>OX375879.1:107100639-107667982 GCA_947359465.1 Metellina segmentata
TATATCCTTGAAACTCAGAATTAATGAAACATTCATAGGTAATTCAATCCATTTTCACTTTGTTTCTAGTTGTATTTTATTATTTAAATTGTCACTATTATAATTGAGTTCTATGATTTAAATTTCTTCAATATAAAGTTCTTAAAGACAAACTGCTTGATAATATTTGAGTTCTATTTTGAAAAATTGACTACTATTTTGCTAATTACTACTAGTTTAAACCATATTTTCCCCCATTCATTTAACTGGAAAAATAAACTATTTCTTGTTGTTGAAGAAAATAATGATCTTTGTAAAGTATGTGTGTGTGCAAATCACGCTATGTAGCAATTGC
The DNA here is from genome assembly GCA_947359465.1 of Metellina segmentata. Lineage (NCBI taxonomy): Eukaryota > Metazoa > Arthropoda > Arachnida > Araneae > Tetragnathidae > Metellina > Metellina segmentata. The sequence continues at coordinate 107,100,974 of OX375879.1, forward strand.
GCAACCTTTTTTTCTGTTGTGCACGGGCAACCGGCATTCTTATAATAAAATAAAGTGTTACGAAGTGGTTTTATAGTTTAATTTTTTTTCTTATACTCGTATGGGGTATACTAGCCTCTGCGTGGCCAACACGGCGTTGCACAGTTCTTTTCGTGGGGTCAGTTCTGACCACTGCTTTCTAGCACTCGCCAACCCCCGGTGTTTGTTACGTATTCCCATTTGGTGTACTTTGCAAACGAACTCTACTGACAACGCCGTGATGACCTCGAAGTGGCTACAATCAACAACGTAAATCAAAACAAGCTTGAACCGGAAAACTTGGCATGGTACCAAAGGCATTAGGACGAAAACGCTTGTGTTGTAAGTGGTCGAAAATCGCAAAATCCGCTCCTTCATCATTCTAGGGAGCTAGGAAAGAAAGGTGAAAGAGCTTATAAATTAATTAAAAAATGTTCTAGATTAAATTTAAAATTCGGATGTTACACAAAAATCACAAAAAATTAGGACTACCTGTGTGCCAAATTTCATTATTGTAAGTACCATAGATTCGTGAGGGCACTGAGTACATAGACACAGACAGATAAACACTTCCTTTTATAACAGTAGAGATACCAGACAGCTACATATTATGTCTGTATGCTCTTTTTTTTTAAATCGAACATTGTTTGAATTTCCCTTTATATTAGTGTTTCACAATTACGTCATATGATTAATAAACTGGCCGTTGGGGAGAAAATTCAAGGTAATCCCAATTGCAGAGTTATAATCTTATTTTTATTTCATCAAAGAAAGAAACATTTATTATGTAAATTGTGATATGTAGTTGTTTCATAAGGTGTTTCGAACATAGTGGAGAGTTTAACAGGTGTTGGTAGAATTGTGTGTGTGTGTGTGTGTGTGTTTGAAAAAGATGTATAACTGCTGAATAAATTATTTTAATTATTGCTAACACTCCGAGGAATTTCGAAGATTGTTGGTTGAATTTAAATGTTTGGAAAAGATTTATCATTGCTGCATAATTTATTTTAAGCATTGTAAAAATTGCGAGTCATTGGTTTAAATTAGAGGTTTTAATCTTAGGGTGTGATCAACAACAAAAAAAATCTTCTCACCATCATTTTAAAAAGTATACGACGAATAGGAATTTTCAGTTTAAACAAAGAAACCCTCGGAGTATGAAGATTTTACTTCCGGTTATCCAGTGCTTTTGCTCGGAAGATAACGGAATTACCTTAAAATGTAGAAGTCACATCATACATGCAAGAAACACCGTTCTACAACAAAAACACTATGTGCCACCTACATTTAGTTTAACCGAAAAAGCCTCTTACTCTGCCTCTCAAAAATATTGAAAGGACAAATGAAACAACTCTATTTCAAAAATTTCACTTCATGTTGTACTTATTTTAAAGTACACTCTTAATTCAAATTAATGACTCCTCAAGTTGAAATTTTTTTTAATTTCTTTAAATGAAATAAATTTTTTTAAATTTTTATTTAAATTTCTTTTAATGAAAGAAAAATTTAGAATTAAAATAACATTCAAGCAAAATTAATACCATTCAAATGAAATTAGTAACATTTAACTGAAGTTAATAACATTTAAATAAATTTAAAACATTATTAAATTTATTTTTAAATGAACATTTTGTTAGCTAATGTAACTTTGAAATGCTACATTGATTACACGAAAATGAAGCATGCATTAAAATTAAAAATCAAGTTAAAATGCACAAATACTTGCAAATTATATATTTCAATTTACGTTCTTTAAAATAACTAAAAATCTTGGCTTAAGTATGGAACACGCTTGAAAATTGAAAAACAATGCTTCAGTATTTAAAAAATATTCTTTTTTAATTTGGTATTGACCACGCACTCTATTCTGATATCTGAATGGCCTGAATTCATAATTTATATGCAGGCCATTGAGAGAAGAGATTTTATTTTAATTTAAGGTTTCATGTAAAGAATCAATGTCACATAAATGTATTTTTTATCTGTTATTGAATGCATTATACATTTAAGCAGAATTTATATTTTATTCGAATTGCTTTTATCGAAAACAGGTTTGCTTAAATGTCTCTCAAAAGGTGCAATCGCTCCAAGTTATAAGTATTAATGTCATGTATCATTTATATTCCGCTCTAGCCAACTGTGGTACGAGCTTCTTTGGATACAAGGAAATGAAATGGTTTTCATTCTTCATTTTCAGAGTAGTGATTGCGATATTAAGATAAATTATAGTAATCGCGAGTTCCAGTTTCTAAATCGGTTTCATTATCTCTTAAAAACAAGAGATCTATCCGTTATGAAGAAAAGGTTGGAGAAGCGGTCAAGGTTAAGCTTGCTGAACCGCGCCTGATTCAAAAATGAATGAAAACTCACACATAGAATGCACAGAAAAGTATATTTTGACTTGTGGAAGTGCGGGACAAAATTTAATAAATGTTTTACATACCCGGTTCTAATTGTACATAATGCGCCATAACATGTATTTCATGGGGAAAACATCTCTATTACCCTTAAGAAGACAGTGGACTTTCAAAACAAAATTTTTTTTTATTGATAGAAAATGTTTGCTAATTTTTAATTAACGTCGCACCAGAGCACACAGCGGGCTATTGACGACGGTCCGGGATCAATCTCCTAATGGAAAGATTCGTTGAGAACACCACGTAATTTTGAAAAATGGTCAGATGACGAGGTAACACCTGAGCTGGCACACCACTCTCCAAACTTCCACACCAAACAAACGTGAGGACTTTTGACCACGACTGATTTAAGGTACAGCGGCCGCCTGTATACCATACGCTTACAAATATCCATGTACTGACTCGGATCCGAACATTGAACCTTCCGATCTGGAGACTAACACCTTAAACAGAAAATGTTTGGACTGTTTGTTTTCTACTAAAATCCTACTTATAAAGTTTCATCTAAAACCATTAAGGCAATCGGGATTTATTTCAGAACCCATGGTAAAAAATTGATAGATCTCATGCTCATTAATTTTTCATGTGTTGTCGAAATGTTAATTCAAATTGTTTGTATGCATATGAATCAAAATAACTCCATTTGGTAAGTGCATTACTCCAGGGCTCGAAATACCCAGGTGCACTGTGCACATGAAAATATAATTGTGCACCTAATTTTTACCACTAAGTGCACGCAGTGCACCTAATTTAAAAACTCAGGTGAACGCAGTGCACCTGTATTAAAAAATCTATTTCGAGGCCCACATTACTCAATTATAAAGCGAAAAATTGTTTTTGTACTAAAAACATTGACGAAAAACATACCTTAAGCATCATTTTAAACCAAAATAGCACAATTTTGGAAGCACGATAAGTTTTTCATTTGCATTTACATGCGACATATTTCAAGGATTATTGAAAAAATGTCAAGTAAATCAATTAAAACCAGATGGCACAGTGTATATTTGGAAATCAGAATAATCTCAAAAGATCTCAATCGTAGAAAATAAGTTTTTATAGTGGACTTTCCATACGCACCTACTATCTTTGATGTTGCATAAGAAACTCCTTAAAAAAAATTATTTTTGCTAACCACAGATATTAATATCAATTAATTTTTAACTAAAATTAAAAATCTATTGTTCGATTTATTTGAAGTCTGTTGTCTCCTGAATCATAGAATATGGAGGCCTTCTGTTAGAGAGACGAGGAAGTTCGTGATGGAACACTGGTAAGCTGTGTTCCACAAGATAATATCAGGTTTTCGTGATGTAAAACACAAAACATGTCACATTTTTTCGCTGCTGGGAATATTTAATCGAAAATATTGCATTTGCTAATGACACTTACGTCGTGTATTTGGATCGCAGTTAGGATAATTCACGGAGGTTAATTTTCCTAAATGTCAAACCAAACCAATAAATTTAGATTGATTGATTTAATTTCCTTGAACAACTTTTCCAAGCATTGAACGCATGACTTTTTATTGGCGAATCCTTTCACAGTTGGTAAACGTACCCCTATTGGCTTACAACCATTACCCTATCTTATAACTGGACTCGTTGTCGGAGTATGGGCACTTGAGTCAGGGGTCACGGCTAGGACAGGTAGACGGACAGTAGTATGGAAAATAACACTACGTTCCTATCTGCATTACAAATATTTCTTTTTGTGTGTGTGTGTGCGTGAACGAATATCCTCTAGGATTATATCGTGGTTTGAAATTGAGTCGTTCCCACGAATCTTTCCCTTTAGGATTGATCCCGGAACGTCGCTAGTAGCCCGTTGTTTTGCTTCAGTGCGACGTTAATCAAAATACCTACCTACATCCCCGGGAGCAGAAAGGACTTAAAACTACAACAAAAACCTTTCCAGAACAACTTTTCCTTAATTTCAACAAAATGTTAGCCTATTTTAGTTTCAATCATAAGTTACGATGTTCTGCAGTGCAAATCGCGCTCCCTGACAAACCGTTTTTTCCTTTCTAGCTGCCGACCAACCGGTATAGTGGTTAAGGTGTTAGCCTCTAGATCGGAAGGTTCCTGATTCGAATCCGGGTCCGGGCATGGATGTTTGTAAACGTATGGTGTAGAGGCGGCTGGTGCACCTTAAATCTGTCGTGGCCGAAAGTCCTCACGTTGGGTTGGCGTGGAAGTTTGGAGAGTGGGGTGCCAGCTCAGGTGTTGCTTCGTCATCTGACCGTGGTTCAAAATTACGAGGTGTTGTCCTCGAATCTTTCCCTTAAGGGACTGATCCCGGACCGTCGTCAATAGCCCGTTGTGTTGCTCTAGTACGACGTTAACTAAAATTACCATTACCATTACCTTTCTAGCTACGGAACAACTTCCCTAATTACCACAAATTACAACAAACATTTAATAAATAACTCATCTTCTATGTCAATGACCAAAATATTTAACTTAAAAATTATCGACAGAATTGCAGACTCTGAAAATATGCCTAGGTTTTAAATAAATTGAGTTAATTAATTTTGAGCTTTTATTATAAATATGTAATACATGTGTCGAGCCGATGATTGTGTTTTACGTTTGTTTTTGATTTTACTGCAGTTTTCAAAATTCTGACAAAAGGCCTGCTGAACATTGCATATAATTCTGCACCTGGGCCTACATCTAGGATTATCTGGTATCCGTGAGCCAGGTAAACCTATTCGGAGGATCGTATCTGATCGGTGGTGTAGAGGCGGCTGGTGCACCTTAAATCTGTCGTGGCCGAAAGTCCTCACGTTGGGTTGGCGTGGAAGTTTTGAGAGTGGGGTGCCAGCTCAGGTGTGGCTTCGTCATCTGACCGTGGTTCAAAATTACGAGGTGTTGTCCTCGGATCTTTCCCTTAAGGGACTGATCCCGGACCGTCGTCAATAGCCCGTTGTGTTGCTCTAGTACGACGTTAACTAAAATTACCATTACCATTACCGTATCTGATCGGAAAAACATTTTGGTCAATAGGCAGAATAAACCTTTTTAGAAGGTCGTGTCTGTAACCTATTCAGGTCTGTTGATGAGATAAAAATATTAGAAGGGGCGTATCTGGACTACAGGTCGGATACACTTATTCGGAGGGCCGTATCTGGTCTGCGGGCTGATAAAAATATTTGGTGTGCTGTATCTGGTCTTCTGGCCTGAAATCAATTTATTCGCTGCACAGCTTATTTGTCTTACGCGCTGCCGACCAACCGGTATAGTGGTTAAGGTGTTAGCCTCTAGAGCGGAAGGTTCCTGGTTCGAATCCGGGTCCGGGCATGGATGTTTGTAAACGTATGGTGTAGAGGCGGCTGGTGCACTTTAAATCTGTCGTGGCCGAAAGTCCTCACGTTGGGTTGGCGTGGAAGTTTGGAGAGTGGGGTGCCAGCTCAGGTGTTGCTTCGTCATCTGACCGTGGTTCAAAATTACGAGGTGTTGTCCTCGAATCTTTCCCTTAAGGGACTGATTCCGGACCGTCTTCAATAGCCCGTTGTGTTGCTCTAGTACGACGTTAACTAAAATTACCATTACCATTGTCTTACGCGCTAGGTATTTTTTTAACAAGCAAGAGTTAAAGCTGATCCTGAAAATAGCACCTATTTCTCAAACAGTTAATACACGACTGAAAAACAACCCTTCTTGTTCTAGAACTTAAAATGTCACGTATTGTTCTTGGAATTAGAATACGAGTCACAATAATATTTTAAGATTTAATGAGCTATATCTTGCAGGCAAGATGATTCTAGTAACGTTCCAATTACACATAGTATCTATACAATCGTAATGCGCCTCATTATTTCTGTAATCTGATACTAATAAGAGATTTTATAAAACTATCGGTCTATAACATATCATGCGGATTGTGTATCAAACTGCAAATTGTCAACTAAAACCAACGGATATAATTTAATGAACCTGAAAATATCATTGAAAACTGGAATCTTGTTTATAAGGTCAAATTGTGAATCTTACAGCAGTTAAAACAATGAAATCTTTGGCAATTTCATCGATTATAATTAATCAATAACCCAAAGGGAAATAAATGCTCTATTATGGTTAGAAAAACATTTAAAATGAGTGTATCTATTTTGAAAAAAACTCTATTTTGTTTGAAAATAATTAATCGCAATTTTTATACGAAAATAGGTTTTATTTGCCATTAGTAACTTGACGTAGAACTCCATATTTTTAATGACAAATTCTCATTCATAATCATTTTAATTAAATGGTTTTGGAAATAAAAACTTTAATGACGTTATTGGCTTCCAAAAACTATTTTCAATAAGTTATTCAGCAATTATAAATTTTTTTCAAGCATTTCAATTCTACCAACTATTTGTTAAAATCTCCACTGTGTTCGAAATACCTTATGCAACAATTATATATGTTTTCCAAATATTTCAATTCAACCAACGATATGTTCAACTCCTTAGAGTTTCACTATGTTTAAAATAAATTATGAAAAAATTATACATCTTTTGCAAACATTTCACGATTCAACTAACGATCTTTAAAACTCCCCAGAGTTCTCACTCTGTTCAGAATAACTTAAGCGTCAATTATTAACCTAATCTGGTGTGCGAATTTGTGTCTTAACATCTTTGTGAAACGTCTTTAATTTATTACTCTTAAAAAAAACTCTGAAAGCATCGTGCTCCCTGATAGGTGTATTACACGCTCCAGTAAATCCAATTTCCCTTTAGATGGAACACCCCAGTGTTCCTCCTCCTCGTTTTTTTTTTGTATGACTGCTCTGTGTTCCAACTTCCACGCATGAGTGCCTATGATAGTCATTTGACGAGGGAACAAAAACATGTGTCGATTCCTTCGTACTTTAAAAGAAAGCACAAATCGGTGTGAAGTCCTTCATTTTTTAACCTGTGTAATAATGTTTCAGTTTGGGGTTCCTTAGAATGAGTTACTTTACGTTGATTGCTGCTTTGCTTTATTGTTGTGTTTGTTTCGTGGAAGTGTGTTTATTCATTTTTGGAGAAATGTTGGATTTGACTGTATGTTTATAGAATGCATGTAGTACTTTCGGGAATGGTATGCATGGTTTTTCTGTTCATGAATTTGTTTCGAAAACTAAGTATGAATCGATTTGCAACTCTTTTGGAAATGGCTACTCAGCAAGTTATGCTGATTCAGTAAAAATGTAAGCACGTATTTTTTCAAAATGTATCTTTGAAACTATAATATTTTTTGTTGAGAGTATTTCTGTACGCTTGAATTCCCTTTTCTGCAAGTGTGGCAGATATAACAATCAAATAGTTGGTATTACAATGTAAGCAATGTTACTTTCCAAAGTTGTAATAACACGCCTTTTTAGGCCTTCTTTTATGCTGGAATTGAATACTCTGAATCGCTAATTTAACCACACACAAAATTTAAATGAATTTAAAATGCGAACGTCCTGTTCTTAAAGTTCGTTCCTTTTAAGAGAACATTTTGATAAAAAAATATTATTGTTGACAGTTAAACTATCCAAACTTGTAAAAATCCGGAGCAAGGTTAATAAACTAAATCCAGATAAACTAATTCACGTGTTGAGATATGGAATGTGTTACAAACTGAACTTACATTATGATATTAAAACAATTAGAGCTTGTAAAAATTATACTATCTATCTGTACATTAAATAATCCAACGGTTTATAAATAATTTGATTTCTATTTATGACGAAAACATACTTTTTAATTAAATTCAGTGAGTAAAGCTTAAAATGTTACAGCAACTTCTATTCAGCTATGTCTATTTTCAGAATGTTTGAAATTACCTGACCAAACGCTTCCCCTCCAAGTTGTTTTGACGAGATATCTCGTCCATCAAGATCTAATCAATATTGCTAATGACAAGGTATCTCGTCATTACGATATTAACTTTTTTTTTTATGACGAAATCAATATTTGGTCAGTTTTTCAATTAGTAGGCTTTTAATGATTTGGAAAATCTGGCTGTACTTCAATATAGAACTTCAATAGTACTTCAGTATAGAACTGAATTTTTAGATCTTATTTGAAATGACACCACGTGCAAACAAAATCAGTTTCGTCCTCCATCAAATGTACTCTGAAATGCAAATCCAAATTATTATGTCACAGAAATAAATTTATTCTTCCATGCTGGTAAGCGAATGAATGCCTCCCAACTGTTATAAATATCCACCCGCATCATTTCCAAAACTTCACATCTGAAAAACAAATCCTCTGTTTTCTGTCGAGTAAGACGAGAACAACTTGTTGTGAACTTAGCCACCAGTACAAATATTAACTCACAGAACTGTAGGATAACTAACACCAGAACACACTACCATGCCTAGTGTCGCAAGACACTATACCAGTTTAAGTGTGGTTGGATGAGTAGAACATTCCACCAAGGTGACATGTCTACCCAGAATGTTAGAGCACATTACATACTACATACGTACATCATTACATCTATACAGTTTTTACATTAAATCATTATACTAGGTTACATTATGACTCCACCATGAAGTACTTTTGAGTATAAAAAGTTGAACTGTCTTTGACACTCCTTGTTAAATTGGTGGGCCGCTGATGTGATTACGAACATGTGCACTTTTCAAAAACAACACAGAGCTCGCGAAAATCAGATGGATGGTTAACCGTGAGTAGTTGAATTGTCAATGCGATGAGAACCACTTCCAGGAGCAGTCTGAAGCCCTGTGATAAATATCAGGGCTTCTATTTCTATTATGGCTTCATTCAATGCCTCTCAGCCTTCTCTTCACACGATGCCTTACACTCGGCAGCAAAAGACAACACGGGACAGCACGCCGTCCATTATTGTATGACCACGCAAATGGAAGCAATACCGCTCTTACGGCCTATCTATCAACCTATCTATCGTCCTATTTATCAACCTATCTATCGTCCTATCTATCGTCCTATCTATCAAATTATCTATCAACCTATCTATAGGTAGCATCGAACGAATTCTCAGCCTCTGTTAACCCTCCAAGTGGTTTCGACGAGATATTTCGTCCATCAAGATATGACCAATTATTCTTATGACGAGATATTTCGTCCATCAAGATATTACCAATAATTCTTATGACGAGATATTTCGTCCATCAAGATATGACCAATTATTCTTATGATGAGTTCATCAAGATATGACTAAATATTCTTTTGACGAGATATTTCGTCCATCAAGATATGACCAATTATTCTTATGACGAGATATTTCGTCCGTCAAGATATTACCAATAATTCTTATGACGAGATATTTCGTCCATCAAGATATGACCAATTATTCTAATGATGAGTTCATCAAGATATGACTAAATATTCTTTTGACGAGATATTTCGTCCATCAAGATATGACCAATTATTCTTATGACGAGATATTTTGTCCATCAAGATATGACCAATTATTCTTATGACGAGGTATTTCGTCCATCAAGATCTGATCAATTATTCTTATGACGAGATATTTCGTCCATCAAGATATGACCAATTATTCTAATGATGAGTTCATCAAGATATGACTAAATATTCTTTTGACGAGATATTTCGTCCATCAAGATATGACCAATTATTCTTATGACGAGATATTTTGTCCATCAAGATATGACCAATTATTCTTATGACGAGATATTTCGTCCGTCAAGATATTACCAATAATTCTTATGACGAGATATTTCGTCCATCAAGATATGACCAATTATTCTTATGATGAGTTCATCAAGATATGACTAAATATTCTTTTGACGAGATATTTCGTCCATCAAGATATGACCAATTATTCTTATGACGAGATATTTTGTCCATCAAGATATGACCAATTATTCTTATGACGAGGTATTTCGTCCATCAAGATCTGATCAATTATTCTTATGACGAGATATTTCGTCCATCAAGATATGACCAATTATTCTAATTATGAGTTCATCAAGATATGACTAAATATTCTTATGACGAGATATTTCGCTCATCAAGATATGACCAATTATTCTTATGACGAGATATTTCGTCATCTAGACATTGCCTATGTCTTTATGAATACAAGATTAAGATGTGGTCAGATTTTTCATAATGTCAAGATACCGCGGCTATCAAAATCAGGCCAATTTTGATAATGATGATATGTGTATCGTCTAGTCGTCTAGACAACCACCAGGAGGGTTCAATTCTGGAGGGGGAGTACTGAAGGGAACTTAGACATCCCTACAAAAGTAGTTTCAATTTTTGTTTTGCCAGTGTAATCAATTTCTACTATGTAGTACTTTTTGGTAGACAAAATTGAGCTTTCTTTCACACTTCTTGCTTAATTCATTTACTTCACCTCTTGCGACAGCTTTCACTGACCATGTGGGTAAAGGAAAACCGCTCTGTCGTAAGCGATACCACAGCGCGAAACCCAATAGTGAATACTAATAGTTCAACCCCGAAGCTATACGCTTATTCCCGAACAGCTCTCGCCGTTTCATAAGAGTCTCGCTCGATTAAACCACTAACAAACAAGAAAAACACGACTCGGAAAGAAAATTGAAATTGATGTAACAATAAATAAGGAATGAGTGAAGGGTTTAAGTCATAAAAACAAATCAGTGGACAAGAAAAAGTTTTTAAAAAAATTCTTCGCAGCTGAGCTGGCCTTGTCTGGTGTGATCGGTTGGAGTTTTATTTAATTGATGCGACTTCCAAGATTCGTTTTTTCAAGCTGATCAGATTTCAGAGGAGTCAGTCTAAGGGTTAATTGAATTCTCTGAGTTAATATGGACTCCTCGTTCTTTACAAAGCAAAATTAATTTTAGGGTTTCTTAAAAAGAGAGTGCTGGGCATGTAAATATTCAAATGAGAAGTGGATTGAGTGTTAATTTATGCCACCGTGACTGCTGTTCGTTTTATTTTGAGCAATTAAGTATGCAATGGGCTAAGCTGGGGATCGTTTAACTTCTTAATTTGAAAATGTATTTAAAAATCCGAGACTGGTCTGCTCAATTACGGTTTATCCTTCAGATTTATTTAAATAGTATTACGTTTTGTAAGTAGTCTCGTTTTCAATTGATTGATGAATGTACGCAGAATGTTTTAATAACTTAATTTTTATTCGAATGCATTAAAATTACACAAAATATTTATTCTTTCAAAATGGAAACTATTTTAATAAATTGTTTCTCCTTATTTTACAAAACTTTGTGATCGGAATAACAAATCTAGAATGAATATTAACAGCATTGTTTCTCAATCTTTTCCCATATATATACACACTACCCTACAATAATGAACCGGACTGCAAGATGTGATGGTATAAGAGAAAGAATACATGCTTTAATAGGGGGATGGTCCCCCACTTGCTGTAATTACACTAGCAACCCTTCTGGGCATACTTTCAACAAGGTTTTGATACACAGCTATGGGTATTTGTGTCCATTCCTGTTGCAAGAATGTTGCCAGCTCAGCTGTAGATTTCGGACATGGTTCCCTGGTTCGTAAGCGTCGCTCTAACTCGCATCACTATGTTCTATGGGGTTTAGGTCGAGATTCTGGGCATGTCAGAGATACATCCAAATCTTGATACCACTGCTTGACAGAGGCTGCAACATGACATGGAGCGTTGTCATCCTAGAAGTAACATTCGACCATTCCATAAAATTGCTAGAGCGTAGGAAAAACCTGATTGTCCAAAATGTTCATTCAGGCGTTGGCGTTCAATTGACCAGGAACAACATGCAAAGGTCCCAGGCCATACCACGAAAAACACCCCAAACAAGCGGTCGGATTTTATGCAAATCCGCTGGCGTCCGGGCCATTATTGTGGGATAGTGTACCACCCGTACTAATTATCTTAAGCACTCCAATACCTTAAATTCTGAAGGGTACAAAGGAAAATATTATTTGATGATCTTGGATTGAAGTTAAAGCAATGCATGACTTAAGTTTTCCAAAATTAATATTTTCAGCTATTTAATGTCAGAAATTTGTATTGATTATGAGAACGATATTTAAAAATCTTAAATCTTTAAAAACTTGATACTTGATATTTAAAATGTGTTCTTCTAGGTTCACTTTACCCTTCTTTTTTAAAGATAAACCTTTCCATGTACATTTGCGGTTTACAAAAGTACAGGGAAATAATACATGTGATACTTGAATTGATTGAATTGAGTGACTTACGGCGGCCCTTTTTTCAAATCGGTAAAAAGCAGGTGATCAGATTGTGCCTCTTACCTACTTCGCAAACATCTAACTTCCAAGTGCCGAATAATGACCAACTTGAAGACAGTACCTTTTTAACTACCACAACAATAAAAGCAACGTTTAATGTTTCTGTGGTAAAGTGAAATAACTGGATAAGTCTTATCAGAAACGCATTCTTTAAGATTTATCCTTTTCTTGTAAATCGATATTTTGTAATAATTTACTCTGATTGCATTCTCTGTTACTCTTTTTTCATGCGCACTATTTATTCATTTTTCCACAACGCGTAATGCCCAAAAACAAATCCACCAGATGACGGATTTATCTCATTTTTTGTCAAATTTCGACTCATCCATCAATTTTCCTTGTCCACAGATTTCTTCTCATTTCGTGTGACCAAATGTGAGTGTGGACAACACCACTTAATTTTGAACCACGCTGTGGTCAAGGGAAATAACTGGATAAGTCTTATCTATTTTTCCACAACACGTAAGGCATCAATGCAAATCCTCCAGCAGACGCGCTTTTCTCATTTTAGTCACATTTCGACTTATCCAGCTATTTTCCTTGTCCACAGATTCTTCTCATTTCGTGTGATCAAATTCCGATTTCTATAAAACACTACATCCGAAAACGTTCGAATTCGGAACCATCCACCGCTTCAGTTTCCCCTCACACTGCCTGCACTCCCCAGTGTGAAACTCATCCACCACAGCCCCCCATCTCTTAGCACAGGCTATACACATCTGCTTCAGACAGTTTTGCCATATGAAGCAGTAAACATCCATTGTAGATCCCCTCCTGCTTCTTTCTCTCTGAGGCCCTTTCTTCCACATCTTCCCACACCGGTTCCTTCTCCTTTCTGTCGACCCTCCCTTGAAAAAATAAGGGTGGGTAGACACATCCATGTTCCCCTGTAGTAGTAGTAGTAGTGGTGGTGGTGGTGTGCGGTAAAAAGGGAAAGGAACCTAGACGATGTTGGGGATTGGGTTAGTTGGTAATCAGTTGCTCTGTCGAACAGGTGGAGTGCTTTCATTCAGGTGTATTTTTTCTTTCTCTGTTCTGTTTTTCTTATTTTTTTGCGGCAACACACCTGCTGCTGTTGGAAGGGGGAAAATAAAAACGAAGTCGGAATTAAAAAGCTCTTGTCAGCTTTTTCTTGCGGCGTGGTCTCGGATGGGAAATTTTTCTGGGCCATTATTCATGTTATTAAGGCCGTGTACTATTGAAGTTTCCTTTTTAGTTCGAGTGCTATGAATTGCGGGTAATTTGGGTGGAAAATGAGAAAACGTCTGTGTTTTCTCGGAAAAGATGCGAGTTTTAATTTTGCGGTTCGTTTGTGGAGATAATGAAGGTGTTTCCGCGTGCCCTTTTCCGTGCCCCCTGAATTTTTAATTTTGGGTTTTTGAATAAAACCTATTGTGATGGTCCAAAACCATTATTATGCTTTATTATTTTCGTTCATTCAAGAATAGAATTATTCGCAACGTGTGTTTTTGGTACAGAGCTGAATAATTACGAAAGATTGCTTTTCATGTGTGTGCAATAGAATTAAATTCTATAAAAGTCATACATTAAAATTTCGAATTTCATGTTTACTAACAAACGTGCTTTGAAATATATTGTATAGTCCTGGCGCTTATGATTAACATTAACATAACCAGTGCGAGATATTTCACTCAGATGTTATACATTACATATGAAACGCTTTATAGATTCTTGTTGGAAGTTTTCTATTGTGAACTTCATGATTAAATATTTTAAAAACCCTTTCGTAGAATAAAAATATTCCCTTACGTTTTCCGAACATTACACCACTTAACTCGCATTTCGAATACGATTTCAGCACTTCGCTAATGAAAGTTCAAAAGAATGAATTCCGAATTGATTTATTTTATAGTTGATTGGTCAATGCCAATTAGATTAAATGCCAAAAGTCCACAAAACGGCAACAAACTATATTTTAAGATAATGCCTATGTGTATTTTGCGCAAGCATTTGGGAAGCGGAAGTAAAATCATAGTATTCCTTCTGGTTTGTTTGTTCACATTGAAAATTCTCATAACAAGACTGGAAATCCTTTTTATTGGATTTAATGTAGTTTCTATTCCTTACACTTCTACACACCTTTTAGATTAAATTTGCAATTCATCGTATATTTAGAGTTTAATTTTGTTGTTTTGCATCTCTTCTTTCTCCAACTTATCTTCAGTTATTCATAATTTTTGAATAATTCATGCTATAAATTGGAAGAAAATTTCAGTCCCTACGTACCCCATGCAAATAAGAAAATATTCTCGGAAAAGGTTGTTTTTTTTTTCAAAAATTTTAATTTTCCTAAGGCGATGAAATTTAATTTGTTTTCATTCTCAGTACGTATAGAAACTTAGCTACTTCTTTGCAACTAGCTGGTCAACAAACAAACCGTTACTTTAAAAGAGCCTACGCAATGTCGATTTATATTTTCGGTTCATTTTACTGACACTTGATTTGTTAGAGTCGGCAAACAACGGCCCTCGGATTAATATTTTTTTTTCATGAAAAAATTAAAAATAAATCAAATAATGCAATGTAACGCAATGGCCGATAGTAGAGTTGATAAGTTGTGAATAATGACAGCACGTGGCGTTACTGGCATTCGATCGTTTGCCGGTGCCTTAGAACAAGTGTTGCCAGTTCTCTCAGTCTGGCAAAAAAAAATTCCAGAGGTTTTTGTTGACTCTTGATGAGTCGACATACATTACTGATACTGCCCAATTGCTGCTGTTTATTCGAGGGGTCAATTGTTTGAGGTGACTGTGGAATTAGCTGCTATGAATAGTCTGCATGGAACAATTACAGGCAAAGATATCGTCAAGGAAGACGAGCAAACTCTAACACAAAACAATTTCCAGTGGAATCAGTTCAAATGTGTCAGAATTGACTGTGGTAAAAATATGTGTGGAACATGAGAAGGATTAGTTGTACAAATTTTTAATGCTTGTGAAAAAGCAAAATGCTTAAAACTTCTGGTAATTCATTGTGTTATTCACCAGGTGGCTATTTGTGGTAAACATCTCCATCTGTCATGTGTTATTGAACTATTTGTGTCAGTGGCTAACTTTATTCGCTTTCGTGGACTTAACCATCGTCAGTTTCGTGATTTTTTATTAGATATCGGAGCCGAATATCCTAACTTTCCCTACCATACTGCAGTTCGATGGCTTAGCAATGAAAAATATTTATAGTAATTATTTTTTGAACTCAGAGATGTAATAGAAATTTTTCTAAATGAGAAAAGCTGCCCACAACCACTATAAACGAACAATGAATGTCTATGGAAATTAGCATTTGGTACAGACATCGTGGAATATCTTAACGAATTTAAATTTAAATTACAGGGGAAAACAGTGCTCATATCGAACCCCGGCAAGAAAAGTGACACAACTGAAAAAATAAAAATTTTGATGTTATGTCATTGAAAAATATGTATGAGGTGCCCCAGCGTGTTATATTACTATACTATTCTAAAGAATATACTAGAAGATACCACCATAAATACTTACCGAAAATTTAAAAGCTTATACTATTTCAATATAAGTTTTATAGTATATATTAGCGAAATTCCAATTCCCCAAAAATTCACACCGGATATATTTTTTGAACTTCACATACAGTTACAACAGCGTTTTTTGGATCTTGATGCAAGTACAAAAGACATTTCCATATTTCAGAATCCCTTTGACTGTGCAATTGAGTAGCTTCCGTCAAGCCTCCAATTGGAAGTGATTGATCTGCAAAATGATGGTATAATTAAAATTATGTAAAAAGAAATGGATCTAACCCAATTCTATAAATATCTTTCGGAAAATAAATTCGGTCAATTAAAATCATATGCACAGGGATTTATATCTGTATTTGGGTGTACTTACCAATGTGAAAGGACATTTTCGAAAATGAAATATGTAAAATCGCAATACAGATCATTATTAACAGATAATCATTTTCAAATAATTTTAATGATAAGAAGTACTAACTTCGAACTCCAGTATTATGAAGTATTATCGAAAAAAACACATTCATCGTATTTGTACATAATTTAACCTGTTCTATAATACGTTTATTAATAAATAGAAATATTTTATTTATTTATTTTTTGTATGTAAGCAAAATGTGTGGAAATTCTGGCAAAAATTTCAATTCCTAATAAAAAAGAATTTTTAGTCTTTTTTTTTTGCTGTGTGAGTAGAATTACTTTTTATCCAATCTTACTTTTTCTAGTAAATATCTTCGAGTTTGCTACCACCGAGCCTAAAATATATATATGGTCTTTCCAAAAAAAGTTTGCCGACCTCTGTGTTAGAATATTACCTTCTTAATTCATTTCCAAGCTTAAAAAACTCGTAAAACTAATTTAAATAAATCTTGAAAAGTTTTCAAACGAAAACAGAATTATGTTACAGTTTTGTGAGGCATTTTCTGCCTTGGTAAATATAGGTAGCTGTAGTGTTACTGTGGCAATGCGTGTTTCTTGTAGGTAACTTGAACGTAACGTCAGTTAGATTGTTTTTCGAATTCTCTTTCCGCACATCACCAATAAAATTTCAAAGAATGAATTTAAGTGATATTTTGTTGTTCAACGCAAATTAGATCAGTTCCCAAAGTTGCTAAAACGACGTTAAACTACAATTTAAGATAATCCCTGATTTGTGAGATTATCTGGTAATTAACCCCGTATCATGTGAGAGCATTTGCGATAGAAAGTAAAATCTACCTTACATCTATATTTAAATATATACATACAGTACAAAGTCCCAAATCCAGATTCCAATGCCATGTTCCTTTTTTGTATTAAAATTGCCTTTTTGTAAAATTTATTATTTGCCTTTTTTGTAAAAAAAAATTTCATCTAACCCTCTCTACCGCACGAATTTGGCGTTTTCAATAGTAAAATAGCATATATATAAATTGGAATAATTTTTAAAAAAAGGAAAAACCTTTTCAATACAATATAACAAATTTTAATCGCAAATCTTCGCATTTTTCTGTGTGGTATTTGCTCTGAACATGTCCGTTATTTAGCGTCGTTTCATCAATTAGGTCCAGGTTTAACTTCTTGTTCTTTAAAGGGGTCCGGGATACAAAAATCGTCAAATTTTCGAATTTTTTTTTTATTATTTTAAGAAATTCTCTGTGTTTTTCTGCTTAAAATGACGTATAAATCATGTTCCTATCTTAATTAGAACTAGAGATACAATAATTTTTGTGGTGCGTTGTTTTGAAAATCTAACACTCTTGACAGTTGTTGTCATGGCAACACCATCTGTCTTTAAAACTTGAAATGCGTTTTTCTCCATGATACATTTTTTCAAGATTTCCTGTATTCAAATTGCTATAAGTCGAAAACCGATAGAGTTTAAGGGCTGAAATTTGTAATATATCTTTTTCAAACATTATACTTTAATTTTAATTCAGCAAATTTGAAACAAATATTTACTTTTAAAAATATGACTTTTTTTTTAAAAAAAGTACCTTAAAATTTTCAATGAAATATTTTTTATTAAATTAATATTTTTTAAATTGCTGAATCAAAGTTAAAGTTTATAAATTTGTGAATAATTTACTGCAAGAATTTTGAAAATTGATCAAGAATATTTTGAGTTTTAGCAATTTAAAATGACCCCTCTTTTTTTCAAAAAATTTTAATTTAAAATTTTTTAAAAACTTTTGGGAAAAATTTGTGCTGTGATTTTGTTTATTAGTTAGATGGGTAATCAGTACAAAAAAAATTAATTCTGAATTAATTAATAAAAATTTTTTTTTTCAATGTGTCCCGGACCCCCTTAAAAATTGTTGGAAATATGTAAAAAAATGAGAAAAAAAACGCTGGTTAGCAAAACTTCCGGATTTTGAACAATTCCGGATTTGGGACTTTGTACTGTATATAAGTTAACAACTTTAAATTAATTATTAAGTTTTAGTAACTACTAAGATAAAATGAATCGTTTGAGAAATTTTTTTTGATAAACTAAATGTTGGTGGCACTAGTATTTTATGTGGTAGACGTACTTCCGTACGTTGTAGTAAGTCGGATTATGTCGTTGTAATCGGAAATAAAATCCTTGTATTCGAGTTGTTTGTTTGTTTACAGGTAAATTAATACTCATGATAATCTTTCATAATTTAAATTACGAATTTAAATTAATGTTGAACGCTGAATGAAATCTCATGGTCAAAAGTCAATAAATAAATATAGCAAACAAGCGACTGGAAATTAATTTGCATATACAAAATTCAAAACCGCAATAATTATTCGTCACCAAAACTTTGATGCAAATTATTTTGCACCTAATTTCGCAATTAAGAATACCAATTTAAAAAAATTGTAAGAACTGTATTTTGAAAGATTTAATTTTCTAGTACTTAGTAAACGAACAAAAAATTCTATATACAATGAATTATTGAAAAAACAAAATATTCAAAAATCGAAAGAACTTTTGCTCAGTGTCATTATTTTCTAATGTGATATCGTATATCTTTGAGGAAAATTACTTGAATATATACGGCACAGAAATCGTGATTGCATGCAGATTTGAGAATGACAAGTGTAACATGATGCAACAGCTGACATTATGAAAGGATATTTTATTACTTCTATTTATAAATAAGATAAATTTAAAAAAAATTCTTACATCATCTGCTACATTGGTTAAAGTATTATCGTTTGGCCATGGAAACACAAAGATTTCAGATTTTACTCATGCTTGCTTTCCCATTTAGTGTATTCACTCTTGTTTTAATTTCATCTGGTTCTTCACTGAATTTAAATAAATTCTAAACAAAAATGAAATGGTTTTAAAAGGTCGAAGGTAAAATCCATAACGGGCAATGGCTCCTGTAATGGGCATCTGCAATTTTTCTTAAGTTTTTTTTTGCAAAATTGAAATTATTTGTTTTAATTTCATCTTTTTCAAACGATTCCAGAATATTCTGAGTTCATGAAAGATAAACAGGCAACAAGTCGAATTAATGTCATTCCATTTCAATAACACTCATTTTTTACGAATGATAACTGATTGAGGCCAGGACTTGAAAAACGCCTTCACGACTGACACAGGATAAGTAATGTTTGACCAATAACGGAACAGCACGCTCTTGAGTGTGTATCCGGCGTTATTTCTTTGCAAAGGCACCAAATTAGCTCAACATGCAAACTACTTTTCCTTGTTTGTTCGCGCTCACTTGCCAGTAGAAGTAGTGTCAATGTAAAGGTCTCCCTCGTAAGCTAGAGCGTCGAGCAGTGGGCCAGTAGGTCACCGGGACAAGCGATATATTTAGGTCATACTATTCATTTAACTATCTCTTTCGTTCCACGAAGTGAAGAGCCTATTCCTTACCCCGCTCGTTCGAAGTGTGCTTTTAACATCCCGCAACATGTTGGAGCGGACCAAACATTTCCTTTTTCAGTTTCGCTGATTTTTTTTTATTTTTCTTCCCTTTGTCTATTTTCTCTTTTCACTTCATTTTAGGGATGATTTAAACACGTGATGCTTATTGGCACGTTTAAGTTTTTTTTTCTTCTTCTTTCTCCTTCCATGCGATTTTCCTCCGCTTATTGTCGTTGCTTCTTTTGAAGAATTAAGAACCTCTTTTCGAAGTGTTGCCAAAAGGGGAAAAATAAAAAGAAACAATTATGAAAAGTCGTTTGTGTGCTTAGGTGGGAATTGTTATTTCCAACTTTGGCTAAGTGGCTTTTATGCCTAAATAATAACTGCTTTCTTCGCTTGTTTTTGTTTTTTAAATTCATGTTTTCAACGGAATGAGGGCAATTATGAAGACAAATTAAGGAAAAGTTTCTTTTTTCTTCTTCTTTCGTCTGCTTAATATTTTTAATGAGCGAAGGACCTGCTGCAGATTATGTTTTTTTACAACCCTTTCAAAGCGAATCTTATTTGACATTCGAAAAGACAGTAAAGCTTTTAATCCTTTTTCTTTCGGTAACGATTGTAATCTTGAGTGTAAATTTTATTGTCTGAAATGCAATTAAAAAACATGTTAAGCAGCTAAATATGGAAGTCGTGTCAAATATAAGTGTCTTCCTTTTTTAAATTTTAAACATATGAATCTCAACAATTTTTTAACAAATTCATTTTCAAGATTATTTTCTGTCTAAGAGCTTGAAAAATTCAACAGGCATTTGTTTTATAAAACCTAAAAGACTAAATTATTCTTTTAATGACATCTTATAATTCAAAAAAAAATTTCAAGCCATTATCATTGAAAGGCAAAAAGAATTTCTCATTACTATTTTAGAATCTGATTTTCTCCTTTTATATCTTAAACAAATATAAATTTCTTTCTCTTTTTAAACATGTGATATGTTTTATGATATTTAAATTTATTTCTAGTTCTTATGTCAAATTAAATACACTTCTGCTAACTTTACAATTTAAAAAGTGCCTGCAAACTTTGAGTTCTCATTATAACTTATAAATCTCTAACGCTTTAATTTTTTAAGGATCAACATCAAAATATTTTTGGACTCTCAAATCCTGAAAGTGGTTTTGTATTAAATAGTAATTTTAGTTAATCGAACATTTGTTGTGACCAAGCTTTTTGAATTATTATACATCTAAGAAATAAATATGTTGCCATCTGCAAATAAAATATTGAAAATATGTGCTTTCCTCAACCATTTCACGGCGACATTTATCGTGCTAGGAAGGAAGTGACGTTTACCGATGCTACTGCATACGTCATGTCCTACTTTCGGGGGATTCGTAAATCAGGAACAAAAATTGCATTCGGATGATTTTTTGGATTGCCTCCAAAACAAAAACATTGGAGTGGATCGTTTGCAATCATTACTTTTCCCGCAAAAGAATATTAGTCTTGGTTTTGAAACATTCGAGCGATGGTAGAGTGGAGTGAAAACTTAGGAGTCTTCTTTGCTGCTATGGATTAGAAGTGATTATTTTTGGCAATATTATTTTCTGCGGCGTTGCGATCGTTGCCTAGCAACCGTCGTTTTGATCGCTTTCAGTCTAGCACGGTAGACTTCATCAGTTACAGCTAATGTATCAAAGCGATGTAACGTTATTCATTGTATCTCCAGCTTTGTAGAAAGTTACGTAGGTGATTAATCAACATAAGTTCCAAACCGCAAGAAAAGTTTGGTAAGTGTGATTGTTTTATTTATTATTTCTTGTTTCCTTTTTCAATGCAAGATCTCGAATAAATGCTTCTTCTGAAACGAATTGCTTGTTCACGAAGGTTTCATTTTCGCTTGAATATTTATAATATTTCAACGCGAGGGTAAAATTTTTGTTGAATTGTAAAAATACATCTTCGTTAAACTTTGAGCTACTGTCTGCTTTAGAAACAGAGCAGAAACCGACATGAGTTCAAATTTTTGTTCTTTGAACTTTATTTAATTTATACTTTTGAAATTTATCAATTTCAGATATATTCGTTCTATTTTGACAATGGTTCATGGTATCATGCGTTAAAGATCAAATCATTTTTCTGTGCCATTTTGAGATATTCTACCTTATTAATATCCATTTCCATTGCAATAGTTTGTGTTCCAGCTCATTTCAAACTTTTATAATTTTTGACACCCTCTTAATTTTTGAAAGACACTTATTTTTGAACTCGGGTGTAATTTATAACAAAAATGCGAATATTTTACTTAATTGCCATATTTTGTGAATTAATACTTAATTCTTATTTTTTTCTCAATCTTCCAATTGCTTAGCCTGTGTTTTGAAAACACATATGATTACATTTAAATATCACCTAAATTTTTTTTCTTGAGTAAGCTGCATTTGTTAATAAAATTTAATGTCTTAGTGACTATTGTAAATATAAAATAAAGTGTACAAAAGTAAAAGATATTCAAACAAAAATTTCAACTACTTGATTAAAAGTCAACTTTTTGATGAAATTTTTATTGAAATGTCGATACATTTTTATAGTTTACTTCTAGTATATCACGAAGTTTAAAAGAAAGATATTCGCGGATAAAGAGGATCGTTATTTTAATACCTGCATTGTTTGCTGTTTTCTAATTGTTCTACATATTTTTCCTTTGAAGTACATTTTTAATTATCTTCTCTCTAATAGCTTAAAAATTTTGGAATAGATGCATATTTATACAGAACATTCTACTTTTACTAGTATATGGGGGAAATGCAATTATACCTGTTTTCACAAATGAGAAGAGATGCAGTCTGAGAAATATTTTATTTTGTCTAGTATTTCATGATGACGTTTATACTTGTTTATTTTCTTGACTGTGTTATAACTTCACTGTACCATTTATTCATCTTACACAAATCATACATTCATTTATTTCATAAAGAATTTCTCATCTCGGAAAATGAGAGATATTGGTTTTGTTTACATGTCTCCAGAGAAGTTGTGACATTGCGAAGCTATATTATTGAATATGTTATAGTGCCATTTCCTTATTCCGTTACCAGGTGTTTTTCTTGAAATTGAAGCTTGAAAAGCGAGTATCCAATTCTTCAGAGTTATCTTGTGCACATCTATATATATAATTCTCTTACGTGGCACGCAAAAAAGACGTTATTTGTTATCGCATTTTGGCAACATTGTACGGTTGTTTGTTTACCACGTATCCTCGCGCTTCAATTGAATTTATAGCGTTATCGGTTGAAATTTTATTGAAAAAAAAATTTTAGTCGAGCTGTTGCAGTTTATAATTCGAAATCAAAGAAAGCGGAGGATCTTTTCAGGGCCATTTAAAAAACGGTCCTTTTCAAGACCAACCATTATAGTTCAACAAGACGCTTGCACTACAACTTTCGACAACAAACTCAATGAAAAAGTCTGGGTGGCTCGAGTGCTGGGGAAATGTACACACAAACACCATGCTGGGTATTCAATTTCCAAAGCAGCGCTCACATTTCGAGTCAAAATTTGCTCAAAGTTTTAATTTGAATTCTTATTCCAGAGGTACAGTATATATCTTTTCTGTAATAAAGCAAATTTAGATTTGAAAAATATTTTTTTTTGGAAAATGATATTTTGTAAACAATTCCTTCTGCTAGGACACATGTCTTAATGGATGCGAGCGAAGCGAGCATAGGTTCGCGCAGCGAAGCAATGAGAATTGCAAAGCAATCCTCCGGGGGTTGGCGAGCGTTAGCGACCAGGGGGCGGGCCCCCTAGTATTTACAGACTGTCTCAACTTTACGTAAATGCTGTGGGAAACTATTCAGCCTAGCAGGTTTCCCGATTTTTCTTTGTTACGCAATTTATTTTATTTCTCATATTTACAGTGAGGCTGAGTGTGTTCGCCAGATGAGGCGCTAGCAACCTGCGAGTTGACACGACGCAGGTTCTATTCCTGTTAGATTCAATTCGCCCCGGATGTATTTCTCTCACTTGTGACATTAACAATTCCTTGCGTGTATCCATGTCCATAAATTGACATTGTCTGTCTTGTTTGTGGTAGCTTGATCAATGAAACCCCCAAACCAATCTATGCAATATTATTTTACTTTCAGAAAACGATGCTTAGTATCTGTGGTTATCAAAAGGGCTAGTGTTTTTATAACCTAAAGATTATGAAAGGCCTAATAAAAATGCATTTAAGATCGCCAAACAATTTGGGTGTAACAATACTGTTTCAAGGGCCTCTTCCTTTCACGTGATGCTTAAAGATATCGTAACTTTTGAGGTGACTATTAGTCATCTTAAAAGTTACGATTTTTTAAAGTTTTTTTTTTTAAAGAAGAGGCCTTTGAAACTTATTACTGTTGTGCGACAAAAAATACCTTCTTTAATAAATGCAATTTAACTTATCATAATTCCTCTGCCAAAGTAAAAATCTTTTTTGTTTATAAACAATAGGTCTTATTGAAGGGTATAAAAAATTATAATCTAGTTTGCATTAATCGAGAATTCTTGTGTTAGTTTAAGGATTTGAATTTTACTGACAAACATTTTATTGAACACCATATTTAGTTTGCCTTGGAAAATTGAATTTTTGCTTTTATCTAGAACTGCAAAGCAGAAAAAAAACAATACGCAAACTTTCAAAAGAGAATAATACTTTTCTATGCTCTTCCAACAGTTTTAAACATTGAAATTCCCCTTTCACTTCTGCTACTTACGTAATAAACCTTGTCGTTTCTGCTACTAATAAACTACATAGCGTTCTTTCGGTCTCCTTAAATAACAACGAGAGAAAAAAAGTTTCCCGACGGAAGTAAAAAATGGGCATTTGATAAAATCATCCAAAAATGGCTTTTTTTTTTCTTTGAAAACACTAACATATTCAAACCAGCGACTCTAAAAAAATATGCCTTGAAATGACTGAAGACTCCCAGAATGCCATATTCTCTGTGTATTAAAAAAAGCGCCGCCGCAGGATTCAAAACAGTGTTGTTTAGCTCGATTCTTAGACGGTTTCCCAAGAAAGTTCGGATCAGAAAAATATGAAATTACATGGTTTGTTCTTCACCGTGTCCCCTGGACAATCGTAAATATATTTTTCCGGTGCGGTTATTAGTTTAGGGTTTATTAAGTGTCAAAGTTGAAAAAGCGAAATTTTTTCCGCGAGTGAGCAAAACATATACAAATTTTCAGTCTTAAGTCGTGAGTTTTTTTTTAAAGGGTAGCTCTCAACGTAAACTTTTGCAGCTCGTCTAGGGGTAAGCGGGGGTTGGCGAGCGTAAGCGAGCAGGGAGCGGAGCCCACTAGTGTATAGAAATAAGAAACAATAGATGAAAATGGCGCACATTTGAAATGATTATTTTGAGGTTTATGCCTGAAGGGGGCATTTTTGATAGAGCCAAAACACGGCAACTACAGGTAAAAATGTCGTGAAAAGGAAAAGAGGGATTGGGGATCCGATCACTGAAATTAAAACAGAAAAAGAAGGATTCGGGTGAAAACCAAAAAAAGAACTCTTTTGGGAGTATCCAGCTGGAGTGCCCCCCTGTGTGAAGTAAAGACTCTCAACCCCATTGGAAAAGAAAAGATCACTCAGGTACGTCGGGTCTGTAAAGCCCTTACATACCTAAATGATATGTGCCCTGAGGACCAGATAACACGGATATTCGGTTAATTGTAGCTCTGTTAATCAAGGTTCTATTGCATTTGATACATAGTATTCTCTGAACTTTTGCAAATCTTAGTTCACTTTTATATGCATTGTGTTTTACTCAAGGCTGACTATTATATCTTCAAAGTTGTATTTTAAGTATCGATTATTTTCTGTTTTTGTTTCTGTTTCGAGAGTCGTTGAAGCGTTAAGTAGAGCCTATAAATGTTTCGGAGCATTTAACAGCCATTGGAAATGCACTACTTCGAAATAGGAAAATTATGTATTTACTCCGGCGTTAACTACTTTCGCGTTTGTGATTGCACCACATTTCAAAAAGGCTTCGTTTACGGATCGTCATCGATAATCGATGCCGTAAAAACCACAGCGTGGAATTATCTGCGTCTGTTTATCGGTAGATAAAATTAGACTCTATAACCTATCCATTCATTGTCGTTCATCCGAACAACAAACCAGTGTCCAAGTACTACCGTCCCATACGCAAAATACACGGTAATAGCATTTTACGAAAGAAAGATAATAGCGATATTAGGAATTGTTATTACTCAGCATTTTGCCGTAAATTACAAGCCCACAATGGAAAACAATAACGGCTCGAAGAGCATTCTCATGTTTTCTTCGTCTAATTGCAGCGCAATTAAATATTTATCGAATACAGATCCTTTGATTCTGAGCTCGCGAGACCACGCACTTCTCACGCAAGTTAATAAAATTATACATCCGAAGATATTAAACGTAGGGAAATAAAAACCCAAATAGGATGTACGCAGAAAACTGCTTCGAGGAGTAAATTCCTAATTGGTTTTTGTGAGTTCTTGGCATGAAAATAAATTCGAAGTGCTCACTTTTTCCGTCCGCTGATCAGAGTAGTGTATGGAAGTCTATATTGATGGCAACATGCATGCAATACCATCACACGCATAGATCATACTATCACACGGAGAGAATACAGTAATAGTTTAAAAAATTAGAACTAAACAAACCATATGAATCACCTACCCAAACATACAGTTCTTTAATTGAATTTTCAAACCTTCTTCCTTTAAAATCAGTACTGTCATTTTACCTCAGTTCAAAATCTATCAGCTTCTTCTGAATTCTATTGTTTTATAAGAACTAGTTGAATAATCCGTCGTTGCTCGGGTTTCAAATATGACCACGACAGCTAAATTATGACCGCGACATTTCCCAGTGTTAACCCAAATACACAAACCCTGTAGAACGTGTTTTCTTGTCCATGTCCAAATATTGCAGGCAAATAAACTTTAGATTTTAAAATTGGGGCTTCGAAGGGTACTTTCAGCCCTACCTGTATGTCAATTTTCATGGCTACAGATTGGTCTGAAGACGGGAAAGAAATAGAGTATGTTTTTCGCAGTGTTCTAAAGTATAAGTGTACCAAATTTGGATGGATTGGTCAAACGGTGTATAGATTTCTATCTGACAACGAGTAAATTGTATGACATGAAAACCATAAACCCCAATATATATATATATATATATATATATATATATATATATATATATATATATATATATATATATATATATATATATATATATATATATATATATATATATATATATATATATATATTATATATATATATATATATATATATATATACATATATTTTATATATATATATATATATATATAAAATATATGTATATATATATATTTATATATATATATATATATTTATATATATATATGTATATATATATGTATATATATACATACATATATATATACATATATATATATATATATATATATATATATATATATATATATATATATATATATATATATATATATATATATATATATATATATATATATATATATATATATATAGTCTTTTTTTATTATTTATTGCTGTATACTTCATTGGCAGTTGCTTTATTAAGGCGTACTTAATCTCTGAGACTGAAAATACGCCGAAATTCTTTACGTGTATTTAACTAAAGGAAAAATAGCCGCCTCAAATTATATTAAAAAGGCGAAATCTATTTCCTTTTCGGAATAGACTAATTTGTCTTTAGGTATATACGTATTTTAATCGTTTTTACTCGATTAGAAAATGTTTTACTCTCTGAGTGTTATGAGATTTCCGAGAAAAGAATTACTTTTTTCCCACAATACAGAATGACTAAATAACCGCATTTATTGGTTGAATGAATCTACTGGAAAGATTATATTGGTCAATAGTCACGTGTTTAGAAGTCATGCAGGGAAGACAGCAGATGGAAAACATATATATATATATATATATATATATATATATATATATATATATATATATATATATATATATACATCTTAACCTCTCAGACTGCTATTGAAAATTGGTTATTATCTGTTTTTCTAACCAAAAAGAGAAATAGGTTCGATTCTCATTAAAAGTTAATCCAACGCCTATTCATTTCAATCGTTTCCGGTTCTAATTTCGTTTTGGAATGTATAATAAATTCTAATTCATTGTAATGCATACACAAAACATCCTTTCTGACAATACCAATGAACTAATAAAAAGAATGACACTTGCGAAATGAAATCTACTGTACCAAAGAGGTGTGTGAAGAGATATATATTATATATATCCTCTGGCAACGGAACGTGAGCTGCCCAGAAAGAGAAAAAAAATATTGTTTTCATTTATATGTTGAAAGGACGTGAAAAAATACATTTTTTTCTTTCTCAGGTTTTTATTCCTTTAGACGTTTTAAATTTATATAGCGGACATTGGGATTCGTGAGCTTCGGACAAAAGCTTTTATATTCGATGAAAATCTTAATTGTGGCTTGCATCAAAAGGAAATTGTCATAAATTCGATATGAAGCTATCTATTTTGAAAGTCCGTTGCATTCATTATGTTGTCATTTGCTCTGAATTCGTGCCACTTGAAATTAGGCTACAGTTAAATACTGTAATTAAATGTTACGCGTTATTTGCGTTACGGTCCCGTTCTCGTAATATTTTCATCGCATGGCTATATTTTTTTGTTGGAATTCCACTACTAAGGCGTGGGAAAATGCCATGTTTAGTGGAATTTTAAATAATATATATGGAATACTGTTAAAATTCCAAAAAAATTGTATGCTATGTCTTAACATTTTCTTCCCTTTCTTAATTTACTATCCCTCGACATAACATTCGCTTTTTGATTGTTTTTATTCATTTTTTAACAAGGTATTTTGATGAATACCAATTTTATTATTTATTGGCAGCATTTTAATACGTATCCATCACGTTTGGGGAGACACAATTGGGTAAATAGGTTTCATTAAATTAATTGCTTAGGATTCATTAAATTAATTGCTTCTATAAAATTAATTGGGTAAATATGTTTCAACCCCTAGAAATTGACACACGTGGAATGATATTTGAGGCTTAATATTTGTTTGTACTATTTCACTTCTATAAGTTCTACGCATTCTAAATTCTTTGCACAGAACAGAAGTTTGAGTTTTACTCTATTTCAACTTAACTCATCAAATGTACCACTGTTGAAAATTTTGTACAATACATTTGACACTTAATTTCCATAGCTCACTTGGGTGGTTATGTTCTTTTATGGCAAAAGGACTGTATTTTGAAAAACTGCGCCAAACACAAACCAGGTAACGTCAGATAATCGACATACACAAACAAGTACCTAATACAATTTTCGGAACTTTTAGATCATAATTTCCTACACAAAACTAAAACTGTCATAACTATAGTTTAATACAATTAGTTTTAAAATTTGAAAATACTACGTCAAAGCTTAGAAAGCACAGTTTCTTACGGAAAAATTATTTTTAAATTGGTTCATAAATAAATTTGATGCAATCAAAAGTTGGACACACAAATTTTGTATTTGTTTTTTCATGGAGCATGTTCCAAATCTAAATGAAGGTTATATTTTTGACTATCGGGTTTGCCAGATTTCAAATTTATCGTAACAACAATTACCATAAAGACAAAGACTATTTTTTTTAGTTTAAAGTGCTTGCTTTTTTTCACTCTGTTGTCAGACGCTTTACCGAGAAAGTACAGATCATAATGTTACGAGATTAACACGGTTTATTAAAAATTGCACAGGAAACAAGATGGAGAAGGGTTTTTACTGATGCTGCTATTAGTTTCGGGTGCATTAATTGTTAAATTAAAAAAAAGAGAGAAATCATTTGCGAAATGAGTTTTGCGAGCAGGGGGCGAAGCCCTCGTTGTGACGTCATGAACCGTTAAGTCAAATCAGGATTTTACGAATTATAAAGATAGTTTCGCCGCCCAGGAGATTCACTATGCGAAAGTGATGTTGGTTTGCGAAGCAAACCAAATGGGACTGTGTAGCAATCTCCGGGTGTTGGCGCGCGTAAGCGAGCAGGGGGCGTAGCCCCTAGAAATTTAGAACAATTATTTACTTACAATAAACGTGCCCCTGGAAATCTAATAAGCATGTCGATGCACCTCGACTGTCAGACCTGACAAAAAAAGTTCGGACGGAAAGATGGATTATAAACAAATACTGTTTCTCAGATGAGTTCTGCATGTTTTTTTTAAGCTTCCGCGTAACAAAATATTCCAACGATTCATCGCGTCCAATCCCACATCTCTCCCCTCCCCCGCTCTCTGGCAGAGGAAAAAAGAGCAATCCAAGAACACGACTATTCAATATTTGCGAGGAAAACTCCGTTCCCAGCGGACCGTCACGAAAAACAATGCCACGGATTATTAGTCCATTTCTCCGGCATCCTCCCATCCATCCCCCGCGAAAAAGCGACTCGGACACCATGCTGCGAAGAGTAAAGCGGAGCGTTTTTCATGTGCGGAAACACGGTCCCGCATGTCACGCTTCGCTCTCCCCAATCCCCCCCCCCGCCTGGAATTATTAACGCCGCTCACGGCACTGCGAGAAATGTAATTTTCTCACCGATTCCCCGACTGGACCTCCCGTGGCGAAAATGGCTCGAAAGGGGTGTGCGGCAACGACAAGCACCTTCCACCTGCCTCTCCACCTGTTGAATGAGGGGTAGCTGAAAGCATTTTTGCATCGTTTGGAGATGTTTTAGTTGGATCCGAAGTCATTTTCATACGTCTCATTCAAATGTGATGTGAACCTTCTCCCTCCACCGAATGCCCCGTGGCTGAAATGTTTGTTTTTGGCGTTTTCGTTGTCAGGTTTCGTACAGGAATCGGAGCCCTAACGATGTTGCTCTGGTATTCGTGGTTTGTTTATTTTAGGTTTCCCGACTCTAATTGAATCTTCTTTTCCCGTAATTGTTCGAATTACATGTGTTGTAGGGTTGGCCGAAATAGCCGAATGTTTCCTTATCGAATCGCTGTAGAGCAGAAATCCTAAACACGGCCCACCTAAGGGAAAAGCTAAAATTATTTTTTCCAGGTCACATTACGTTTTCAGTTATCGCATAGCGATCAGGATTACGGAAATTTCCCAAGCCTGGGTCATTCCTTCGTCGTGGTTTGTTTATTTAGAGCTAAAATCTTACCTCTAATAGATTTTCAGAATTTAAATAAATGTTGAAGGTAATGGTAATTTTAGTTAACGTCGTACTAGAGCAACGCAGCGGGCTATTGATGACGGTCCGGGATCAATCCTTTAAAAGAAAGATCCGAGGACAACACCTCGTTTGAACCACGGTCAGATGACGAAGCAACACCTGAGCTGACACCCCACTCTCCAAACTTCCACAACCAACCCAACGTGAGGATTTAACGGCCACGACAGATTTAAGGTCCACCAAACGCCTCTACACCATACGCTTACAAACATCCGTGCCCGGACCCGGGATCGAACCAAGAACTTCCTATCTAGAGGCTAACGCATTAACCACTATACCGGTTGGTGGGCGCAAATGTTGAAGGATGAGTAAAATCTCATGGCCAAAAGCTAATAAATAAACTGAAAACTGGGGACCACTGTAGCCCGTTGGGAAGAGTAGCGGATTAGCAACCGTAGGGTTGCGAGTCCGAAACTATATCCATCAAAGACTTGGGGGCTGGTGCACGTTAAATCTGTGGTCAACCTCAGATTTGCATGGTGGGGAAATTGGGAGCGTAGAGTGTCAACTCAGGTGGTCATTATAGTGGTGGGAAATATTACATGTCCAAATGCATGTCTTATGAAGATTGATTTCCTATGGCGCAAGAGACCTGTTTGGGCAGTCTGCGCCAAACAGCGTCAAGTAAGGAATGTACATACACAGTCAATGGAGTTTTATGGAGCAAGAGCCACATTTCGCCAAGCCAGTCCAGACGCAAGATCAACAACGTCAAGTAATAGACATATACACACAGAACGTTTTAGTGACGCACAAGAGAGGGAATATAAATACGGTACCACAATAAAAAATATATATATTCAAACACGTAATTTAATGAAAGATCAAAATAAAAATAAAAATCATATGTATTAAACTAGAAAACGAAAGTTAGAAGAAAATTATTGAAAACGAATTATTTTTGTTTTTTATTGGTTTTTATTTTGTGAATTTCCTCTTGTTTAAGAAAAATATATTCCTTGCCATGCTATGTCTGCAGCTTTCAGCGCGCTTGCATGGTTGGTTTTAACTTTTCTTCTAACTTTCGTTTTCTAGTATAATACATATGATTTTTATTTTTATTTTGATCTTTCATTACATTACGTGTTTGAATGATATAAGTGTATATATATAATATAATATATGTAATATATATATATATATATATATATTCAGAGGAACCTGTGTCGCCTATAACTGTCTGTTGAAAGGGGAGATATTTAAATTTATGTCGCACTGGAGCGACACAATGGGATTGTGCCAACAGTCGTAGATCAATACCGAAGGGAAATATCCGAGGACAGCACTTCCTAATTTTGACCCACGGTCAAATGACGAGATAAACACCTGAGCTGCCTCATTCTCAATTTCCACATCAAATCAAACTGAGGACATTATTGAGGCCCCGACTGATTTAACAATCACCAGCCCTCACGTTAACGATGGCCTTTGGTTTTCATCGAGTTTCAAACTCGTCACCCTCCGGTGACTATTCCGCGATTGTACCAACTAGGCTACAGCGGAGCGTGTGATTAAGGATAGCACAGATGCAAAACAAGTACCATGTACTTGAAAATCGTGACCTCAAAATCAAAATGTATTCTGAGACTACTCTGTCATTTGTTTTAGTTGTTTATCTTTGTTTATCTGACATTTTGTCACGTTAACGATTTATAATTATAACTACCGTCATTTAAAATTCGCGTTGTGCCCCTTCGTAGTAAATTCTCATTACAAACACCGCTCGTTTTGCTTTTTCGAATCCCTCACCTAAAACAAAATGTAATCTGAGCATCAAACTCACGCTGGCTGTGGTCTAACAGGTATCTCATTCTCGTTGAATTGTTAAGGCTTCTTTTTTCGAGTGACCTTGACTCTGTTTTGCCTTTCCGCGGCATCATTATCTACTCCAGTTAGTGGTTTTGCATTGTAGCTACTTTTTCATTTTACTATAATTGTATTATTCGCTTTGCATAAAAAGGTGAATCATAATAGAGAGCAGAGGAAACCTGGAGGAATCCGAATGCTGTTGTATTTTTTATTGCATTTGCTTTCACTTGTGGAATCGAACTGGTTTTGCCATTTATGCTAACGACGCGGTGGGCGTTTACTGCGATAAGTAACGGTCAATAATGATAAGGTTGCGGTTCTATGATACAATTGTTGGAGCGAAAGAATGGCCAACTTGGCCATAGTATTGTTTTACGGTATTCTTTGTTTGTATGTTCGGGAGTGCCATTCAGGACCATGATGTCTCATTTTCCATCGCCATTTTAATCACCCTTTTCAATTATCCAACTGATGAATATCCCGTTGACCTTTCATTGTTTTTTAGAACGTGCCAGTAGTTAATGAAATAGTTGGAATTTATTAAAAGCGTATAGTGTTAAAACCCTTTATGATGAAATAACGGAGATCCTTTTGGGTGAAATTCCTTTAGGGGTTGCTTTTCACCAGTCAAAAGCATCCTCAGTACATTGTTTTGGGAGGGCTTTTGTTTGTTTTAATCCAACAGTGATTCCAAGAAGTAGCATTTTATTTGGATATAATTAAAAGCTTAAAACAATATATGTTTACGCGTGAGACAGGATGAACTTAATAAGAAAAAATTAATAGTTTGATAGATTTCATTCAATTTACTGATGTAAATTTTAAAATACAAAAAATAAACTTTCCTTTTGATGTATGTCCATCCACTTAACATTATCTGCCTTGTGTTTGATGCAGCTGACCCATAGGAATGACTCTTGCGTGTTAAAACCCCTTCGTAGACCAACTAATGCGCTACAAAACCAACAAAAAAATTATCAAAAAAGGAAGAAAATTTTAGACTTGTGTCTGCCGTATTAATATTTATTCTGGTATTTTTAAATAACGTCGTACTGTAACAGGTGAACTATAAGCACAGCGTCAGCTGCAGAGCCAAAACCTCCGAACTAAAAGTGAGAACCAAAACTAAATCTAACCCCTGATCCGATCAAAGACACCCTCAGGAGGTCAGGGAGTTATCGGCGGCGTAGAATGAAGACGCGTCGTAGCGTCCGTTATGCCGGGTAGTTATGAAAGGTTATGTAAATAGTATATATGTTGTGTCCACGTAATGTAAATTAGATTAAATAAATATTTGTGAGTGTAATGAGAGTTGGTCGCTTGTTCGCCCGCTTCAAGGTGGAATTTCTCATCACACGGTAACAGTACTAGAGTATTACTACTAGCATTACTACAACGGGCTGTTGACAACGGTCCGGGATCTATTCCATAGGGAAGCATCCTAGGACAACACCACGTAATTTTGAAACATGGTCAAGTTTCTGTCGAAAATTAAAATAATGATACTTTTTTTCACTTCGAAATAGCAATTTCGCGGCTATTCATGCCGAATTGACCACCGTTTGTAGTCAGCACTATGTGACTTGACAATAAAAGCAAAGACCAACAAAGATATCGGACCAAGAATAAAAAAAAGTGTTTTGTACCTTGTTAAATAAAGATAGATTCTTTTAATACGGAAAATACTTACCAATAAAGATCAGTTGTTTCCGTTACCTTTGATTTTTTGTTATAATTACTGTTTACTTTTCGTAAGAGGAATGTTTAGGTAATATGGTTAATGATAAAAACGAGATTCTCACCATGAAATAAAGAGTTCATTACCTACTAAAAAGTTTGGAAGTTTATTGAAGACAAACAGTTTGCTTTAGTCACCTTCGATTAACCGCTGAACATTGAAGACAAAACACACACATCAAAGCATAAATACCCAAGAACTAATACATTGTATCCCCATGGTTTATCCTCATGGTTTTAAATCAGTATGCTTTGCAGGAAAGTTACGGAATCAATTGCAGATCAACGATATACGCATTCAGAACTATGGTAAAAGCTCAATATTTACACCTTAAAAATCTCGAAATTTCATATTATTATTGATACACAAAACAATGAATATTTATTCGGACAAAATGAAATATTTATTGAAATTTATTTTCTTAGGTATTTTTTTCCTCGAATATATTTTAATATTTTCAAAAATTACTTGAAAAAAAAAATTCCTTTTTTTTTTTCTACACGAAAAGTGATTATGTAATTTTGAAAATACGTGCAGAAATTTATCAAATCTCGATGCTAAGGTTTACTGTGGTGCAAACTATACAGTTCTCTTTCATGCCTCAGCCTTTTTTTAAGTCACTTCTATCTTGACTACTCTGATTCCACTCAACACAGGTTTCTACATTTTGGCGAATCACCTATCAACAGAGATTGTCTCGATAATTGCCACTTATAATGTGTTCCTCTTCAATCTCAATTTTCTTATTTACTCTTACAAACATCTCGTCTAATGTTCAACGTTAGGCGTTTTAATTGTGACTCACAATCTATCATTTTTAATTTCTCCTCGTTTCCTTTGCTCAGTTTATTTTCAAAGTATCTTTACTGAATTAGATCAATTCAGTTTCTTTATACCCACTCCTTATTTTACCTCGATCCTGTCTGTACACATTTCGCACACACACAACTCCCAACAAAAATCTTAACTATATGCTAGTTGTTGAAAGTGGAAATTATATCTTTGTGGATTAGATTTCAGGAAAAAAAAAGAGTAAGTAGACGAGTTCATTAATCTAAGTGTATTAAGTGCGCTTTAACCCTCTTTACAAATTATTATTTTTAATCATGTGTTTGCTTTTCATTAACTAATTGGTCTTTAACTACAGGTTAGAAAGATGTCGTCGTTCACTTTACTATTGAAATTGATTTTTGTACGTCTGTTATTTCCATGTATTATCTTGGGTACTTTATCTTTACAGTATCTTCTTAGTCAGAGCATTTGCTGTAATTAAAGAATTCCGGACAGTGTAGTGATAAGCAACACAAACATATTATGTTCTGCAATGAAAGAAAATTAAAAAACTCAAAATATTCAATTGGATCAAAAGAATTTTTGATTATTTGAATGAGTACCTTATTATTGAAAGTTTATAGACAACATGAACCATTTTAATTATGGAAATTTGTTTTAGTTCAAAAATTAATCTTATGGAAAATATCAGTGTGGCTTATCATCGTGTTGATCGAAGCCCTTCAATTCTTGACATGTTCCTATTTTCCTGGAATCGTACTCTCTTTTTTTATTTAATGTATATATGACCAATTTTGATAATGAGATATCTCGTCCATCAAGATTTGGTCAGTTTTGCTAATGACGATACAACCTTGTCGGAACACGCAACAAGAGGGCACAAAATTTAAAAAATGTTGCGTTCATACACAATTTATTCCTATTTTCCTCAGTGGATTGGTAATTTTGGTAATTTTTAATTGACGTCGTACTAGAACAACACAACGGACTATTGACGACGGTCCGGGATCAATCCTCTAAGTGAAATATCCCAGGACAACACCACATAATTTTGAACCACGGTCAGATGACGATTTCGTCAGTGGAATCTTCGTGACACGACTTACCATTTATGTTTTTACCTTAAAATATGCTAGATTAAAATGAATGTTGAAAGAAATGGCAAAGTTTCTTTACGAGTTGATTATGATGTGTACCATTTTAAAATTATTAAGAGATTAGTATTCAAAACAAAGCTAAATTATTTTAGAACAAAAACGTGGTTTCGATCCCATTTTAAGTTCACGTGTTTTGTAGTTTCGCAACTGTTCACTTGTCGAGTGACGAAAAACGTGTGAATCTCAATGATATTCCGGAAAAATTGTGAAGTATGTCTGTGTTGTTTGCATGTATGATAGAATAAGAAAATGGTGTCTGTGACAAAAGAATATTTCATTTTTTTTTATTGGTGGAGTGTATTATCAGTTACTGACTGAAAATAAATATGTCTCGTATTCACGCCTTCTTTCGAGCTTTTCTTCTTTTACTGTTTTTTGTTGTTCTTACTCCCTGTAATAAAGTGTCACATTTAAAGCTTTTTGTTTCGAATATTAACAGTTTTTCTTCGTTTTTGAAGTGAACTTTATCAACGAAGACATCCTTTGTTAACAGCATAAGGCAAACTAAGAATGCTACTCTGTCGTCTTGTTTTTTGAAAAAAACAGGTTGTAGAAAGATGAATAGCTAAAAAAATGGAAGAGAGTAGGAAAAAATTTACTTCATATTACATACATGTATGAAAAAAGCGTAATGACGTCATCTGAAAGTAATGTCTACATATTTCTACACATTAAGAAATAAAAACAATTGTGAAAATCGCATTCCAAGTAACATTAATTGTACTTCTGAAGCAACATTAAAAGTCAAACACTGTCTTAATATGTTCTGTTAGAAAAATGAACTTTTAAATATTTCTTCTTTTTTGTTTTTTTTTTGTTCAGATGTCATAACTATTTTGCAACAAAATGAAGTCGTTTATTTTGGTATAAAAGGAGTATAAGTTTTCAGTCGCACCGTCAATTCCAATTCTGATTTCAGCTTTACATAAATATCGCATAAAGGTTTTTGGAAACATTCGGTCATTGTGACTTAAATTAGATAAAAAATATTCGATTCCACAATTATCCTAAAAGCGCCATTACATAAATTGAATAATATTTCTTACATAAACATATCAATGAATCTCAGCCTCTTTACAACTGAGAGAAATAAGATTTATATTTCAACTTGTATCCATTCTCGTATGCATTCCAAAAATAACAAAAAGCTGTATTTCTTCTCCTGGTCATTGTGTCTCTAAATCAAATTCCTCCTTTGTGGTTGTCTTTCACTGAACCCCTCCGCTTACTCCATAAAGAAACTCGTACCTCCCACTGCGGGCTGCTGGTGCTTAACCTATGTTATGTTTCCGTATTTAAGGAGGATGACAATGGAAACGACGCATGGTTCCCGTTCTTTTCTTAGACGTCGCCGATGTTAGTATGTGTAAATACTGTTTCTCGATGTTTCTTATTCTGTAAATACTCTGTACTGTGTTATGTTTTGTCCGCTTAACAGAGTATTTTCCTCGAAGGAACTGCGTGTGATCATTCAGTTCCTATTTATAGAATGCTGTGGGAAAATGTGGACTGTGTGACGATGATAGATGTTACAAGTTCGAGTGGAATCTCCTCTGTTATTTGATTTGTGGTCGTAACTATCCACGTTCAGCTTTCGTGGCAGCGGGCAATCTAGTTCCATCGAGCGCGAGTAATATTTCGATTGGATTTACTTGTTGGTAGATATTTTTTCTACAGTTCGATGACCTTTAATTGACAAAATATCTGTGCTGTCATGGAAAATCTGATAAAACAAATTGTATTTCACAGAAGGATGGAATCTCTCAAAAATCTTTTATTTTCACATAATTTGATACAAACAGTAGCTTATAGGCGTTCAGTGTTTCTATTGTGTGGTTTGTGGTTTCCTTAACTTTGTAAATTTAAATGCTTAGATTTGTCGTCTTTGTCAGTAGTGTTTTAGATACTACTTTAAAATGCTACGTATCTGATGGAATTAGATATTAATGCATATTTTAACCCTCCAAAAGAGTCAAGATTTCCGAGTATTGTACTACTCCGCTTTTTCCACACAGTCCACATAATGACTAAATAGGCATATCTATTGGTTGAAAGAATTATCAAAAGAAGAAATCATTATAAATATTGCTAAAGAAGGTCGAAACTGGTTAGAAATCATGCAGAAAAATTGCAAGTTGCAGAACGGATATATGTGTGTGAATCCTTCAGAGGATTAAAGAACAAGTTATTTGGGGTGGAACAGCATTGAAAAGTCAAAAGGTCCCTTTTGACTGACAGTGGTTATGTCTGAG
The DNA here is from genome assembly GCA_947359465.1 of Metellina segmentata. NCBI lineage: Eukaryota > Metazoa > Arthropoda > Arachnida > Araneae > Tetragnathidae > Metellina > Metellina segmentata. Next base: position 107,139,992 of record OX375879.1, read on the forward strand.
TTTGTTTGCTACCCAGTAAGATCCGGGGACGAATCCCGGTTTGTAAGCGCATGGATGTTAATGATTGTCCCTGTTAGGAGCAAAAGATGAATTGGCCAAGGCGGGAGCTAGTGAAGTATTGGTTCCACTTGAGCCTCTTACCTACACTGAGATTTATTCGCAGGCTAAGTTGAGGGGGAAAACAATATGGTCCACTCCCCCAGTGCATCAATGGTATCGTGGCCATCGACCCGGCGGCTCTTTGGCACTTAATTGTGACAGGCAGGGACAAACTGCAATTACCCGATTCCTAAGTGGACACCTCAGAACTATGACCTTCTCAGATGGCTTGAGAACTTTCGACACATGCACCAAGTGCTCCTTTGAGCAGGCTTCTCCTTCCCACATCCTGGAGTGCCTGGGACTTAACCATCAAGATCTCCTTGGAAGTCCATTGCTGGTCCTGGACTTCCTCAGGGTGTATGGATTCATGGACCTAGTCTAGCCCCGCTGGACTTTGGGGATTGGCAACAACAACAACAACAGGAGCAAAAGAGGTCTACCCATACGATGCTCTTCCCAAATAGTTGCTAGTTTCGCCCCTTAGAGTGTCGAATGTCGAAGAGGTCCGTGGTTGGAAATTAAAATAAGTATCTTAAATAATCAAGTACTCATTTTGCACCATTTACGATAAATATTCTATCGAAGAAAACTTGTTTATTTCGCTTGATGTAAAAAAAGTATATTTTGAAACAAAATAGGCGTTACTGGATACAACCATTTAATTATTATTATTTGTATTCCATTTATTTATGAAAACAAGGTACTTCAGACCGGAGAAGCGTGTGCGGCGAGCTGCGGCACCGTGATGAACTGCGGTACAAATTGCACGCAATTTGGACGTGCGTCGCCGCAACGGCGTCGGAGCCATGTGTGCACTACCCCATTGGATCTAACGTATCTCATACCACACTTGCTTTACCGCGCCGCACATTGAAAAACCGGATGTGCATACTGGACCTAAGTACGCTATATAGTAATAGTTCCACGTTGACTGGACTGGAATATCACTTTCGGAGCACCCGCTGCAATGCAGTTCGCAATAAATATTAGAGAAACAACTGTATACACACAAAGAAAGAAATCAACAAAACGAGAGCTGAAATAACAGATACATATATTCAAAAGCTCCATCTTGGTTATTTATTCCTTCTTTAAAGTCCTTACTTGAACTTTAAATATCAGAAAATACTAAGCTACTTACGCGCATTGCACTTTTATACGAGTACAATAAATGCCAGAAACATACATTCTGGATAACGTAATATGATCCGAAATAAAGATCCAGCTTTTTTAAAATAGAATGTAATAGACCATTCTGTTATACATTTCAGGTTGTTTTGTCAGGTATTTAATGGAGTGGTTTATTTTTATTCGAGGCTCTTTTAAAAATTACCATATCTAGAACGCTCATTTTTCAAAAACTTTCTAAAACCTTTTAAATCTAGTTATGTTTTGTGAGTAAGTAGCTTGTGATCGATGAGATTTCCTCAGCTGTGTTCTTCATGTAATGTTTCTAAAATCTGATGGAGAATATTGTATATTTTGAAGACGTTTTCATATTTTTCACGGAGTTTACTTTCGTTTTTGACTTGTTTTGTAGAACGCAACAGTGGTAGAAGCTGTTCAGACTGGACAATTCTACCATGTGGTGTAACGTTACTTCGCGCATTATAACAAGGCAGCTTTTATTCTAATTATTGTTTCTACGAATATATTTATGAGCATACCGAGACTTTTGACGATTTATTTGCTGTCCAATGAAGAATGTAAATAAAGTACGTGATCATTATTCCATTCTGTGAAACACTGATTGAAATGGAAATGTTTTCATCTTCCTAAAAAAATCTTTACATTTGAAAAAAAATGTTAGTTTTCTTTGGTGTCAAGTACACCTTCATTTTTCTAATTGGATGAAAACTCAGACTTGAAGACTCAGCTATGGGTGGGTTCAATTCCTAATTGGATGTAATTCCTTCTTGCGTGTTAGTAAAATTTTCATTGTGGATGTACATTACTTGATTTTATGTGTCTTGTGTCTGTAGCAGCATGATCAAATATGGCCTTTGCGCCGTAAAACTCCAACCAAGACACAGCCAAGTAATTTCTTATCCTGATTCTCAACTAATCGTCAATATAACACATGAGTGTGATCTGTGGATTCACTCAAGTCTTAGTTATTGCTTAAAATTATACCTGACCACCTTAAAATGACTGTGATGACTTACCTGACTGTTACGACTAGTGGTTGGTATGTCATTGCTGCCATGGATCTGACACTGTTACTCATGAGACGTATAATATTAGAAAGCCCATTGTAGTCGATTTCGTTGTTGCTGTAGGTCAGGTCTCTTCACACCGACAGAATCTGGGTCCATCCGAGTCTATCTGAAACCAGTAAAAACTGACTAACGTGGATTTGGGTTCATTGAAGCGGTAGACTCAGGTAGTCTGAAAGGGTTTTTAAGACGGACAGGATATTTCTTATGGAAAAAGCTTTCCTGAATCTTCTTTAATCAGTTTCTACTGGATTCATTTTGTCCTTTATTCTGCTAGCTTAAAGAGGCCGGACGGTCAAACGTTTGGGGACACGAATTGCATCACACCATTGTTGAAAGATTGTGCTGAAAACATATCGAAGTAGAACTCTAAGGAAAGCCATGTGTAATTTCCGTCATGAAGATTATATTTCATTGAAAATAAAGAAACCCCGCAAGTTTCTCCAAATATAACTTCTGGGTGAGCTCTTTTTCCCAGTGCTCTATGCTTTTCGTTTAGAAACCGTGCCAGTCACAAACCTTTAAATCAGCAAGCTTTTATTCCCACTTCAGCACTTAATTTCATTCAACTGCCATACAATTGTAATCTTCCTTCCTCAGTGTCTCACTTAACAACTAAATATCAGCAGATTATAAATCTAAAAGTTTCTAGTTGTCCGAGGGGTCTCAGTTTAATTAAGGCTCTGATGTGTATCTAAATAAAAGAATTCATTCCTTTTGGGCTCGCGGATGGACTCTTCCTAGTATTTCAATGTTTTCCTTTTGGAATCCATGTGCCTACCACAAACCCATAAAACTATACGCTCTTATTTCACTTACTTCACTTACTTTTACTTCAGCACTTGATTTCAATCAAATGCCATACAATTGTAATCCTCTTCCTCAGTGTCTCACTGAACAACTAAATATCAGAATACCACAGCTTATATAAAAGTTTCTAGATATCCGAGGTGGTCTCAGTTTAATCAAGGCTCTGATGTTTATCCAAATAAAAGGATTCATTCATTTTGGGCTTCCGATGGACTCTTCTTCCTAGTATTTCAATGTTTTCCTTCTGGAATCCGTGTGCCTACCACAAACCCATAAAACAACACGCTCTTATTCCCCCTTCAGCACTTAATTTCAATCAAATCCTATCCATTCATGAGCACGTCCGCCTATTCCCCACCGTCTCACTTAACAACTAAATATCAGCAGACCATAACTATATATAAAAGCGACCCGAGCTACCGCAAACACCCCGAATCCATATCTCTCGGCCTCTGCGCCCAGGCGCTGACAGATGAGGCAATATCCCATATGTCTTCCACCTCCTCCTTTATTACCCTGCCGATGGATATATCTTCCAAAATAAACACTTTATCTGTCCCGCAAGGCCCGCTAATTGACACGGAACGACGTAGCGACCGGCCAGGAGCTGTCAGCGATAGTTAGTGCGCCGAGATACGACATTTCGTTGACGATGCAGTGTGCTGTAACGACTCTGCCACGTCGAGACGCCTTATTCTTTGTGCTCCCCGCGGCGTGTGATTAGAGGCTTGATGTGCATGCGACAGGCTTTGTTGATTCTGTCAGGCGAAGTTTTAAACTCATACGAAGTTTGCACGGAAAGTTCTCATGTGCTCCACCGCAAGGTTGGAGATAGACGCGGTGGCTCTTCGTTGGCAATCCATGAGTGTAGACACGTTTGTTCATGGATCCGCGTTTTTCTTTACTTATCTACTTGCTGGCATCCCGAAGGTGGGGACTTGTCGAAGTTTTTCTTTCACGATTCCTGCGGAAATGTCTAACTGATCGCACTCTTAATACAGCTAACACGGTATGTATTACGCAAAATGTCCCTGACACGGAGAGAAAAATTCATCTTCTTGCACTACGCCTCACATACCTTTTTTCACGATTGCTGTTCCCAGTTTACATCGCTGTCGATGTCTCTAGAACACAAACACAAAACAATTTGATTAAGAACTTAAATTGATACAGAAGTAAACTTTCTATCAAAATAGACAATCCACAGAGTGAGTAGACGTACTATAAAAAAAGTTGTGATGAACAGATCCACCACAACCTAACTCAGTGAACTTAGGCGGAATGTTCGCATGTCCTCCGCTGCAAGGTTTTAGAGTCTTATGGTACTAGTCTTACTAGTCTTATGGTAATAGTCTTATGGTAATAGTACTAGTCTTATGGTAATGGTCTTATGGTTTTAGAGTCTTGCACTACGCCTCACATACCTTTTTTCACGATTGCTGTTCCCAGTTTACATCGCTGTCGATGTCTCTAGAACACAAACACAAAACAATTTGATTAAGAACTTAAATTGATACAGAAGTAAACTTTCTATCAAAATAGACAATCCACAGAGTGAGTAGACGTACTATAAAAAAAGTTGTGATGAACAGATCCACCACAACCTAACTCAGTGAACTTAGGCGGAATGTTCGCATGTCCTCCGCTGCAAGGTTTTAGAGTCTTATGGTACTTCATGGGCAATCAGTGTGCGCGTAGGTACGTTCACGGATCCGGGTTTCTTATTAGAACACAAAAACAAAACAATTTGATTAAGAACTTAAATTGATACAGAAGTAAACTTTCCATCAAAATAGACAATCCACAGAGTGAGTAGACGTTCTATAAAAAAAAGATGTGATGAACAGATCCACTACAACCTAACTCAGTGAACTTAGGCGGAATGTTCGCATGTCCTCCGCTGCAAGGTTTTAGACTCTTATGAGATACGACATTCATGAGATATTCATTGGCAATCAGTGTGCGCGTAGATACGTTCACGTATCCGGGTTTCTTATTATCTGTTCTTGATGGAATCCTGAAAGTAGTTATTGGCCGAAATTATTTTTGTCGTGATTGCTGCGGAAATACCTCACTGCTTGCAATTTACATCGCGGTCGTTGTCTCTTGTGTGCGTATAACAAAAGAATTTGATTTAGAACCTAAAATAAATAATGTGGAGAAACTTTTTTACAGAGAAGTGTGAAACATAGTACTGCTATTGTACACCAAAAGGTACTACATGATGGAGTTGGGTGTTACACACTGCTATATATGTATATCTATATAAAACGCTTATGCGTGGCGGGAAAAAGGGTGTTTATATCTTTCTTGCCGTTGGCAAAGATCAGTTTGTTTACGAATCTCAATCCTGGCGTCCGAGTATTTCGCGGTGCTGTTGAGCTACTCTCTTAAGCATTATAGGAACATTCGTTATTCAAAATGAGTTTTTTTTTTTGCGATTTGTTGAATATAATTTGTTTAGAAGAGAGCAGCGTGCTAGGGACTCCCTTGATGAAAGATTTTAACAAAGATCGGCCAGAAATACTGCCAACAGGCTTAAGCGAGCCAGAGCACGTGACGAGCAACGAATGGCTAATAGGGTGAATTCCCAAGTCGAAACGAACACTTCCTAGTATTATAGGTTAAATTAGGAATGATTTTACATCAGAAAGGTCTTCACTTGTTCACTGCTCCCATAGAATGACAAAAGTTACTTACTCTTTGAAACGTGTAAATAATATAGGTTAGATTTTTGGCACCGTGTTTGTATATACTATATTATCCCAGATAAATTTTTCCTGTAAAGGAATTCACTTTATGCTGCTATTCTTTCTGTGAGGTTTGTAAAGCTAGACTAAAATATGTTACTGTCCGCGAGCTCGGATTACGAAACGATCCGAAGGAACTACGCAAGCAGTTCCGGTGGTTGGCGAGCGGTAACCCCCTTAATTTGAGTACAGTACTATGTATAGCAGTGTAATCCGTCATGTTCTTTTTGGTAGACAAAGTTGCGCTGTCTTTCACACGTCTTGTTAAACCTTTGACCTATAGATGTGATTATGCACAAGTACAATTTCAAAAAGGAATCTGGTAGTGCTTCTGACAAGTACAAATGGTTCTCGCAACTATCAGCGTGAACTTCGATGACGGTCCGATGGGAACAATTGAATAGACAATGCGGTACCAGTCATTTTTCTAACAACTGTCTGGTCTTGTTATAACTGCTACTACTTCTATTCCTATTTCCTCTTTACTCTTCTCTGCCCCTCGACCTTCTCGTCACACGGTGTATCACACTCTGCTGATAAATGCAAAATTGGGTATAGTCGCAATCATCCATTTCATGACCTCATATACGGAATAATATCCGTAATCTTAATACAGCTATCACGGCATGTATTAAGGGAAGTGTTACTAACACAGAGAAATACATCTTCTTATCTTACACCTTACATACTTTATATACCTTACATTTCTAACATACTTTATATACCTTACACCCTACATACCTAACATAGTTTATATACCTTACACCTTACATACCTAACATACTTTATATACCTTACACCCTACATACCTAACATAGTTTACATACCTTACACCTTACATACCTAACATACTTTATGTACCCATTGCATTTTACATTTCTAATATACTTAATATACCCATTGCACTTTACATATCTAATATACTTAATATACCTAACACCTTACATACCTAACATACTTTATATACCTTACACCTTACATACCTAACATACTTTTTATGCCTTACACACCTAACATACTTTATATACCTTACACCCTACATACCTAACATACTTTATATTCCTTACACCTTACATACCTAACATACTTTATATACCTTACACCTTACATACTTTATGTACCTTACACCTTTCATATAAAAAAAGGAAGTAATCGAACATGCACAGCCTTGCAGCTCACAGGCTATTAACACAATGGGCTAATCCACTGAGTCAAGGCGATCCATTTCTTGTTAGAAGGGTAGAATAAATTAGAAGGATATTTGAATAAAAGAGGAATGCTTGTAAGAAAAGGCTTGATTTATTAGTATTTAAAAGACCTATTAAACTTGTGGTGAAAATTTACAGAGCAGGAGTAATATAGAAATAGTTTTGCCCGTTATTTGCTACTTAATAACAAAAACACTCTAAGCACCAGTACTCTTAAATGTATAAAATTCTTGACTGACTACCTCGTAAATTATCTTTGTTGATTCTAAGCATCAAAGATGTTTTTGTAAGGATTTGTAAGCATTTTTTATCCAAAGCATATATCCTGGACCATTCAGTTCTCCTTTGTTTGCTCCAATTGAGATGAGTTTTTATTTGTAATTCGATTATTCGTAGGTTAAGTGCATCCGATGCGATGCGTTGTTGTCTTGTTTGCCTTGTGCTAGCGTTGTGAGTGGGGCAAGATCATATAATTTCATTCGTACCCTTCTTCGGTCTGCGCAACTTCCCTGCCGAAATTCGAACCGCTCTAGCGGTGAAAATAATCTGTAGGACTCCTTCAAGCATTTATTTCCAACAGGTGGCGGACCCTGCTTTAATCGAAGGCGCGTTTTATATTCAGTAAACGCACTTCCCCGTGAACGCACTGTCCCTACCTCAGCCTAAGATGTTTTTTAATGTTTTTATTTTTAAATATGTTTTATTGCTGAGTATTTTTATTTGAAATATATATTTCCATATTGCTTTATTATTGTCTTTGCACCAATACAATACAATTCTAATGAAAAATACCGACAGTAACATGATTTGATTTCAGTTTTGAATTCGATTGTACGTTCTAGTGGATTCGCATCTTATTTTGTTTAAAAGCCCTTTTTGCAGAGCAACGTAAACCCGCTATTGCAGTCCATAGCGTATCTTTTTAAATAATTGTTCTTATTAGTTTAAGAATTTTAAAATTAAACAAATGTAAACTCTAGCTGAGATTTCTCTTCGGCTCTCATTGTTAATTTGTTTTTCCGTCGTCGCCGTATACTTTTTATTTAATACTATCAACTTTTTAAAAAAACACTGCCATGGTAAAGAAATGAAATTTTACAAAGTTGTCTTTTACAGGAAGCCATGTTTGATGAATAGAATGTTTGCTATGAAAATAAAGATCGGATTAAAATTCAACGCTTTCTTCTGAATAAAGGTGAGCGGTATTTTTTATAAAGGAAGCGATAAAAAGCTTAAGTTTGCATGAGTTTCCTTATAGCGTGTAAGATTAAAACTTTCTTTTTTCAGTTCAAGTAGTGATACCATGAAAGATTTTTTCATTTAACCTTTGAGATATTGAATAAATTTAGGAACATTCTGTATTATTATTCTTTGTGTATAATTATAATTAGCAAACATAATTAAAACATCTTTTTTAAGAATTAATGTTAATTAAATCAGAAAGTATTAAATTTTGAATAACCCAAAGGATAAAAAGGTATTGTAACTGCAAAAAAAAAGGATAGATATTAATAAGGCTTAAGAATGATTGTAATATAAATATCTTAATCTTCTTAAATGTGTATGAAATGATAATTACTTATAGTAAATTTATGAATTAATCTTAAGACTTCCCAATCAATATCAACTTTTATTCAAAACTATTTTTTACTCGTAATTAATGTAATAATTATTAAACTTCACTATCCTCACTTTTTGGATTACTAATATTTTAAAAATATTCTTGACTTTATTTTAAATACATGTAAACAGTTAGGAAAACTATATTTAATATCCTATTAACTTTTATGTGTTACCTATTGAGGTAGTTAAACACAAAAACTTATTCTTCCTCGATGTGTTATAAATAAAATACCTACTGAATATTGATTTGTAGGGAATTATTATAAACATAATTAAGCAGTTTAATGTAAGTTATAAATCATTGCGCAACTCCTTTTTGTGATATAAGTACTAGAGAATATTCGTATGCGAAACATTCTGCTCAATGACAAAAGAGATTCGTAGTAGCCATTTGGTCGCGGAATAACAACCTGAGAATTCAAGAGTACGGAACTCAATACGTGGGGATGAAGGTGGTCTGTATTAGGGATGCGACATCGATAGAATGGCCACTCCCTCAAGAGTTTCTTGTTGTTTCATCGACCCCCTGTATTTTACTACTACAAATTACGTAATTATAATAGGACAAGCAAAAAGACGCTTATGTGAGAACATTGTTAATTTTATAGTTACAGTGTTTATTGTATGTATAATATAGTATGCATTATTATTGTAGCTTAACGTCAAAGATATACGTTTTGGTTTTTGACGTGCTTCTAAACATTACATATTGGATAGGAGGGATAAATAATACACAAAAGTTTATTTTGATACCACAATAACAACACGTGATAGTCCCTTTTTAAGCTAACATCGAACGGAAGAAATAATTCCTTAGTTTTTTTTTAAAGAGGGAAATTTTCCAAGGGACATCGATCTCGAAGTTTGGCGCCAATCCGTGGTAACCATGAAAAAAAACCATCGAAATTTGTACTTACTAGATTTTAATTAAAACCTTTTAAGTTTTAATAAGTTTTTAATTTTTGTACTCTAATTTTTATTGGTGGGATCTACAACGTCTGTTTCATACTTAATTAGCACATTTTGTGCTCTAGCCGAGTCATTTTTTGTATCTGGAGAACTAAAATTGGGTATACGATGAGGCATTTTGTGCTACTATTTCTTAAAAATCTATGCAACTATTTTACAAGTGCTTTGGCTGTGGCGAACCTGTACGTGCATGTATGCTTCATAGCTATAAAAAAACCATTCCTTAGAAAAAGAAACATTGTTCTGCCGTGGAGGTTCCTTCCCTTCGACTTCCACCCACCATCCCTTCTAATTCCTTTGTTTCACGCTCCATCAGTCCAGGAATGCCGAAGCGATCGTTGCGTCATTCCATTAGGGGTGACAGCGCGTGTCCAATGGGCTAATCTCTCCCCGTCGACAACACCCCCTCTTTCTCTTAATTAATGAAGCATTCTCCTTGCGTTCGACGCCCACTCGACTGTCGACGGGCCGTCGCTTTTAGGGAGCCAGATGTCGACGGGCTGAAAAAGCCACCGGATTACGATCGAATCCACTCGCTCGACAAATCCACCTTGAAGGAGCATCAGGGTTGGTCACCGGCGTGGAAGGTACTAAGGATGCGACATCGATGTCGATGTTTTCAAAACATCGATGTTTTTGAAAAAACATCGATGTATTTATCATCGATGTTATTGGAGTCGAGGTTTTTGTAACATCGATGTTTATACTTGTCGATGTTTCTACGTTGTCGATGTTTTTTTTTAATGTAAAAAGTACCGTTATAAAAATTTTAAAAATAACCAAGTAGCATAATTTTTATAATCAGCAAATTGAACATACTTTTAGACCAAAGTGGCCAGGGTGAAGGGTCTGAAAAGTAGGGATGCGACATCGATGTCGATGTTTTCAAAACATTGAGGTTTTATAAAAAACATCGATGTATTGGAACCGATGTCGAATCACTAGTTGCTAAGCCAGTTTCAAGAAATGAGGAAAAAAGTTTAAATACACTGAATATTAAAAACATCGATGGTCTTGGGGCGATGTATTATCAACTTCGATGTTTTAATTTTGAACATCGTTGTTTTGCTGTCGATGTTCTCGTCAATAGTTGCTAAAACAGTTTTAAGAAATGGGGAAAAAAGTTTAAATACACTGAATTTTAAAAACATCGATGGTCTTGGGGCGATGTATTATCAAGTTCGATGTTTTAATTTTGAACATCGATGTTTTGCTGTCGATGTTCTCATCAATAGTTGCTAAAACAGTTTTAAGAAATGGGGGAAAAAAGTTTAAATACACTGAATTTTAAAAAAGGTCGATGTTTTGGGGGCGATGTATTGTCAACATCGATGTTTTAATTTTGAACATCGATGTTTTGCTGTCGATGTCGCATCCCTAGAAGGTACGACTCAGAAACGCTGGTGTCCACTTTTCTGTGCTTTGTTTTCATGAAGCGGTTGCTTCGACTTTTGAATTTACGTCTTGGTCGAATTGGGATCGAACAACCCATGCTATATAAAGACGCGTTCTCGCGAATCAAGTTTAATTGACCCACAAAAGTTGAATGAAAACTTTTGTTTCATTTGAGTTTATCAACTTTTTAGTGAATCAAAAAAAGTTTGACCCATTCAAACTTCATCATTCAAGTGATGAGTCATCCGCCATCTGCTTTCGAGTTATTTCCACGCAAACGATCTGTATTGGTTTATTTAATTCGAGAAACGAAACAAAAGTGCTTTTTTAATTCTCTAGGCCAAGTTTGTATCTTCGCGATCGTTAAAGGTAAAGTGAAAATTTCGACGGATTTGAAATATGCGGAAAATTTTACACCACAGATCGATACCTTAAATGAGATTTTCTATAAATAAATAATTTTTCAACTATAACTTCTATATTTTCTCTTATTAAACTGCTGATTAGTTTCTGTTGAAATGTGTGAACAAAAACTGATTCAAGTCATATTCAACTTTTATCGATCAACTATAATCGGTCAATTAAACTTGATTCGTGAGAACGCGCCTTAAAGCTGAGTGTATAAAAAGCTGAGAACTTTGTGCTAAAATCGGCCTTATTCATAGACTAGCAGTAACCGCATGACGTTGCCCGTGACAGCATTGTTATCATGTCCTTACTGTATTCATTGATGCACTCTGAGGAATAAGTTGTGAAATATGTTATTCATTACAAAACGAAGGATAGAAAGTTTTTATTATACGCTAATGTCCAGAATTCAAGGATGATATTTTGAATTCTTATCAAACTAGATCACTCGATCGCAATCCGATAGAGCCTGCTTGGGATGTTCTCGGACTTCGCATTGCGTTCTATGCAACACGACAAACGACCACACAAGAGCTCTAGTGGGTTAATAGGACTGCTCTCAGTGCATCTCCAGTCTACGTTTATCACGGTGGTAACGACCTTGGCACTTTTTTTGGGCACACTTTTCATAGCGAGTGATGGCACGTTAAGGCAACCCATCTGTATTACGGTTTCGTTTTTTAACGCAACCTCGGCAAGTGGAAAGTTTAAATTTTTATTTTGAATATTCTAGAAAGTTCTTTCGAAAACCGTTAAACTGCCGTTTGATTTCATTGGTTCGTTTGAAATTTTTTCTTCGATTCTACTGGTTATTTTAATTTTAAACTATCTTTTGATTTCATTGGTCCTTTAAAATTTGTTTCCTTGATTTCATTTGTTCTTTTAATGGAAATTCTCTTTCCTTTTAATTTATGTCACGGTACAGTACTGTCGTACGTGTATTTATATTATTTACGTATGGAATATATATTTTTAAACGTTTACAAATGTGTTTCTGAAGCTTGTTACTTTCCGTGGTAAAAAGACAAAGATTTATGAAATAATTATTTCCTTGGCAACGTTAGAAGTGAGCCAAAAAAAAGCCCCAAGGCCGTTGCAAAAGAAGATGTACTCTTCTCTCCACGGGAACTCTTGAACAACCATATGGATAGTATGTGTGCATTTTGTACGACTGTATTATGGTCAGAGGTCAGCTCATTACTTTTAGGTTATTTTTATACCTGTGCTTATATCCTTTCTGCAATGTGCAGTCTTCCTATATGATTTCCAGTAAGTTTTGCCTTGGTCAAAATAAACTTTTCTAGGATTCATTCTACCACTACATGGCGTTATTTAGTTACGCTGCAAATTGTGGGGAGAAAAGATGTTACACTATATGGAAATCACTTGAGACATTCAGGGGTGAACAGAGAAGAAATGCTTTTTTCGTAATAGCTAAAACCTGCAATGTGCTCTTTTCAGGTACGGTGCATTTAAATGTTCTTATTCTATTCCACATACCTCGTGGAGCATTAATGTATCGTATGAGGTACTTCTGCGAAGGCACTTGAAGCGGCATTAGTCTCCGAAATCAATTATCCCTAATTTTAGGACTTGGGTAGTTCCTAAAAACTTTATTTTGACTTACAGACATCGTAAATCAACAACTTACAAAGCAACAAGCCAAAAACAAAGAACAATTTATCCTTGTAATATTCCGAAACGATATAAAACTTTCAAAAGGAGGCTATAAACACTCTTTTTTGAATATTTTAAAGATTATAAATTATTTGCCATTTTAAATTTAAAACTCTCCACTCCTCTGAAATAGCCGTTCTTAAACCTTCTGTATATCCATATCCAATGCCTTCTAAATTCTATCGTGAGAATCTCGCTTGCTACGTCTTTCTTCTCGAATGTTCATAGGTACTCAACGCCTCCCTTCAACGGAACGGAATTTCATGGAACGGAACAGATCCAATCAAGTGGAAAAAACTACAGAATTCGGAATGGGAAATTCGCATTTTTTTACTATTGAAGAGAAACTTCCGCTTAATCTTACATTAATCCGTTTCTTAATGCAAACGTATTTATTTATTCTGGTGTGGTGGCTGAAGTGTAGAGGGAAATTCTTGAAGGGTTTAATTTTTTCCGTCTTGTTTGAATGTGAATATCTTCGAGGGCTTAATCCGAGCTGAGACACATGGCGACAGAGCTTTGCACGTGATGCGTTGAGATAAATGGCTGGGTTAAGCTTTATTAAGTATCGGTTGTATTGAGTTGTTGGTTGCTTGGAGGTGAGGTTGGGAATTACGTAACTATTCCGAGTAAATCGCCTTATCCGCGTATTTTGCATGATGATGTGAATTTAATCATTCAGCAGAGATTGCCTGTGAGTCGTTTCTACGTATGTATAAATATAAGTAGATTGAGCATTGCTTTTGAGAGTAACTTCAGGAAGTGTGACCAACTCGTTGACTAATAGTCACGATTGCTCTGTAAAAAATAACTTGGTTGGCCGATATGGCATCTTATCGCCTCGTTTGACAGCACAGCAGTTTTTTACTGAGTAGGGTGTGTCAATGCGCATTTCTATAGACTGGCGACAAAAATGGTGAAATCGACGGTCTTTTACTGTGTCGTGCAGACCTATCAGATTATGAATCAATGGAACACGGCGTCTTCTCCCGTTCCGTGGGACTATTAGTAATGAATGTTTCCCCCCATCAGGCAAACATGCGACGGATGACATTACTACTACTAGTTTTGGTCATCTGTTCCTAGGTACATAAAGAGTTTACCACTTATTCTACTTTTATACCCTAAGCTTCTAACCTCTGTTCTTGTTTTGATGTTTTGCAATCCGTTACCGCAATGGGTAAACACAAAGCCGTTCATGGCGACCTCAATCACCGAAGAAGAGCACCACTACAAGCATTGACAGTATTGTAGAGCATAGATTATAAATACCTAAAATCTTTATCCACCGTCTTAAAGTTTGTTTCCCGTTGAGCTTATCGTAAACATGGGGTTTAGAAGACTCTTATCTATAAGTGAGACTCTTGGCCTCTGCAGATGGTTCGTACTTACTTTTAATGAAATGAAGTGCTTGTAGGGCTAATATAGTGCAGAAGTACCTTTAGAGTGAAGATATTGAAAGTATAGTAGGGCTTGCGTATTCTCCAGATCTTAATCCTATCAAAATAATCTAAATGTTCTCAGGAGCACTTTGGTTTGTCTATTTCCACCTATCATCTTTCCTGAACTGCTAATTGTTCTTCTTCCAAAATAGCAGTCAATGCCCTCTGATGCTCTTTATCTTTTGATTCTGAGGTTTACCTTATTGATAATAACATATATAAATAAATAATGTGGAGATATTTAAACAAATTAATTGAGCTTATTGTAAGCATGTGGTTTAGAAGGCTTATATCTATACGTGAGACTCTTAGCCTCTGCAGATGGTTTGTACTTACTTTTAATGAAAGGAAGTGCTTGTAGAGCTAATGCAGTGGAAAAGTACCTTTAGAGTGAAGATATTGGAAGTATAGTAGGGCTTGTGTATTCCCCAGATCTTAATCCTATCAAAATATTTTAAATGTTCTCAGGATCACTTTGGTTTGTCTATTTCCACCTACCATCTTTCCTGAACTGCTAATTGTTCTTCTTCCAAAATGGCAGTCAATGGCCCTCTGCTGCTCTTTATCTTTTGATTCTGAAGTTGACTTATTGATAATAACATATTTAAATAAATAATGTGGAGATTTTTAAACGAATTAGTAGCGAAATGTCTGTTTGAGATACTAATGTTCAAATAAAAACTTTATCAATTCAAAATTAATTTTAATTCGACTCCAGCTGTTTAGAACCAATAAAGCTTTAAAAATCATCACAAATACCGTTAATTTCCCTCTTCACTAAGAGAAACAATTAATTGCTCTATTTTTTTTTCTAGAAGTAAGCTGTAGCAGGTTCGTGGAGTTCGGTAATTAAAGACAAATGCTTTAACGAGATTTTTATTTAGATTCTGCACATAGGCACATGCTTTTGAATAATTCAAGCAGTGTCAAAATTAATGATTCGACGAAAATGAATAGCCTGAATAAATTCCTGAACTGCTGTTTTTCCTCTTCAATATTAATTACGCGCAACCTTTTCGATTTCCAACTGATTGACTTAAAAGCACGATTTGTGGTGGAGAGAATGTAAGAGGGGGAAAGCGTCTTATTTTGCTTATTCCCTTTTACATGCGACGGGCTTAAAATATCAATTAGACTAACATCATGACAGCTGCTGAACACATAGTCATAATTGTCATTTATAAAGAAAAATATCCCTCGGCAAAAAAGTGATTAACTCTATCCAAATCTTTCTAATTACTGCTGTGAAAACTTTTTTTCTAGCCTTCGATTACCAACTCTTTTCTAACAAGTGGATTTGGAAAAAGTCACCCTACACTCTATTAAACTGAACGTGAGCGAGATCATTAATTTCTCTACCTTAATTGCTTCTTTCTATTCATCTTCTAGGCCCCCTCCCATCTTTGCTATCCTCCAGCCTCTCCTTTAGAGACGCTTTCCTGTTTTACATGGAAAAGTGTCTGGGGCCTAATTGCTTTGTTTCTGGGGGAGGCGTTGGGAACGCTATTAGTGTCGCGAATGATTAAAACACCTTCTACCTTTTCTCGTTAAATGATTCCCCTAATTAAATCGATTCCGGGTTCTCTTTCACGAGGTTCCGATTCAGGGGTTCCCTTTTCGTTTTGTTCCGCGTTCCGTCATTTGTTCGCCGAGTTAAAGGTAAGCCATGATGGAATGTTTTGATATTTAAAGGTAGATGGGGTAGCTGAATTTTGGGATCACACTGAAGCAGCGCAACACGTTGTTGACGACGGTCCGGGATCAATCCCGAAGGAAAATATCCGACGATAACATCACGTCATCCGTGACGATCGGATGACGAGGTCAATACCTGAACCTGAACTCCACTCTCCAAGCCTCCACACTGCGCCTACACTAGTACATTTGAGGCCACGACAGATTTAACGTGCACCAGCTTTCCACTACGGTCTCCAGTTACAGAATAGAAAAGCGCGATAAAACATTGCTTCTTTGTTTTGCTTTCGTGGCGGTTTTGATTTGTTCTATCGCGTGATTCATTTCGCTAAGCCTCACTTAGTTTCGTTTTTCTTCTATCGGTGAACTGAGTATAGATTTGGTAATATCTAGTTAATGTCGTTATAGAGCAACACAACGGGCTTTCGACGACGGTCCGGGATCAATCCCCTAAGGAAAAGATCCGCGTACAATACCTCGTAATTTTTAACCACGGTCAGATGACGAGGTAACACTTAAGCTGGCACCCAACTCTCCAAACTTCCACACCAACCTAACCCACAGTGGTCAAACCCACTTTACGCGACTGCCCCCAGTCACAGAGTAGAGAACCAAAAATACATTGCTTCTTTGTTTTGCGTTCGTGGAGGTTTTGATTTGTTCTATCGCGTGATTCATTTCGCTAAGCCTTACTTAGTTTCGTTTTTCTTCTTTCGGTGAACCGAGTATAGAAGGAATGAACTTTCCGAACCATCATATTATTTTTAACAATTGTAACTTATCAATAACTTGAAAAGACAAATTTGATACATTTGATTTAACATACACCAGCCTCCACGTACCCAACGGTCTTTAATTGGATCGAGTTTCGAAATTGAAACCCTCCGTTAACTAAACCGCTATTCTACCATCAGGGTTACCGCCACCATGTATTTAGGGGAGATGTGTGTTATCGATCCTGCTCTCTTTCGAAGGTAGAAGTAATTTCCAATTTGTTCTGTCATTTCCTGTCAAATGATAGGCAGACCATTCATGAGTGTTGTGCTGGGATTTTGCATGCACGTCGTCAAGAAAAAATAGGAGTAGTTGACAAATGGGCGCAGAATCCCTCCAAAATTAAACAAACATGTCCAACAATGAATTTTCTTATATTAATTTTACATTTTGTAAATAGATTATTTTTGCGATTGTAATAAAATATACATATATATCAGCATAATATGGAAACATTCAAAGGTAGAGATGATAGAGTTGGAGAGCTCATA
Organism: Metellina segmentata; assembly: GCA_947359465.1. Classification (NCBI taxonomy): domain Eukaryota; kingdom Metazoa; phylum Arthropoda; class Arachnida; order Araneae; family Tetragnathidae; genus Metellina; species Metellina segmentata. The sequence continues at coordinate 107,157,552 of OX375879.1, forward strand.
TTTCTTCCGAAATGATTTTTGGAAAAAAGAGCTATCTAAATCACATGCTGAACCTACGCACATTCTAAGAAGAGTTATGGAAATTACAAGTAAAATACTCGTCTGCATTCTGACGAAAGAGCAGTAGAAAACAAACAACAATACTTATTTAAAATTACATTTAAAGAACGAGGAGAAAGAAAACGGGACAATCCGAAATTCTTTCCGTTAAAGGGGCTTGGCGAAGAGTTCTCTTTCAGAGATCTCTCATACGTCAGAAACGGCTCTCCTAGTTAAGGGAAAGTATTCAGAGACTTGTAATAAGGTTTTTTATGTCGCAGTGCAATAAAAGTACAGGTAACCCTCGTATAGCACGGTGGATCGGTGCTGTGCTATAAAGAATCCGTTTTATACGATACTTACATGTCCCACAAATTTGATTGTGAGTACTGTGCTATATTGGAATCGTGTTATAGGATACTCGTGCTGTATAAAAACCGTGTTAACCAAAACGTAGAGGTCATATATATTTGATGATGCGTACCGTGTTACGTAGAATACACCAATATTATACAGAAGTGAACATACGGCGTTTCTAGAAGAAAACATTTTATTCAACTTTAAATAACAAATATAAAAATTAAATTCATTTAAATAATGAACATACACATCCAGAAAAAGTTACATTTAAAATTATAGAACCTCCAGATGGCTCTTTTTTAATTTTCGTCCCTGGAATCGAATCATATTACGTGTCGTGTGCTTTTTCTTTCTTGGACGGTTGGAACTCTTCATCGCTTGATATTTCTTCAGTATTGATTGCTCTGATTGGACTTTTTGTGTAGTATGTGCTCGGGTTCTTTTGTAGCTCCTTTAAAATTTCTCGTTATGACGCAACACAGCTTTGAAGGTCTCGTTGAAGTTTTCAACTGCGCAAGAATGAAGTATCTCTTTCTTTAAAATGATGTTCCAACTTTTACGCCAAATCTAATCCTGCAGTCAGGTCATATATGGTAAAATCCGGAATCTAATAATAATCCATGTTTTCGTCATTTGTGGGGGCTTTCGGATATATATTGATAATTTCCATCAATCGTCTTAATCCATCCGTGTTATAGAAGTACCATGCTATACAAGGGTTACCTGTATTTCGAAATCATCCTCACTGCCAATATCGGAAAATTACAAGCGCAAATTCTCACGTTATTTTTAACAGTTTATAGTTTTTCCTTTTTTCTCGGCGAAAAGAACTGATTGGGCCATACAGGTAGTTGTCTCGATGAGGTATCTCTCTCATTATCCAAACAGTTTAGATCTTCATGAACGAGGTATCTCGTCATTAGAAAATAACTGATCTGATATTGATCTCGCCATTGTAAAGAGATCGTAAATATCTTGATGACGAGATATGTCGTCGTCATTAGAAAATTCGTCAGATCTTAATGAATAGTAAATCTTGTCGAAACCGCTTGGATTTAAATACGGTACTATTTCCAAACTAAAACATTCAATGAAAAAAGATCACAGGTTACTTTGTGTACTGTATGCAGGAGCAATATATTTTACATGAATTGTCTTTATTAAATACAATGCACAATTATTTATCTATTACCCACTAAGTTTATATTATTCTGTTCCTTATATTTTAAATGCACATATATGCTGATATGAGGACATAAATTTCATAAATAAGGGTACTTTAACTTATGAGATTCAACCCTGATGTTATGTCGCCAAGTCCTCAACGCCTGTTTCAAATTCAAATGTTCACATGAGAGATACACTTAAAATTAAAATTATCATAATTTTGTAAGGTTTCCATGCTTCTAAGACACAAAATTCTTCAAACAAGACCAATGCAAACACATTGAGCCATTCAGAAATTCAAACTATGGAAAAAAAGAGACGTCCGCTGGTCTGACATATTCTACTTCAGTTATGAAATGCAGGTTTATGCATAAATGTGAAGATAAGATTTATAAAGCAGGGATTTTTAACTTAAGCTTACAATCATGATGCAGTGGTTTTAACATCTGTTTTATGTTCAAATGTTTGCATGAGAGATGTGCATATTTCGAATTAAAGTTCTCATAATTTTATTTGGTTTTAATACTTTCTGGCCACTACAGAGCGTTTTCTAAGCGAAGATAAATCACTAGTAGAGCCAAGAGGAATGATGATACAAAAAGTATCGTACTCTATTATTGAACTGCCCCTTGCCCAAATCTGGTGACAGTTTGAATAGGTCTTCGCACCAGACGCTGGCAACTACTGGGAAGTTTTTGAAGTAAAGATCAACCACCAGGAGAGCCAAGAGGAATGTACAATTAGGATTGTGCTCTATTATTGAACTGTCTCTTACCCAAATTTGGTGACAATTCGGAATAGGTCTTCGCACCAGATTCTGGCCACTACAGGACAGTTTTTGAAGTGAAGATAAACCACCATGAGAGCCAAGAGGAATAAAGATACTATTTGGATTGTGCCCTATTATTGAACTGTCCCTTACCCAAATTTGGTGACAGTTTGTATTAGGTCTTCGCACCAGATTCTGGCCACTACAGGGCAGATTTTGAAGCAAAGATAAACCACAAGGAGAGTCAAAGGACCGTAAAAAAAGCTTTGTGACCATAAGGACAGGAAAATAGGGCTTACGGTAGTGGGAAGCGCAGTGAGATTCAAGTAAGATGTTCTCTTTTCTAAAGGTTTCTTTTAAAAAAAACTCAATGCTGTGTTGAGATCCAAGTGTATTTATTTTCAAAATTTGTATATCATGGATTTCTCAAACCAATCACTCAAATTACTCAACTCTCAATACAGAGAGGGGCCCAGATTGGGACATGGGGTGAAAAGGAAACTGTGTTCATTCAGGAAAACGTCTCGGAGGGCTCGAAGGGAAGGGGGAGGAGATTTCTTAGAAAATTGAAGAGTCAAGCTACTGACGATCGACAACCCCGCCATGTGGAAGGAAAAGTTGTGATCGATCGTCCCCGCGAACCCTCGTTACCCCATCCATCGCCGGTAACAAGATCATATCGCGACTCCACGAAAGCCTACGTGGAATCAATCCTACTTAACTTGCATTGCGTGCGAGCTGTTCGCTGAACTTGGCCGTTCCGAGAGGCAGTGCTTTCGGAGGAGAAAATGTTTGAAAGTCGGCAAACATATCCACCGTGCCTTAATATTCCAGTCCGATGTACCTCAAAGATGTAAGGTATCTTAGATGTGTAGAAGAATATCTTAACTCTCTGAGGGCTCATATATCATTTCTACAATATGCTGGCTTCGCTGTAAGTCTCCTTTCCAGTTCTGATCTTCTTGACCAATAGAATCTTTTCTAGGAGTCTTTTTAATCTGAAGATGTGGTTATTTAGTCATTATGAATGTTATACGAGGAAGCTATGCCACAATAGTCGAAAACCTCTCGATGCTCAGAGGGTTAAATGAGTACGAAGACAGTTTCGGGGCTTTGGAGGAAATACTTAAATATAAAAGCTAATTAACTCACCATATTTAAGTTGATGAAAATAGCTGCTTACCGGATGGTATGAACTGAATGCCTGGTATTTATAAAATTTGATCTAATCCATGTGGGATAGAAGAGATGTTATGGACATTTTTCAGGGAGTAATTTGGAAACCAGGAACCAATATGTTTCAAACTAATACCTTTTCACCTTTGGTATTGACCACTACTATAAAAGTAATTTTTAAATAAAGAAGCAGGGCAATCACACAAAGATAATATTTCAATTTCCTCCATATTCATCTATTGCTGTAAATAAGGTTGTATTCACGAATTTTTTTTAACAATCTACAACTATCGCTAAACTACAATAAAATAATTTTTAACTTCTTTCTAAATATTTTACTGCAATACATTGGGTGCACATGGGTTAATAAATGTATTTGTCTAAGTGCCTTTGACGTTAAAAATACCTAAAACACGAACAGGGCAATCTGTCATGATCTGAGTAGGTTATAGTCGCTGATATCATTATACTCAAACTATCAATTTTGATGAATAGTTAGTATGATTATTTGACAGGGGTTGGAAGAGTAACGGATTAGCACACGGAAGGTTGAGAGTGCGAATCCAACAAAGGGGGCTGGTGCACGTTAAATCTATCGTGGCCTTACATGTCCTCACGTTAGCGTGGTGTGGAAGTTTAGAGAGTGAAGTGCCACTTCGGATGTTGCCTCGTCATCTGACCGTGGTTCAAAATTACGAGGTGTCCTCGGATCTTTTCCTTGGGAGATTGATCCCGTATCGTCGTCAATAGCCCGTTGTGTTGTAGTAGGTTGTTGCTCCAGTTGCTCCCGCTCCAGTAGGATGTTGATTAAAATACCTACCCACGTCATTTGAAAATAGTAAAGGATTGAACTATGCAACATAAAGCACAGACAAATTAGATATTTTCCCAGTTAAAATAGAATATACTTTCCATACATATCATCGGCTTAGAGCAGAAACTCATTGATTGACATTTTGTCAAACACTATGTGCTTACTTCATGCTGATGAGTAATACATAGTCATATTCCATAGTCTATAACAAAATATTCGACGCACCAAGAAGGAGCAGAATTGCAGTGGTGCTGGGCTCGATCGACATGGAATGGCGCTGACTGGGGACCTATAGTCTTTAGTGACGAGTCCCGTTTCCAACTATGTCGTGACGACAACCTCAGACGAGTCTGGAGACATCCAGGTCAGCGTGGGTATCCTGCCCTGACTATCGCACGCCACACATGCCCACAACAGGGCGTTATGGCCTGGTGTGCCATTTCTTATGATAGCTGGACCCCTTTGGTAGTAATTTCTGACTACTTACAACACAGATGTATGTAGACGACATTTTACGACCGGTTGCGTTACCGTTCTTTTTGAGACACCCCGGACTTTCTTTTCAGCAAGATAATGCCCGACCGCCCACAGCAAGTGTTGCTATTAATTGTCTTCAAGCTTTGCCAACACATCCTTGGCCTGCTAGGTCTCCTGATCTATCTCCCATCTAGCAAATTTGGGACGTTATGTAAAGACGATTGCAACCATCCCTGAATGTTGACCATTTCGCCCGACTGTTGGACACAATTTAGCAAGAAATTCCTCAGGACACCATCCGGAAACTTATTTAGTCTATGCCGCGCCGGGTGACAGGTTGTATCCAGGTCAGAGGCGGACCAACGCCTTATGGACTTCTTCCCTTTGTAGCGATCGAACTCTGAAATAAATAATTCAATTGTTCTGAAATTTGAATCGTTTTTTTTTTCTATGTATGTTCTTCACATCCACCCATTTTTATAGCAATTTGGACCACTTCTTCTTGGAACAGAGTGCTCTATAATTTTCATTTTTCGACCTAAGAACTAACAGCTTTTAAAGTAACTGCACGATGAAAAATTTTTTTGTCAGTTGACAAGTTTCTGCTCTGAGCCGAGTATGCCTATAACCTCCATTATAAACTCGAATCATTTATGCCATTCATTCTCCCTCGCACTTCCAAACGGCAAATCTCTCCCATCACTCATTCGAACAGAAGCTGCAGTTAATTTGGAGCAGCGTTTTTTCCCTGCACCAAATCCAGAGAAAACCGATCTCTCCAACTACTTCCTTCCAGCTGGACTGCAGAGGCATTATCCCGGCATTTTTCTGCTCGTTGAAGCCTTTTTTCGAGAGCGGAAGCTCGGAACGGTGGTGCCGATAACAACACAAGGGGTAGCGGCAGTAGCACGGCATAAAAAATCGGAATGATCGACGTAAAAAAATTCGAAGTGGGGTGGGGATGAAAAGAGAGAGCGAGTTGGACCAACGGAAGCGCCGCTGCATCTCGAACTGACGCATTTCGAGAGATCGGGGATGCAATTGACACGGGATGGGGATTCGTTTTCTCTTGTTTGTAGGGACTGGGGATGGAGCTGGAGCCCGTGCTGGCTCGAGTTTCGTTGTACGTTTTTTTATTCGTGGGATATGCATGGGGAAAGTCATGCACACCGGGAGCTTTCACGTTCAATACAGAAATTGCAGATAGTGCGTCTGTCGAGGGAAACGGGAAAAAAGATAATTTTTCAGCTGTTCTAAATCTTTGTCGCTGTACTAAAACAATCTCTGAGAGTTGTTTGCAATGGTAAAGACTAAAAGTGTTATTAATGTATATAGCGACGGGGGGGGGATAAATATACATATGAATAATTCATGAAACGTCAACGAGAATAAGAATTGGTTGTTATAATAAGTCGAAAACGTAACTATATACTTAAAATTGTATGTGCGATTTAAAATCATCCATTAAAATTACGGGTCCTTGAATTGTCTTTCGTTTCTTTAAGAAAATAATAATAAAATTAAGTAAATATGAAAATAGATGAACATATCGCAAACCGGCTACAATACTGCCATAATTCCAAAAGATAAATGTCTCGTTTATAATGAGTAGAAAACTTTAAATACATACTTCTGTATGCTGAAAACCTGTCATTATTGCACTCTACTGTGAATAACAGTTGTGGCAGTTTTGCAGCATGCAGAAGCTTACAGTACTTCTACTCATAAAAGTATAATAATGTTGCTGCGGGATTGTGTCCTTATTATCACCTTCCTTATAAACCCTGTAGTAGGCTACGCAAGCCCTATACCTGTAACTTACCCATATTTCTCCCTTTTGTGTCAATAAAACTTTTATTTTGTGTTGTCCATTACTTGACATTATCTGTCTCGTATTTGGCGCAAATCCTTATCCTTGCGCCCAAAACACCAACCAACCTTTCTATAAAATACGTTCTCTCTTTGCAGCATTTTCTTCTAGATGCTTCATGTTTTTTCGTTATGTTTGATTGGAATAAACCAAATAAACTATTGTGTTTTTATAAATTAATATATGAAATATTATCGATATCACTAACTATAAATTTAAAATAAATTACGATGGCTAATGTGTGTATTGAAAAATGGAAAGCTTTTGATTGATTGAAAAACTAACAAAAGCCAAACAAAACTAAAGCTTATTGGAACAATTTAAGTTTTCCACCAGCGATAAACCCTTTTACTTTCGCGTTTATTTTTATTTAAATTAAAATTTTTCATCAATATTAAAAGCTGTAAAATAGCCTAGCCTTTTCTTTCTTCCGAATTTTTGTAAATTGAAGTATCAACATATGATAAGCCACACAAATATATGTAGTTTAAGAAAACACGACCTCTTGATTAGAGGATGGACCATTGCAATTTTGGAATTTTTTTAAACGCTCCCCTGAAACATTTGAAGAGGCTTATCATCATCATGCTACCCGAAACCCTTGAGAGGGTGAATCGCATGTTACAACTCAAGAGTAAAGTTTTATTTGCTTTTTGCCGTTGCTTTCCATTCCATCCAATGTTTACCTTTAACCCTACGGAAGCTCTTTTGTGTAGTTCCTGTGTCATCGTCAACCACGAGCGAAAATCGCGTCGGTAACCCTACCGATCGAACAGGTGTGCCTGTGCGTGTAAAACCAAGTAAGGGCCACAGTTTTTGCATCGGGGGAGAGCTTTGGATTCATGGGAAAGTTTGGCTCTCTTTCCCCTGAAGAAAAAAGGGTCTTGTTTGAATCGGTTTGTCGGGAACAGCGCCAGTAGTGCCTCTGCCAGTCTTTTCGAGTAATGAGTTCGCTGTTGATCAGTCTTTCTCTATGTCTATTTGGAGAGGGGTCTTGTTTGGTAAGTACAGGTGGTGAGAAATCTGGGTATTTTATTCCTGCGGAGGCGTATACGTCTTTCATTGACAGATTTCCCCCATCATCGCCCCTATGTAGTATTATTTCCTTTTGTAGGTGGCAAATACTAACGCTAGAATTGAAAACAGACCCTCACGCCATCTTGCTCACTCTCCTAGGCTGTTTCTTGAGGATCTCAATTTTCACGAGGAAATAAATAGACTTGGTATAATTCATTTATGCCGTGGTGGGTAAAAAATTAAAGGAAAGAGAATTACCAACTGTTTCTACCAAACCGGTCAAAACGGACGTTTTCACATTTAGTCAAAAAAATATTTCAGTTGTGTTAATTTTTGTACTAGGAAATGAAATACTCATTGCACTTAATATTAATGAACACATCATATATTTCCATTCCTTTTCAAAAATGTTTAAAGTATTATTGTGTGGAGTCGTTCTTTTTTGTCTGGAATTTAAAGAGTACTGTTGATTTAGTTTTTTTATACACTTTCATTAATTAATTGGCTGTAAGATAAACATATTGAAATAAATTGTATGCGAAAACTTAGACAAAATTCATCCTTTTTCAGATGTAATTCCCCGCATGAATTAAAACTTTTCACGGCGAAACATTTTGATTCTCAAAAATTGTTTACCTCAAATTATCAGATCGGTCAGTCACAGAGATGTCAGTAGCATTATATAAAAACTATTACATATTAAGTTTTACGAAGGGAAGAATTGTAGAATTGAATTTCAAAGCTTCAGCTATTGCCTCAGGAGGACATTATTTTGCATAACATGTATACTCTAACAATTGTTTTCGAAAATGTATGCAATAATAACTGAATCGACTCATAAAAATACGTAAACTTTACTCAAGACATCTAAACCTCAATACCTTGAAATAAAGCACAGAAAGTGTTTCCTAACAGATTCGTTGGATTTTAAGGTGCAAGGGCTATATTTGGCCAAGCTGTGCTAAACTCAAGACAGACAACGTCAAGTAATGAAACAAACACAATAAAAGTTTTATCGACACCGAAAAGATAAATACACCCAAGAAATTTATAAGAGAAATACACCCAAGAAATTTATAAGAGAAATACACCTAAGAAAAAGTTTTAAGAATTGAACTTCCTCCTACGACTCGGAATTCTGCAATGTGAATTCAGGAACTAATAAATTCTATGAATTGACATGCTCTAAATATCTTTAGTACTACGAAAATCAAAAATTCCCAAGGCTGTTAATGGTTTGTTGTGTGTTTTTTTTTATGGCGCAAGGCTATATTTGGCAAAGCTGTTCCAAACACAAGACAGACAAGGTCAATTAAGGAAATCCTAAGAAAAATGTTTTACACATACTGAATTGCTTTGTGAACATCGTGTGATACTATCTCGTAAATAAAATATAAATATAGGCACGTGTTGTTACACTTTTTGAAAAAAGTTTTATTTTACTTAGGTACAACTTTGACAAAACTGATCTCAGTAAATTACGTTATTTGTCAGTAAATTTAATTTACTGTGACAAATTTCTCGTATAATACCTCAGGAACTAGTAGTTCAAAACACTGGGTAAAGTAACAAGAAAGTCTCATCATAATATTTCTCACTCGATTACCAGTCTGAGACACTCATACTTGAAAAATTATGTAATTTTTCAAGTCCTTGTGGGTACAATTCAATCTTGTTGATGAAAATACATTCAAGCGAGGTGTGGGTTTATACCAAACCCAACTGTGCTGTTAGCTCCATTTGTGACCTAGTAACACAAACGCTCTTTCGGAGATGAAAAAACCTCATCACTACTGTCCTGAATCCTTTCTCCTTCGCCCTCCTGATGTCGTGCTGCCAAGAAGGATTGCATCCCAGCCTCCAACTCAGTCTTTAGGAATCCCAACCAGCTCCAGAAGGGGGTTGTCCACAAACAGTGCCCCATTCCTGAAGCAGTTTTCACTATAGCGAAAATGAATATTCGTGAACAGTTATTTGCATTTTGTTTAAGTTGTTGATGCTTCCAATTAGGAATATTATAATGGAATGTATTACTGAATTAAGGCTGTTCTGGTTTTTAAGCCGAAGGCCATATTTGACCCCAGGTACGCCACAAACGAAAAAATTCTTAATAATACATAGAAGAGAAGAAATGCATACCCATTGTAAGTTACAAGAATTTAACCTCTGCAACTGTAACTCAGTTAACATTGGAGCATGTAAGTTTTCTGTCACCATGATCTATGTAAATTTAAATTTAATAATTATAAATATATTTGTACTCGGAGCCGATTCTTTTTGTATCTGATCTACGGAACTTGCTGGCAAATAAGGTTCGAGAGAAGGCTTTTTTGCAACAATTTTTAAAAATGTGAACAAATGTTTTATATACATACAAAAATTTTTAATTTCACAAATTCTTTGGCATCATCTGACCGTGGTTCAAAATTACGAGGTATTGTACACGGATATCTTCGTACGGTATTTATCCCGAACCGTCTTTAATAGCTCTCCTTCAAAAGTAAGTACGATAATACCCCGAAGTTACGCGATAGGTGAGACCGACGAAACACGCTTAAGACGAATTCGCGGTAAGTCGAGTTACAACGTCCATCGGTCGTAGAATCGTAATTGAGCACTCAGATTTTGGGAGTAAAGCGTATCTCAGCAAGAGAAAAACTGACGATTGCGGGCGGCAGTGTTGCCAAACGAAAAAATCAAGAACCGCGTAACTCGAAGTTCGCGTATGTCGGGGTATTACTGTATAGTAAAACCCTGATGAGTATAAAACCGTATTTTCTATTATCGACACCTAGATACAATCCCCATCGCGATCTTTCGCTTCTTAGTGACAACTAGGGATGCGACATCGATGTCGATATTTTCAAAACATCGATGTCGATGTTTTCAAATTATCGATGTTTTTGAAAAAAACATCGATGTATTGGAGTCGATGTTTTTGTAACATTGATGTTTATACTTGTCTATGTTTTTACGTTATCGATGTTTTATTTTAAAATGAAAAAGTACCCTTATAAAAATTTAAAAATAACCAAGTAGCATAATTTTTATAATCAGCAAATTGAACTCACTTTTAGACCAAAGTGGCCAAGAGTGAAGGGTCTGAAAAGTAGAGATGCAACATCGATGTCAATGTTTTAAAAACATTGAAATTTTATAAAAAAAAAAAAAAACATCGATGTATTGGAACTGATGTCGCATTACTAGTTGCTAAACCAGTTTTAATAAATATTGGAAAGAGTTTAAATACACTGAATTTTAAAAACATCGATGTTTTTGGGGCGATGTATTATCAACATCGATGTTTTAATTTTGAACATCGATGTTTTGCTGTCGGTGTAGCATCACTAGTTGCTAAACCTGTTTTAAGAAATGGGGGAAAAAAAGTTTAAATACACTGAATTTTAAAAACATCGATGTTTTTTGGGGCGATGTATTATCAACATCGATGTTTTAATTTTGAACATCGATGATTCAAAACATCGATGTTTTGCTGTCGATGTCGCATCCCTAGTGACAACCCGTCTCCTATTCGATATCCAGCCCATCCATTTCCTTAATTCATGCACAGCCCCCGTATGCGAGTGCTCCGAATCCTCTTCCTGACGTCACCAACCTCCCTATCCGTCGCTCCATATGGCATAGGTGGCTGGGATCTTCTGGAGGAGGGAATAGACCATCTGTTCTCACTGCAAGAAAGGAGAAGGCCTGGGAACGGGAAGGCCCTCTTATCGTTCTTGCTTCGCTTTGGAAACACACTACTCCACTGACTGACACAGCTTCCCGCGTGCGTCTCCCGTTGGGTAGGTCAGGGACGGACTCAGACCTCGACAACAAGTGGTGGGACCCTCGGTGACCAAAGGGACGATGTTTTCTCAGGAGAAAAAACCGGAGGGCGCAGTCTTAATCACTTCGGTTTTTTTCATTGACGCATGAAAGCGCCATGTGTGGCAGCGTTGCTGGTTTGTTGTAATCGATGAATGCATGTTAAGCTGGTTTGAATCTCCACATGCTTTTTAAATGTATTAGGCCAGCCTTACCCTTTTTCTACCTATAGGTGAACCTGAAACCTGCCGAACCCCCCACCCCTCCATTATCTATCTGAGCTCACCACATTGTAAGATATGCGTGAGGTCGTTATCATTTGCTAAATTTAAATTACTCGACGTGTTAAGTCTTCTATTATTAGACACTAGGATAAATGGCCAGTCGTACGACGGGTGCATTACAAAATTTATTTATTTTTTGTTCAAACTTCATTTATATATTTTTTATACCTGACGGTGCGTAATCACTGACTAGGTATAAACCTTTTTTCAGCGCTATCAATCAGCTTTTGTTGATCACTAGCTATCTACGAACCTTTTCCCATCACTATTCTATTATTAGATAAATGGTTTGTTATACGACGGGTGCATATCAAAATTTATTTACTTTTTGGTCAAACTTCATTTATATATTTTTTATACCTGACGGTGCGTAATCACTGACTATATATAAACCTTTTTTCAGCACTATCAATCAGCTTTTGTTGATCACTAGCTATCTACGAACCTTTTCTCATCACTATTCTATTATTAGATAAATGGTTTGTTATACGACGGGGTGCATAACAAAATTTATTTACTTTTTGGTCAAACTTCATTTATATATTTTTTATACCTGACGGTGCGTAATCACTGACTATGTATAAACCTTTTTTCAGCGCTATCAATCAGCTTTTGTTGATCACTAGCTATCTACGAACCTTTTCTCATCACTATTCTATTATTAGATAAATGGTTTGTTATACGACGGGGTGCATAACAAAATTTATTTACTTTTTGGTCAAACTTCATTTATATATTTTTTATACCTGACGGTGCGTAATCACTGACTATATATAAACCTTTTTTCAGCACTATCAATCAGTTTTTGTTGATCACTAGCTATCTACGAACCTTTTCTCATCACTATTCTATTATTAGATAAATGGTTTGTTATACGACGGGGTGCATAACAAAATTTATTTACTTTTTGGTCAAACTTCATTTATATATTTTTTATACCTGACGGTGCGTAATCACTGACTATGTATAAACCTTTTTTCAGCACTATCTATCAGCTTTTGTTGATCACTAGCTATCTACAAACCTTTTCCCATCACTATTCTAATATTAGATAAATGGCTTGTTATACGACAGATGCATAACAAAATTTACTAATTTGGGTTAAACTTCACTTAGATTTTTTTTTTAAACCTAACGGTGTGTAATCATTGGCTATGTATAAACTATTTTCCACCACTATCATCAACTTTTGTTGATCACTTTCTATCTATGTACTTTTTTCCATCACTATCTGTCAACTTGCCTTGCTTTCGCATGGTGTTCTGTTTTTTATCAATATATACTGGTAAAACAATAATTATTGGAAAATTTAATTTTTATCAATGCTGGTAAAAAATGACCTGCGTACGGGGCAATCGTTTTATATTCAGTGTTATTTCCACGGCGATTTCGAATATTATGTTTTTAATATTTCGTATCTCGTTTCGCTCGTAACATCACACAACCAATCGAAACAATTAGAAACTCCACCTACGCGTGAGGTCATACGACCAATCAAAACTTTAATAGCCACGGAAAACACAGGAGAATATGGTTTGTACGTTAGAACGTTTTTACAACAAGACTACGATAAGGACCATCATACAGCGGGTGCATAACAAAATTTATTTATTTTGGTCAAACTTCATTTGTACTATATTTTTAAAAACCTGATGGTACGTGATCACTAGTTGTGTGTATAAACCTTTTCCACCACTATCTGTCAACTTTTGTTGATCACTGGCTGTGTTATTAACCTTTTTCCACCACTATCTGTCAACTTGTCTTGCTTTCGCATGGTATTTTTTAGCAATACTGGCAAAACAATATTATTGAAAAACTTAATTTTTGATCAACACTGGTGAAACAATGAGCTGCAAACGGCAATCGTTTTAGGCCCGGTACACACATCCGGTTTTTCAACGTGTGGCGCAGCTGCCTCAACGCAAGTGCGGTCTGAGATACATTAGATCCAATGAAACAGTTCACACATGCCTCCAGCGTCGCTGAGGCGACGCACATCCAACTTGCGTGCAATTTGTACCGCAGTTCCCCACGGCGCCGCAAGGTCGCTACAGACGAGTCTCCGTTCTGAAGTACCTTGTTTTCATAAACAAATGGAATATAAATAATAATTAATAAATGGTTGTGTCCAGTAACGTCTATTTCGTTTCAAAATATACTTTTTTTGCAATATTTATCGCAAATGGCGCGAAATGAGTTCTTGCGTCATTTCACGGTTATGTGTGCATAGTTGGGCTTTGGTGCCACAGTGGCGCCGCACGTTGAAAAACCGGATGTGTGCACCAGGTCTTATACTCCATGTTATTTCCATGGCGATATCGAAAAAATAATTTTTGATATATCGTATCACGTCTCGCTCGTGACATCATGCAACCAATCCAAACAATTAGAAACTCCGCCTACTCGTGACGTCACACAACCAATCAAAACTTTAATTGCTACGGAAAACACAAGAGAACCTAACGTTTTACATAGAAATAAGATTACCTTAATAATATAACTTGCAGCTTTGTTTAACCCTCGTAGAGGTTATCTCCACAAGGTATCTCGTCAATTGTCAAACCGCCCACATCTTAATGGACGGGGTACCACAAAATCCAATCCATACCCACTTTACATTGATTCGCATAATTAGGAGATGCAGTGGACAAACTCCTATCCATACCCACTTTACATTGATTTGCGTAATTAGGTGATGCAGCGATGTTAGTAGTAGAAATACACAAAGCAAATAATCCAATTAAAATATTCGATAATACAGCCACAACCCATTCCACGCATCATAACAATGAAAAAATACATGTGCACTCTGAAAGGAATATAATCCTACACTAAAGTACTGCATCCGGAACATTGAACAAATATTTTGAGTTCCTGATTAATTATTACTTTTAATTCAGAAAATTACTACTCGTGAAGTAGAAACAGTCGTTAACAACAGTCGCCTGCATGCTCCCCTTTATTAAATCAGGTTCCTACTTATGACAAAACGTATTTTACTCTATAGCGACCTCATTTCAAATTCAAAATATAAGTGTCGAACAAGTTTTTTCTCTTAATAATGTTAATTAAAAATAGAGTTTGGGTGATTAGAAATATCATAATTGCGATTGAAAAACTTCTACTAAGAACTTTCGAGATAAATTAAAGGGTTTGAAATAAATGAGTAAAGTGAATTGAATAAGAGCAAACAAAAAGTAAAAAGTAAACATAGGTTTCAGTTGCTTATAGCGTGTATTAACGATAAAACAATATCTGGACGTAATCAGCTGATTCAGCTGTCTTGTTTCACATTCAACTGCCTCTCTTCCCTTGAAGACATATTGCTTTTTTTTCACGTAATGGCTGTTTGCCAATGTTGAAGTCAGCTTTTTCGTGAAGAGAGACGTCATTTGGACTGGGTTAAGTCCAAATTTAAGACATAAATCTGGTACCTGCATAACTGTTACTCTGGCAATTGCTTCATGATGTAATGAGGATCATTCATTAGGTAAGGTAAAGGCATCACAGGGCATTGTTTAACGTTGGATTGCTCTAAACTATCATTCGGAATGAATTAGGTACACATAACTTTAAAATACAGGTGAAGCATTTGAGGTGAAGCATTTCTTTTTTATAGACTTTTATATTCAGTTCGCTCTGTCTGTTACATTTAAATATTGGAATCGATTTTAAATCCATTCCCAATGATTATTCCACTTAAAATTTTGCATAATTGCGTGTTCCTGATGACAGAACAATATTCACTAGAATTTCATTAGATTATCCTGGGTTTTGCAGACTTGTGCTTTTTTTTATTGCAGTATGAATAATTGAATAAATTTATCCCTTGAGTAAATAGCTCCAAAGTATTAATTTTTAACGAAGCCCATTTAAAGATATTAAATTCTTGTTTGTTTCTTAAATTAAGAAAAATTCAATTGCTCGTTTTTTATATATTGCTGTTTGTAAAAAATGCAACACCATGAAGGAGTCATCAGAATTAAATGAAATTTAATACACAAATGGGTTGTATTAGTTCAAATAAATGAATAAATTTTCAAAGCAAAAAAAAACAATATTAAGTGCCCGAAATCAGTATTTGGTGTAGCCACCACGCCCTGCAATAAGTACTGCTATACGACGTGGCATGGAATGAAACAGATGTTGAATGTCTGCTTGTGGAAGATAATTCCATATTGTTTGTATGCACACCCAAAGTTCGTCTTTTGAAACTGTAGGACGCGGATCAGGAACGAGACGCCGACCAACCAAATCCCACACTTGCTCAATGGGCGATATATCCGGCGAATAAGCAGGCCAAGGAAGAAGTTGCATGTGTTGGGCTGAAAAAAAGTCTTGAACATTCCTTGCAAAATGTGGGCGTGCATTATCCTGCTGAAATATAGCTCCAGGGATGCCTTGAAGGATGGGAACGACTTCGTGCTCTAGCACTGCAGACGCAGCCGTCGATGGTTTGGTGTGAGGGAATCCTGTATAAAGGAATCCTTGCACGCAGTCCACGGTGCAGCAAACGTTGGCGAATTGACGAAGCCGACATTAGTACACCTGTAGCAGTAGACCAAAGTGCTGCCGACTGCTTGGAGGAAGCTGTACGGTCATTCACCGCCATGTGGACCATGTGTCTATCATCGCGCGCTGACGCCACTTTCCGTCGTCCGCTCCCAATTTTTCGAGTTGTCCGGTGCTCGTCGGTCCACTGCTTCCAAACTAACATCACTGTGGAACTGTTCCGCTGCACACGAGCTGCTATTGCGTGATAGAAAAATCCTACTTCACGAAGGCCGATGATTCTCATCCGTTCAAACTCCGTAAGTTGTTGAAATTTCACCCTATTTCGTCGTGGAAGCATACTTAGGTCTCACTAAACGTTCGCCACTAAAAAATAACTATGCACTATTTTCAACGTCCCTCTCAAGCCCTCTATATATACGCTTTTAGTATCAGTTCAGAGGGCGCTGCTCACACCACGCATGCGTGGTGGCTCTGAAACTTAACTACTTTGCATAACATTCTATAATTGACCTTTGCTGCAAATTTCATTTCATTCGGATGATTCCTTCATGGTGTTGCATTTTTTACATACAGAAGTGTATATTTGATGCCATTTTGCGTAAAATATTGCCAAATTGGGTTCGTCTTGTTTATATTACTGCCAAGCATACAACAATTCTGTTTGCTTTCCACCAGAACTGCTCCCTATCCTGGCCTGGGCCGGTTGCTGTAAAAACAGAGCTCGTTCATTTTGAACAGGGTTGACTCTCGAGGATGACTTAATTTTAATTTGTTGATTACGATGTTGGTGGTGGTAAGGGCAACTAGTAAAATTCCTTACTTTTTTTTCCCCCAATTTCTCACAAAGTGTGCCAATGTGTTAAACTTGAAAATGTTTGTTTAATCTTCCCCTGGTGGAATAAAGGAAAAGGTCCGTTTCTATGGCAGCAGACAGAGGCAGATTTTGTTTGCGGAGTATTTCTCTTGGTGGAAATATAGTAGTAGAGAGATTTGGCCCAATTTTACACAACTGTCATATTTTTTTTTTAATTTTCGAATTATTAAATTTTTTTTTTCTTTTCGAACAGTAAGCGTTTATATAAGGGGGAAAAATCTTTCTAAATTATACATTCAGCATTCAATAATTTTTTTTCCTTGAATGTTGGCAGATATGATGCAATACTACACCCAGTTTCGCAACAAAACGAACCTGCGGTTACTGCATCAATTTTGCCCCGCGCGAACCTCTAACTGTATAACCATCTTATCGGAATGCGGGGGAAATCGTGTCTCCAAAGGAGCACCGCCGTTTCACGGACAGGTATTTCAGCCTCTGATGCGATCGAACCCGCCTACCGGACAGGAAAGGGAAACGAGCTCAACCCCACGGATGAAAGGATTAGATAATACCGAGCATTTTCGGGCCCCTCGCAGCCCTCGGGACGGAATACAGAATGAGCCTCCCCACTCTTTCTCTCTCTCACAAGCCGTTACACCTGGTTGAACGGGAATACTATTGTTATTGCTCACTATTAACGGAATGGACGACACTTTGGAAGCGTTTTCAACGAGGGAAAAAACAGCATAAAAATCCCCCACCCCGACTGCTTCGGGTATTACCTCGTTGCTGCTTTGCCATTTTTCATTCTTTTTTCTTTCCTTTCGGGTGTTGTGACGAAAATTTCGATCGAAAATAAGCTGGGAAAAAAGTGATGGAACGTATTTCGGCGGAGGTAGGGAGAACTGTATAAGCGTGACTTGTGATTTTGATTTTTGTTTGTATTTTTGCGTTTTCTGTACGCGTCCCTTTTTTTTCTGTTTCAACGCGAACCGTGTCTTCTTAACGAGCCGTTCTTCTCTTTGTTGGTCGATTTGGAAACATTTTGGACACAATTTCAGTTCACCTAATTGGCGGAAAATCGTTTCTCGATCGCTCGGCTTTAACTTCTTTTATATTCGTGAATCGGTGTGGGTTTCTTCTTTTTTGAATTGTTGAGTAAATACGCCTTTATGTATTCTACTGTCTTAAAATTTTTTTTTTCAGAAGACGTTACATTACCTTCAGTCAAATGTTAGTGAATCGTTTGTTCGCTGTTCTGACACGCGTCATTTTAGTGAAAGTTTTTCTTGTATTGAATGAAAAATTGTTTCATTTTACTTTGTAATCGTATAGTGCAGTGATGGCGAACTTGTGACACGTATGTCAAAGGTGACTCGCCAAGACCTTATAGGTGACACGCATCGCTTACGGACGGTCTTCGCCCAAGAAGGCACGCTGCACTTGCTTCACTTTTAGCGCGGTCATGTGCTTACACTGAGAGAGAGAGGAAGGGGTAGGAGAAACAGAGACAGTACTAAAGATTAAAGACAGTGTTACAGACTATAACTTCAGTACTTTTCTCGAGAAAAAAAAAGTATTTCAAAAGGCCTACACAACTCTACAAAATGAAAAGGAGTCCATGCATATAAAGTACCAGCACATTGTAATCTCGTTACTTAACTAATTCGGCGAAAGGTTTAATCAATTTATAAGCCTGGCATATACAATTAAAAGAATTAAGTATCCGGATGTAGTAGTCTTCTCTACTTGAGAATTAAATGGTTTCCAATGGATGTAACTTGATGATTTGGAGATACAACTGGCAGAATTTCAAGTCAGCATCTGGTCTCAAGAGTTTGTCGATTTGAGATACAACTTGATAATCTGGAAAGAAATCGTTTAGAGATTGAAGAGTGCCACCAGGAAATTTGGAGTGCATGGAACCGATTACTGGACACTTTTAGCACCCTAAAATATCTAGCGATGGCTTTACTCACACAATTTTCCCCTCTTCGTACTTATTTTCTCGGAGTTAAATAATATTAAAACTAATAAAAGAAACCGACTGAGAGATGAAGTTGGTAGCACATGCTTCAACTAGAAGTGCGCGAAATACCCACCTTTAGTTCAGGGCTCGAAATACCCGGGTGCACGGGTGCACTATGCACATGAAATAAAATTGTGCGCCTAATTTTTTTACGCTAGGTGCACCCAGTGTTAAAAAAAAAGGTGGGGAACGTGTTTTATGTTATTTTGATATTTGAACAAAATATTAGTATCGACCTCTCTCGCTCTAAAGGAACGTAATTAAAATTTCTAAATGCACACTATGCGAAAACAAAATTTCTGGGCCATAACGGGTTTATACAGGAGGAAGGTTTACTTGTGCCACTGCCACCAGAACTTTCCGATGATCGAGACATTTTCCAGATGGCTCTGTTGAAGCGACTGTCGTGACCGCCGTTCGCCGGAGAATTTAGATGTTTAAATATTTTTATTTACCATCTACTACTAACCTATCTAAACATATCCAACTAATAATGTAGTTTACATTACATCAATGCTCTTATATTACGTTTTTTAAAATATGCTCAAAAAATATAACCTGTGCACATAATTTAAAAACTTAGGTGCACAAGGTGCACCTATAATGAAAAATCTATTTCGAGGCCTGCTTTAGTTGAAGATTTAGCAAATGCAATTTAGCAACAAAATAGTCACTAATACAAAGAATGATTTGCTTCTGCTTTTTTAACAAATAAATATGTCAAAAATACAGCTTTTTACAAATACACAAAATTATGGATATTTCCAGATGTGACACGGCACCCCAGTTAAGCTAAGCTTTATCCGATTTTTGACACGCAGAGCTCAAAAGGTTTGCAATTACTAGTATTGTGTGTGCTAAGCATGTAGTCTGGCAAGAAACATTTTGATCGTGATGGACATGCACGCATAATTACATGTTTACATCCCACAGCATTGTTTTGCTTGACAAAAAATAGATAATTGTCGGTGGCTTTCGGATCTTTGACTTCGGGTTTGATCCCGGGCCGCTTCCAACTGCCCATTTTGTTGCTCCAGT
Organism: Metellina segmentata; assembly: GCA_947359465.1. NCBI lineage: Eukaryota > Metazoa > Arthropoda > Arachnida > Araneae > Tetragnathidae > Metellina > Metellina segmentata. Next base: position 107,177,752 of record OX375879.1, read on the forward strand.
GTGACGTTAATTAACTACCAACTACTTTATTTCTGTGGCAGCATTGTTTCGACCCTGTACGTGTTTCGAAGATGTCGTAACTTCGCTCGTTCCTCGAGGACGATTGTAGCACTTCGCCAATTAAAAATCCACAAATAATGAATTACGTATTGATATATGATGGTCGATTTGTGGTTTAAACGCCGGTAAGTTTAAGGTAATCCCAAATATACATCATGTAGTTGACGAAAGTAAAATCGCATTCCTTTTGGTTTGTTTACACTGAAATTAAGATATCATACAACGGCAAAAATAACTTATAGCATTGCTTCATACACAGTCCAGTGACATTAATGTGACCACCTGTCAAAAACCAGAATAATCACCTTTGGCAGAGCGGACCGCTGCGAGACGTGCAGGAAGAGAGTCAATTAGGTTTCTAAAGGTGTTCACTGGGATGTTGAGCCATGCCGACTCCAGTACCGTGGCCAGCTGCGCTATATTACCTCGCTCCTCCAGCTTGGATCCTTCCAGCAATTGTTTGCAGGGTGTTTGCTTTCAGACGTTTCACGACGTATACGCCAACGTCCATCTGTCCGATGGAGCATAAAACGTGATTCATCTAGAAAAGCCACCTGTCGCCACTCTGTGGACGTCCAGTTGGGGTACTGGCGTGCAAATTCCACCTTCGTCGCCGATGAACAGCAGTCAGCATAGGTGCATTAACCAGGCGTCTGCTGCGGAAGCAACGTTCTCTGTACCGTCGTTGAGGATACACTCTTGGTAGCCCCTTGGTTCATCTGGACGGTCAGTTGCTCAACAGTTGCACGTCTATTCGCCCGAACGCATCGCCGTAGCCTTCGTTCGCCTCTGTTATCTATAGACCGTGGTGCACCACATGTGCCGCTGATTTTGGATAGTGCCATTTTGCCATGCACGGTATACATTTACCACGGCGGCACGCGAACAGTTCACAAAATTAGCCGTTTCCGAAATGCTTCCACCCTTGGCCCGAAAACCAATAATCATGCCCTTTTGGACGTCAGATAAATCGCTCCGTTTCTGCATTACGCCAACGATTGAAATGCTTTCCGATGCCCTAGGACATCCTTTATATACACTCCGCTGCAATGTGCTGCCATCTGCCTTTTGTGATTGGTTATTTCCACGTTGACGTCGAAATTAGGTGGTGGTCACATTAATGTGACTGCACTGTGTAATTTCTCACAACTTATTAATCTTATGTACATCGAGTTGCATAATTTAACTTAAAATCCAAGCTTATAGTATTAACTCTACAATATATACAGGACCCTAAATTATGAAGTTCCCGAACTAAAGCCTTCCCGGTCCTCATTCAAAAATATTCATGAATAGTTTAAACCATCTGAGAGTCACGTGATTTCTATGGGGTGCAGTAGTTTTTTCTCTACAACACACATAATGATCTACCATATATATATATATATATATATATATATATATATATATATATATATATATATATATATATATACATATATGTGTGTATTGTTTTCTTTACCTTGTTCATTTGTTCATTAAAAACTCAGTGCGGGGGGGCCGGGCATGATTTCTCCCCTTTTATATCGATTTTCTGATCTTCACTTACATAAGTAGAATTTGTAAAACGAAAAGGAACCTTTAACTTTTTAAAGAATTAAAACATTGAGAACCAAAAAGTAGGGTTTTTTTACCACCCTCCCTTTTCTCTTTCCAAGTGACCCACGAGGTAGTACTAAGAAAATAATTAACAACATTTGACCAACTTCTTACAAAGGTTCGCCGTCCCTGCCTTATACCATCCCATCTTGCTGTCCGGTCCATTATTGCAGGGGTGGTGTAGAAGAGCTACTGTTCAGACCCACTTTGATAGTGTTAGAAAGGTCGATCTCAACAAAATAGTTAATATCATTATTCACTAATGTCTGACAAACAAAAAATGTTAAGTTCGCCCTTTGTATCCGCAACGCCTTATTTGAATAAAACACACACACAATACGGTTATATTAATATATTGCTGAGCATCTCATATTTTTTCTATCAGTGTTTTCAAAACAATTTAAATTACGCATTTCAGGCTCTTTCCTGTCCGTACACTTTTAGGTGTTTTCATAAACGCCCCTGACAGTTTTTTCCCACCGTCATCAACACCCATCTGCATTCTGATACCGAAGCTCCTTTTGTGCACCTAATAAAGACGGATGGCTATATTTATCGCTCAACACCTCGTCGGACATGTGAGTGCGGATGACAGACAGGGGCCCGAAGCTAATTCGTCCACATCGCCTTTGTTAATCAGACGAAACGCCTCTGCACGTCATCCTCGGATCTTTTCATTCCGTCCCATCGTCCTGTCACTACCAACTGTGTCTCTTTTGATGGGGGACATTGAAATGGCATTCATTGCCTAATCCGATTAGGGAGTCTTTATTGGGTATTCGCAGGTCGATACTGAACTATTATAATAATCTTTCTCGGCGGAAGGGAATGTTGCTGCGAGGAACTAATCTCTCTCTCTCTCTTGGCGAGTGCACGTGTAGTCCCTGTGTTGCTGTGGCTCTACAGAGCCGCGACTTGTGACGTCGGTTGTGGGGCGTTGTCCTTTATGCTATCGATTTTGACTGCTGGAGTGGTGGGCGATTTCAACCCTTCTTTTTCCTCAATTACGCTTATTAGAAGGAGCGCCTTCGTTTGTGTGAGAGTTTAGCTTCCTTTCATGGAGAAAAGCAATCGTAAAAAAGGTTCCTCTGAAGTTGTTTTCTCCGCATCGCTTCTTTAGGTCTTAAATTGGTAATTGGTCATTTTTTAATTAACGTCGTTCTTGAGCAACAGAACGGAATGTTGTCACGATCCGGGATCAATCCCCTAAGGGAAAGATCCGAGGAAAATACCACCATTTTGATTCACGGTCAGATGACGAGGCAACACTTGAGCTGGTACCCCACTCTCCAAATTTCCACACCAACAACCCAACGTGAGGACTTTCGGCCACGACAGATTTAAGGTGCACAGCCGCCTATACACCCTACGCTTACAAACAAGCATTCATGCACTAAACCGGTTTCGAACCAGGAACCTTCAATCTAGAGGCTAACACCTTAACCACCAGACCGGGTGGTCGGCTACATCTTAAAAGTCTGTTGAAAAGATGTAATATGATGTAAATAGGTGAACAATTATATATATATATATATATATATATATATATATGTAAGATTCGTGTTGTTCTGTTTGGTAAGGTCTATATTAAAGACTTCGAATCTTACAGCACATTGACATTTAATGAATAAATATATACAATTATTATGTACAGTTGAGTAAAATGTAAAACAGTTCCGTCATTATCTGCAGCAGTCGTCTCTGCTCGGAAAAAATACGTCAGCTCTCAATGGCGTCCAGGGGAAAAAGTGTCTGTTCTATTAATTTTCTCGTAACTGAATACCAGAATGTGAAAGGCTCGTGACAGTCTTGCCTTGCATTCCTACTACAATGCAACTGACTCCTACCAGTCTCGTTGCTCTTATAATGAGTTCTTTCCAGACTAGTAGACAACTACCGTTGTTTAGTATTCCTACAATCGGCCATCCTGATGATCTTTCGTCCTCGAAAGGAACACGACAAACCTAAAAAAAACACAAAACAGTATCTGGGAATACATTGATTCAGTATTAGTTATTGAACCACGACTTCATATGGTCAGCTGCTGTCGACGTCAAGTTCGGTCCTCTTCATGGTTTCCAACTTTCTCAACGTCATAGCGATCATGGGGTTTCACTTTCTTCACTCGATATGGTCCTAAGAATTTCGGTCGTAATTTCATTCCGACACCAAATTGAGTCCGCTGAATTGCAATAAGATCGCCCTCTTTGTATTGATGAGGTTTCTTCCTCTTCTTATCATACGTTCTTTTATTCTCTTCCTGAATTTTTAGGATATTCTCTTTGGCATCGTCTCTTAATTTCTTCCTCTTCTCTAGAAAAACTTCAGTATATTCTTCTTCTAAAAGCTGGACTATCTTGAGATCTTCTTTGTTTCGCATTTTCACACAGTTTCGAAAGTTCCTTCTATCCGTCTTTTCCGTCAACTCGTCTTTTCCGTCTACGCGTTTTTTCGTCTACGCGTTTTTTCGTCTACGCGTTTTTTCGTCTACGCGTTTTTTCGTCTACGCGTTTTATCGTCTACGAGTTTTTTCGTCTACGCGTTTTTCGGCTTCAATTTTCTCTTCGCGTTCAGTTCTAATAACACTCAACAGATTTTTTGTTATCTCCTCGTCATAATTTTCAGAATCTATTATAAGTTTCGAGCACTGCGCTACTTTGGGATTCGCTGGCACTATTAGGCCTAATTCGTCAATCAATGTTAGCAAATCTGCTTTTCGGGCCTTAGTTAAATATGCCATGTCATCAAGTAAAACAAAATTATGTACTCACAGTTTCGAAAGTTCCTTCTATCCGTCTTTTCCGTCAACTCGTCTTTTTCGTCTACGCGTTTTTTCGTCTACGCGTTTTTTCGTCTACGCGTTTTCTTTTTTGTCGTTTCAGTCTATCATCAGCACCACGTCAGGAGAAGTCATGAAACTGTTCTTGCAGATGATTAAAACACAAGTCCAGGTTTGCATAGGTAGTCAAAACATTCCGCCGGCCGGTTCAATCGTCACTGCTTTCGAGGTCTGCTAATCCGTCGTTCAAGCCCTTAGTTGGAGCGGAAGGGAGTTCACGCCCTCGTACGAAGGAGGAGAATCGTCGCGGTCGTCAACGGTTTTTCACATCGCGGTCGAACCCTCATTTTTTGTAAGATTCGTGTTGTTCTGTTTGGTAAGGTCTATATTAAAGACTTCGAATCTTACAGCACATTGACATTTAATGAATAAATATATACAATTATTATGTACAGTTGAGTAAAATGTAAAACAGTTCCGTCATTATCTGCAGCAGTCGTCTCTGCTCGGAAAAAATACGTCAGCTCTCAATGGCGTCCAGGGGAAAAAGTGTCTGTTCTATTAATTTTCTCGTAACTGAATACCAGAATGTGAAAGGCTCGTGACAGTCTTGCCTTGCATTCCTACTACAATGCAACTGACTCCTACCAGTCTCGTTGCTCTTATAATGAGTTCTTTCCAGACTAGTAGACAACTACCGTTGTTTAGTATTCCTACATATATATATATATATATATATATATATATATATTAGGAGTTTAACCCATAATTTACTAGTACCTTATAACTTCAAATATTAAGTAATTTTTTTTTATTTCCGGTCATGCCATATTCTGCAATGAATTTTAAAAAGCATTAAACTAAATTTTCTGCAACAGCAAGCTTATCTATGACACACACCATCAAGTCTTCCATTGTTTTTTTTCGACCATAGAATGTTTCCTAGAATTCCTTCTTCTTCTTCGTTTGGAGAAATTCCTTCTTCTTCACTCACCTCCGCACCGGCCGAGTAACGGCCACTACGCATTTGACACTTAAGGAAGGTTCTCGAAACATAGAATTACTTCAATCAATAGATGTGGTTGATGAATGTATAAAAGATTTTGTTAGGTCAAAGAGCAATGAAGAAAACACGTGAATTTCATGTAACACTAAGTTTAAATTAAAACCCAAAGCCCCTTAGGTGGATCGATGCTCCTAACGTAGAATAATGATGGTGTAGAATAGGAGAAAACTTTCTACCACCGTACCTTTTCACCTCACCATCTGAGGTGAAGTGGTCTCTTCTCAGTTTCTTTAGTCCAAAAATGTTTAAATCGTTGGCAAAGAGAAAAACTACTACTACAACCATCGCCTCCGTATCAGCACTCTGGGCTTCGGTACCTAGTACTGAATTACAACCAGCCCTTCATGAAGCATAAATATGCATTCCAAGCACTCAGTTTTAACCAGAACAAATGCATGTACTTGCAGGCCTTTTCATAAAAGTTTTAGGGTTTTGTTTTGTCGCTTAATGTTTTTATAATTTTCGCATCAACTAGACCGGAACTTGCGGCTTAAAGTGGATTCCCCAAACCACTACGAAATTATATGCCTACACTAGGATTTGACCCTAGAGATTGGGATTTGAGCGGAGAGCCAGATCGCTTACCATTCGGTTAACATGTCGAAAAACAAATTGGAACAGACCAAAGGTTCGACCTCTTAACTCTGAGCGTCACAAGATTTCCGAATAATGTGTTGTTTTCCCCGCAACACATAACGAAATCTGTTGGTTGAAGGAATACTAGTAAAGATTTTGTCGGCCAAGATAATGAAAATTGGTTAAGTCATTCATGGTAGACTCAGATTGTACGTGTGCGTGCGTGTTAATCCCTCAGAGGGGCAAGAGTTGGTGTCCTTAAACAGTTCCTTGGGTACAAAATGTGAAAATCGCTTGACAAAACAAAGAGAAAACTTTGTGACTATAATAGTACTCCGATAAATCTTCATGGATCGGCCACCTGCCACTGGCGACATTTTGCTATTATTTTTTTCAACCTTGGCGACTAGGGATATCTTTGACAGCAAAATAATCTCAAAAGCTCCTATTTTTTAAATTTTGGCGACTTTTTTGTAAGTTCACCACAGTTCAACGAAAATTTGGCCCACTCTTTTTACCAACAACGAACCATTTACGGATTCCTTATAGAAGGAAAATTTAGCCCCTTTTTTTACTAACTTCAAGCGATTTACGGACTCTTTTTTGAAGGAAACTTTTCCTTCGGTTTCGAAGTTTTGGCACTGAGAAATGGCATCTATGGATGAAGAACATGAAACGATTTCACCTAGATTGCCATGAAAACCCTAATAAAAAAGTAATTTGTTTTTATATTTTTATAATTTAAATATTTTAATTTGGCACACTTTTTTTGGTGATTCAGTCTGTATCTGAGTAATTAAAGTTGCTACTAATATAGGGTTTGAGAGAAGACTTATTTTCTTAACAATTTTTAAAACTCTCTCTTATGCTACTGATACTAGTACGCTCTATAACAAAAAAAATCGACGCATCAAGAAGGAGTTGTCCCGGGCTCGATTAACTTGGAACGTCGCTGACTGGGGACGTATAGTCTTTAGTTGCGAGTCCTTACTATACAACGTCACACATGCCCACAACAGGGCGTTATGATCTTGGGTGCCATTTCCTTTGATAGCCGGACCACTTTGGTAGTCATTTCTGGCCCACTTACAGCACAGCGGTACTTAGACGATATTCTACGACCGGTTGTGCTACCGTTCCTTTTGCGACACCCGGACTTACTTTTCAACAAGAGTATGCCAAGCCGCACACGGCACGTGTTGCTATGAATTGTCTTCAAACTTTCCTAACACTTCCTTGGCCAGCTAGGATTCATGATATCTCTCCCATACAGCACATTTAAGATGTTATGGGAAGGCGATTGCAACCATCCCGGAATGTTGACCATTTAGCCCGACAGTTGAAGACAATTTGACAAGAAATTCCGCAGGACACCATCCGAAAACTTTTTCAGTTTTTGCCACGCCGAGTGACAGTTTGCATCCCGGCCAGAGGTGTACCAACACCTTATTGATTTCATCCCTTTGTAACAATCAAAAACTGCAATAAATCATTCAATATTTCTGAAATTTTAATTTTGTTTTTCTATGTTGTATGTTCTTTACATCCATCGTAATCCTTCCTTCCTTCGAATGGAAGCAGACCCCTCCGTACCGAGTTACTGAAAACCCACAACGGATTAGCCGAAGCTAGGGAAAGCCTCTAATGAGAAATTTTAGAAGTGGGCCTAGTGACGCGCCGTCCGAAAAACCCTTATCTGCCCAGGATGAACACGATAGGGCGTGGACGTGGTCGACCCCGGAATGTGTGCGCTGAAGATATGTGGTCCGGCTCAATGATATCAGTCAACCTTAGGTCCGTTTTGAGCAGGAAAAGTTTTCTTCATAGATTCATCCATCGTAATCGGACAACTCCTTCGTGGCGCATCAATATATTTTTTTTGATGCTGTTGAATGTATTTCACAAGCGTCCTTTCAACCGTTGTTCAAAATTTGTAGCCCTTGGATCTTTCCCTTGTGGATCAATCGCTAATAGCCCGTTGTGTTGCTCCAGTGGGACGTTAATTCGACTACCCACATGCGAGTAATGTGGCCGCAGCCCGGTATATCCATCACAATGCTATATCGGACAGGCTCAATTTTTTTCCACAACTGTCCTCTGCGAATCGTTCAAAGGTTACGTTGCAAAAAGTTAACCTGCCTGCGAACAAAAACAAATATTTTCTTTCGTCGTCCGAGGGCTGGGAATTCGCACGAGAATGGAAAAGAGAGAGGTGCAAGGGTGCGCGACGCATTCAAATGAGAAGGAATCGAACAGGTTTTCCTCTCAAAAGGAGCCGCTCGGCGGCATTGCGAAACACGCGACCACGTTTTTTGGCTGTCTGCCCGTTGTTTATGATGTCTGCACATTCCCTTCGCTCTGGGGTTTACTGTCCCCGATATTACCTTTCCTGTCATTGTCGACGTTCAATGTTTCCATTCGAGCCTCATCTCTCTCTTGGAGGAAAAACGGTTTGGAATTTTTTTAAGTTGATCTTTTTATGTTGCGGAGGAGGCAATGGATGTCAAGCGTTCCGTGTGCATCTTGGTTTACCCAGAGAAAAATGGTGGTTCGCCTTTTTTTGTTTAATCGAGAGAGCAACACTTTCATAAAGTGTTCACGAAAGGGTATGTGTTCCAAATATCCCCTACCCTAACTATTTCTCTGTATCTCAGCCTCCTTGGTTGGTAAATTAAGCTGGGAACTAAATGAATATCACTAGAAACTATTCTCCTTTGGTTTCCAGGGATCATATACCTTCTTTATTTATGTCAGTTATAGTTAACTAGTAAAACTTCAAAAAGTTTCCTAAGATAATTTTTCAAGAGTGGGTTCCTATTATCGCCTACCCCTGTTTCTATTACCACCCACCAGGCGACATAAGAAGCTACTATTAAAAACGAGTTGCTAGTAGAGCATACATACCTACCTTTAATATTGAATGTATTACTTTCAAGTTATATAAACGAAATTATTATTTGGAAACACTAACCTTGATTGTCCCTGAAAGGATTGTTGATAAAAAATACACTGTGGTCACAGCTTCAACTTCTTCAGATGCAATAGTGTTGTTGATATAAGTGATAGGAAACTTGCCGGTGACGCTACGTATTGCAATACCCTAGACCGTCAAAGTAACTACATAAAATCATTGATGTCGTGAATAGTTGCTTACAAACACGAGTAGGTTATATTGAGCACAGGGGCGATATTTGGAACACCTGAAACCCCATATATTATCTTTAAATTAACGTGCCGACCAACCGGTCTGGTGATTAAGGTGTTAACCTCTAGAGCGGAAGTTTCCTGGTTCGAATCCAGGTAAGTGCATGGATGTTTGCAAGCGTATGGTGTAGAAACGGCTGGTGCACCTTAAAGTCTGTCGTGGCCAAAAGTCCTCACGTTGGGTTGGTGTGGAAGTTTGGAGAGTGAGGTACCAGATGAGGTGTTGCCTCGTTATCTGACCCTGATTCAAAATTACGTGGCGATACACCGAATGGCTAATGCTAGGACGGTGGTAACAAGTTGAATTACCTTTAAAAGTAGGGCTGAACAATAGCTCTTCCATGGATGTTTGCAAGCGTATGGTGTAGAAACGGCTGGTGCACCTTAAAGTCTGTCATGTTCTAAGAGCGGTAGAGCTCCGAGTTTAAATGCATTTTTCTGGAAACCAGTATTTGTTGAGTTCGCCCTTCGTATTCGCAACGCTTCAAATACTTTTTGCGTTCATTGCGCATGTAGGGATAGCAGTGGCTCAATGGATTTGACTGATGTACTAACAGGTGGCGCAGGCTCCATTCCGCCCAGGGAGCATTCCCCTATCCTGTGTAAGTACAGTCTTTGTTTCGTGTGAATGTTCATTTACTTGAAGACGTTTGCTGGTTAACATTGCACTGGAGCAACACAACAGGCTATTGGCGACGATTCGGAATCAATCCCAAAGAGGAAAATTCCAAAACTGGCATTTAGCATCTGTTCAAAACTTTAGACATATTGATGGTTATTGTTGATATATTGTTTAAAATTTACGAGGCGTTGTCCTCGGATCTTTTCCGTGTGGATAGATCCCGTATCTTCGCAGCCTTTCTGTTGCTCCGTTCCAACGTGAAATCAGCTATACTCAATATTGATGGAAAAGACCTACCGAAGGACTCTCATCACGCTACGACTTGCCGTGCCGAGTACTGTGCTAAAAACAACAGTCAAGACGTGAGTTAATTATTTACTTGACACATGAATGTGCATTATTTACATTTAAATTGTAAATAAAGGTCTATGGAATACTAAATATGTGCCCCTCGTATGTGGACTCTGTAAAAACGATCAAGATGTTAGAGAGATCATTTCAAAACGATCGAATGCCGTACGCCAAGAATATGTACATCCAGAACAAGAATTCGAAGTCTTCCCCCGTTCTTCTTGAGAGGCACAGTGAATTAAAAAGGAGGCCGCAGAATAAGTATCCCCTCGTAAAACCACGTGGACGGGCAGGAGATCTTTCAGGCAGCTACAATGGAAGACTTGCTAACGGTGGTCAGCGTAGATTTCCAGGTGCTGTCTCTTGACCCCAATCTGATTCTAAGAACGTTTCAGCGCCTTCCTCTACCGTGTCCACCCCTCGAGATCCCTGTTCCCCTAAATCTGCAACTCGTCTCCCAGTGATAGTCCCATCTACATTCACGGGGTATCGAATGGTTCTTTCCTAATAAAGAGTTTATAAAAGGACACTAAAAATTCTTCCGTCGATTGAAATCGAAATGGATGACATTCGTAATGAATAAAATTTCATGGCTTAACTCTTACTGTATAAGATTCATGTACTAATTCTGATTAGTGTGTTGATCGTGTAATAACTACAAATACAAACACGAGTGAATAAATGCCGAACAGAAGGTGCTACAACTTCAATTTATGCTGCTGTACATAAAGGCAAATCGATATTATTTCAAGTTAAACGTTCAAATTACATTTTGGAAAGTTTTATTTAATAATCGTATGCTTACAAGAAGAAAAAGCGCCCCAAGCTCAAAAAGATAGTTTTGAGATAAATATGTTCACTTGTTCTGTTTCATCGACAGTATTTTGAATAGCTCGTAAAGTTTTATTTTGAAGGAAGAATTAAGAGACTATGTTTTCTGCATGCAGACGGATTGGTTGCTTTAGGGTTTTATGGCGCGGGAGTCATATTTGTCCAAGCTTCCCAAACACAAGGCTGATCAAGCAATGGACATATACACACAAATAAAGTTTTACTGGCACGAGAGAGATACATCCATGGATTAATTGACTAACATGTAGTAAGAATGCATACTCAAAAACTCATTTTTGCATTTTTGGAATTGAGCCTTTCCTTCTACAACCATTAGGTTGTATGTGTTATACAAGATGTATCGTTTTTGTTCATGTATATATGAGCTGAAATATTTAAAACCTATTGTATGTCTAAGGTTCTCAAATCCCTGTTTATAAGAATATGTATGTTTATGATTGTTAGGATTAAAGTAGGCGTACCTAGAATAGGCGCCAGTTCGCACTTTGTAATACCAAAGACAGAAGAGATCAATGTCAGGTTATTTTAAAATAAGGATAAACTCAAAACGAAATATTAAGGTAAATATAGGACTTCCACATGAAAGAGGAGGACATGACCTCCTTTTGGATACCTCAGCCTTATGTCGGATGGTAGTCCTCTCAGTCCCATAAGTAGCAAAGTGTGTGTGAGGCATTATTACATTTATTCTGGAATAAAGTAAATGGAGATGTCGTCCATAATATCATTTAGTGTTTATTACGAAGACAATACCTTTGTCGCGTAAGACGTCACAAGCTGTGATGGTCGAATCCGAACTGGGAGTAAGTAAAGTAAGGAAGATGCACATGCTATCTTTTTGGATGCTGTTTTGCTTCATCTGTTGTTTTCCCTTCCGATAGTCTTGTCTGTGTATCAAACATAAGTAAAAGTTATTCTGCCTTACAAACAACCTAATCGAATGATAAATAGTTTCTTCATTCGTTAAACAAAGCAACTGAATTTTTAAATGAAGAATTAAAAATAATCCGTGTTTTGTATATGATACCATTAGGACGGGATTTCCATTCTATTACGAAACTAGCTACTGCGTGTCCAGCACGGCTTTGCCCGTGAGAGTTCTTTTCAAGTGTGACGTTCGCCAACTCCCGGTGATAGCTGCGTATTCCCATTTGGTTTGCATCGCAAACGAACTCTACAGGTAACGCCGCGATGGCCTCGAAGTAGCTATTATCATCAACGTAAATCAAAACACGCTAGAATCGGAACACTTGGCATGCTTCCAAAGGTATTAAGACGAAAAACGCTTGTGACGTCAACGGTCGAAAATCGTAGAATCCTCGCCTTTCTTAATGACGTCACATTCCGGAGTAAGGAAGGAAAGGTAGAGAAACATAATAAATTAATTTTCAAATGTTCTAGATTAAATTTTAAAATTCGAGCTGGATACAAAAATCGCAAAAAACTAGGATTACCTGTGTGCCAAATTTCATTATTGGAATTGCCATAGATTCGTCAGGACAGTATACAGAGACACAGACAAACAGTTCCTTTTATAATTGTAGATGTCCATTTGCCAATAAAACTATCGGTTTTATTGTATTACAAAATCATACGTACCGGGAAAGGGTTATACATCGACCTTATGAAATAGATGGAGCATACAGTATGAGAGCAAAGCGATGTCGTAAGATGTCACAAGTATAGGTCATGTGGACTGGGGAATTGACTTGGACCAACAGGCTATCGAATCGCAAAATAGCGTTTCTATCTCGCTTGTCAATTTGTTCCACATTCTTGTGCTCACACAATAAATACAACGTGACATATCTTCAATCAAGTAATCGAAAGAAAAAACGCAAAGCTGATTTCGTTTTTCAAATTACAAATATTTTCAACCATATGAATTAATGATTCTGAGTATGATTATATAATTATATGATTACAATATATGATTAAATAAGTATGATAATTTCTGAATATGATTCAATTTTTCATTTCTCATCTTTAGTCCTTTAACTTTACGCTGCTTCAATACTTCAATTCTATAATCCTGTGTTCGGCGTGGCTTGTCCGTTTCCTAAACTTGCGCCTTTAAATCCTATCCAATCGGAAAAACATTTGAAGATTCTGAAAATGATCGGTTCTATTTAACATCTAGTGTTAATTTTGAATCGTATTTTTTCTTTCGAAACTTTACCTGCACATCAAAAACATCATAAAGGGTAAAATATACAGTCTAGAGTAAGATGCACTATTACGTCCCTGTGCTGTTGTGAATCTTAAGGAGGGAAATACATTCATTGAGACTTTCCTGGAAGTTTACCATCTCTTTATTCAAAGCGTGGCTCACTTTCTCTGGATACAATTTCGATGTGACCCTTTCTTCGTAAGTGGATGCCAGCTTTCGATTTTTACATGCTGTTTATTCGTGGTATCTGTTACACAAGATTTTTATCGTCGAATTTTACGATTCTTGCGGCAATTCCGGACTTGGGTTTCTGTGTGGAGAGTAAACACGTTCTTTATTTGTGGCCCAAGCAGTTTCTTTTCCTACCCATTGCCTTCGTTCCTTCCTCAGACAAGATTACTCGGGTTTGTTGGCAAGACACTCGCGGCCTACTTTAAAGTTACAGTTCAGTGTAAAGGATTTCCAAAGGCATTTTTTCCCCTGCGGGATTATTCGAAGAAGCTTCTTTTAGGCCTGTCATCTGTACGCGAGGGATTCCTAAACAGGTATGATTGAAACTGACATGTGCATTTGAAGATAAATATAGGGAAACACAATTGGGTATTTGAAATTGTATTCATTTGTTGGTTTTGAAGTCTTGTTTCGCTTGTTGGATTTGTGAGAACAATTTCTTCCACCTTCTTTTGTATATGCCAGTCAACCGGTCTGGTGGTTAAGGTGCCAGCCTCTAGATTGGAATGTTCCTGGTTCGAATCCGGGTCAGTGTATGGATATTTGTAAGCGTATGCTGTAGAGGAGGCTGGTCTACATTAAATCTGTCGTGGCCAAAAGTGCTCACGTTGGGTTGGTGTGGAAGTTTGGAGAGTGAGATGCCAGCTCAGGTGTTGCCTCGTCATCTGACCTTGGTTCAAAATTACGTGGTATTGTCATCGGATCTTTCCTTTAGGGGATTGATCCCGGACCGTCGTCAATACCCCTTGTGTTTCTCTAGTACGACGTTAAATAATTACCTTACCTCACTTCCTCTGTGTCATTTAAACTGTCCATTACGTGACGTTGTATTTCTTGCGTTTGGCGCAGCTTGGACAAATAGGCCCTTGCACATAAAACCCAACCTTCCCGCGTTGGACGTGTTCTCCGCGTTGAAAACAGCAGTTCTGGATAATTGCTTGTTTTAATTCGTTGTTTTTGACAGTCTTGCTATTAGTTTCAAGACTATATCCTATTCTTTTCTGAGTATCTTATACCTAGTGTGGAAATTGTTCGAATACGTTCACGTGAAGTGTTGCGTTTTGCCTCAACTCCCACGCAACCCATCTCACCCCAACATGAAGTTCACCTCTCATGCCTATCACTTCAAGCCTAGAGTTCTATTGGGCTTGACGCTTATTTTGAGTCGCTATTTCTTATTGCATTGATTTCACCTGTATAGTCCCCTGTAAACTTTATGTCTATGGTTCAATCTCTGCAATATAAAGTCTTTAACTCAATTACGTGCTGCCGTCAGAGGCATCTTCTTTGTATGGTTCGTATGGGTTTCACGGACTTTAGTGATCTGTCTTTAGTGATTTACTGACTTCAGTAAACACGGTGGTCTTGCTCTCACGATACCGAAGCAATCTTTTCATACTTTAATCCCTCAACTCTGTTCCAAAATGTCTCTTTTTTCCCCTTTTGCATTTTTTTACTTGATGTTGTCTTTAGTCTGAAGCAGCTTGATCAAATATGATCCTTGAGCCATAAACGCCAAAACCACTAACTAATTATGTGGATTTAGTATTTTTTGAATTTTAGCTACTAGGGGGTTCCGCCCCTGCTGTAGTTGCAGTGGTGAAACCTTCTATGATTAGAAACGGAATGCCGAGGAATTCGTCTTTAATGACAAATAAGGGCAAGTGAAATCGCCTCTTTTGCCCCAGTCCTGATTGTTTTCCACAAATCTCATCGGTTGGTACAAATTTCTGTCATTCATACCTATAATTTCTACCATTCCCAACTCGCATGCTGTAGGCGCAGTGGGCAAACCTACTATAATTAGAAATGGAATGCTAACAATTCGTCTTTCTTGATAAATTAGGGCAAGTGAAATCGCCTCTTTTGCCCCAGACCTGTGATTGTTTTCCACAAATCTCATCGGTTGGTACACATTTCTGTCATTCTTACCAATAATTTCTATTATTCCCAACTCGCGTGTTGTAGGCGCAGTGGGCAAACCTACTATAATTAGAAATGTAATGCTAACAATTCGTCTTTCTTGATAAATTAGGGCAAGTGAAATCGCCTCTTTTGCCCCAGTCCTGTGATTGTTTTCCACAAATCTCATCGGTTGGTACGAATTTCTGTCATTCTTACCAATAATTTCTATCATTCCCAACTCTCATGTTGTATGCGCAGTGGGCAAACCCACTATAATTAGAAATGGATTGCTAACAATTAATCTTTCTTGATAAATTAGGGCAAGCGTAATCGCCTCTTTAGACCCATTCCTTTCAACACATCTCATCGGTCGGTAAAAGTTTCTGTCATTCCTATCACGAGTAGTGTGATGGAAAAAGCAACTAATTGTTTTCCCCACCCAAAACTATCCGTGACATTCCAAAAAGCAGTAGCACTTCGTCCCTAAACAATAACAACTAAAACAAACGAGCGGCCGACAAACAAAAAGCGGAACCCGCCCCCTTCCCAGCAAAGAAAATAAAGGCGGTGGCGCAATCCCGCTTCCGTCGCGCAGGGGTTATCTGGCCAGCACATCACCACCCGAATGAATGAAAGCAGATGCAGTTTCTATATTGTGTGCGCGCCGACATTGTGCTGCGGCAGAATGGGGAGAACCGATAAAATCTGGTGCTATCTCAGCGCTGCCGCTTGCGACATATCCATCGCTGCGAACCTTTTAATCACTGCTTGCACAACGAGAGGCCAGGAGGTTTCGGTACAGCCGGCTGATGGGGAGGGAGAGTTTCGATATCGAGAGAGGCTTTGAACTCTAACGGCATGGCTGTGGGGGAAAGGTTAGTGCGTTTAACGGCATGTTAGTGAAACACAATAGCTTTGTTCGTGGAAGCAAGTAGAAACGAAAGAGCATAAAAACGTAACCACAAGTTTAAGGTTTGCTGATTAGGGACTTGTCTCGATCTTGTATGAATGTCATTACGAATTCCATTCCTGCAGTAGTAGAAAGAGATGCAAGAGATCGAAATGAGCAAAAGTTACCCCCCCCTCGAGTGCAAGGTGAGGCAAAATGCATAGTCTTCTAAGTTGTTCGACGATTTTTAATCAAATGGTTTCAAACTATCGATTTGAGTATTTCTATCTTCCCGATCTATAGACAGAATGAAAATTTCAAATTAAAATCTGCGGAAAATTTTACACCAGGTCGATACCTGACGAGCGATAGCGAGTTGAGAATGTTGAGCGATAGCGAGTTGAGAATGGTGCAGATGTGAGAATTTTTTACTCACCGATGAGATTTGTGGGAAAATGACAGGTCTGGAGCAAAATCGGCAATTTCACTTGCCCTAATTTATCAAGAAAGACGAATTTCTCAGCATTGCGCTTCTAATTGTAATGGATTTGTCCACTGCGCTAACAACCTGCGAGTTGGGAATAGTAGAAATGACACAAACTTTTACCGACCAATGAGATTTGTTGAAAGGTCTGGAGCTAAAGTAAGCCTAATTTATCAAGAAAGACGAATTTCTCAGCATTCTGTTTCTTATTACAGTGGTTTTGCCCACAGAGCTAACAACCTGCGAGTTGGTAATGGTAGAAAGGACAGGTAAGAATGACAGCAATTCTTACCAACAGATGATACATGTGGAAACAAATGTCAGGTCTAGAGCAGAAGAGGCAATTTCACTTGCCTAATTTTTCAAGAGAGATTAATTTCTCAGCATTCAGTTTCTAATTAACCGTGGCTCAGTGGATTTGCCCACTGCGTTAATAACCTGCCAGTTTGTAATGGTAGAAAGACCGGTAGGAATTATAAACTTTTACCAAACTCAATTCGATTTGCTGAAGTTATGCGAGGGGTCTGGAGCAAAAGAGACAGTTTCACTTGCCCAATTTTATAAGAAAAATGAATTTATTACAACCCATTGCTCAGTGGAATGTTCCCATTGCGCTAGCAATCTGTGCGTTATATGCGGAGCAGGTTAAAATCCTGTAACCTACCCTGGGATAATTTCTCTCTTTTTGTATGTGAAACATTTCTTGTGTATGCATGTGCATTACTTGACTTTGCCTTGTCTGTCTACTATTTGGGTTGGGAATAAAGTTTTACTTCTCAATCGAATATCTTGAATACCTTGGGTGGGAGAAATTATC
This sequence comes from Metellina segmentata, assembly GCA_947359465.1. Lineage (NCBI taxonomy): Eukaryota > Metazoa > Arthropoda > Arachnida > Araneae > Tetragnathidae > Metellina > Metellina segmentata. Next base: position 107,195,357 of record OX375879.1, read on the forward strand.
AATTATCATGCTAGCGCCTCGTCATCACTACTCTCATGATAGGAATGACAAAAACTTTTAACAACATCGTTGGATAAGATTTGCTGAAATTATGTATGAGGGTTCTGGAGCAAAAGAGTTTCAGATGCCCCAATTTTTCAAAGAAATTCGAATTTCTCAGAATTCCTCTACTAATGATAGTCTTGGATTTCTTGGTTTCCCCAATGTAGGCTCAGCAGGTTTAAAATCTGTAATCGATTTGCGAGAATTTCTCATTACTGTAACAGTAAAACATTTCTTGTGGATGCATATCCATTATTTGACGTTTTCTGTTTGGTACAGCTTTGCCAAATTTAGTTCTCTTGCATCTTAAAAGAAAACCAACTCCAATCGTTACTTATTAGATTTTTAAAGTTTGTGATGACCCTTGATGTGAAAAACAATTAGTCGGATTTTCAATATCATAATTTGATAAATATACTACCAATATCTCTAAGAGATACTGGTAGCATGGAACAGTATCTTATAGAGTAGATTTTTGGTTTTGCTGGGTTTTATGCTACTACGGTCATATTTGGTCAAACAACGCTAAGTAAATGGACATTCACGCATAAGAAAATCTTTACTGACGCAAAAGATAAATATAGACGAGGAAAAGAATGTGAGACAAGGAATCATACCTGCTCTGCCTACAGTTCGCAGAATTAGTCTTTTGGAGGTAGAATAGTGTATATCTTGGTTCATCAGTACCTCTTGGCATATAAGTTTCTCTTGGAGTTACTGGTAAACCTTTAATGGTACTGTTAAATCTTTGATTACCTCAACTCATTTCGGTTGAAAAATGGAGGTATCCCATTTTTCTTGACATCTTTATGGGATCCATATAAAATAAATAAAAAATCGAATTGAATTGCTTCCTATTAAGATATTTCGAAAGCTGACAGACTAAATGAAAAGGGCTTACATATTTTATATGTTCGGCTACGGGCTATACGAGCCACCTTAATAAATATTATTAATGAAAAACAATATGAAAATAACTTGAAGTTTCTTTTAACTTATTTTACATTTTAGGCGTGCTTGTTTGTGTTTGTTATTTTATGATCTTCCAAGAAATTTGTACTCGTTAAATAAAGAATTCTTCAGCGCTAAGAAAATATAACTTCTAACTATGTTAACGTAACGAAGAAAATATAACTTCTAACTAGTATAGTGTAACAAATAAAATGTAACTTCTAACTAGTATAACGTGACAAAGAAATGTAATAACGAATCGCCTTTATTGTGAGCTACCATTGAATAAAAACAAAAGCGACAGACTCCGAGAGCAGACTTACACGATTCAAAACGAAAATGAGTATTTTATTGGACTCCATTTTGAAGTTGTAGATGCAGTGCAGAACACGGTATCCACTTTGGGAAAAAAAAACCTTCTTATCGCATCTTCTAATTTAGTTCCAGTTGTAAATTTTTTCTTGTCTTCCTTTCTCTCTTTGAGAAAAAACCCCGGCTGTTTCTGACTCGTACAGTGCTTAGTTTCGGCATATTGACTGTATGACGTCGGAAAATGAGCCAGTCTGTTGGGTTTACAAAAAAAAACGAACTAGTTAAGTGATGTAATTTTTTCATCTTTCACCCTCGCTTAAACGCTGTCGCTGCGACACGTTTTGGCAATGGCACACTGCCCCGATTTCTGAAAGGAACGGGTGTGTGAAAGGGTTGACGTCGAGACGAGTTGAGGAGTACGGTGCCTTCAGTAATCCCATCTTGATGAAGCGCGACTGCTATCCGGGCAATTATGTGATGAGAGTTAGAAGAGAGAAAACGTGAAATAAAACTTTATACATCTCGTTTCTTTTTTCTTGCTGCCTGCTCTTCTCTTTGAAACCCGTTTCTTGGCTGGCTTCCAAACGAACTGGATTATACCGGGAAATCATCGTTGAAAAATAAAAAAAAGAAATTCGACTATCATCGTCTGCTTGACAGTCGGAGAAGCAGACATCACAGCGCTGCTTGATGCGAGTTCTCAACTTAAACCTCGTTCTTATTTTGCATTGATTGCACGTACGGTGCTTCTGTTTGAAAATATATATGAAAAATATGAATTTTAGGTTTTCTTGAAATGGCTTTTTTTTTTTCAAATTCAGTCTCATGGTAGGGAGTCTCATCTATTTTCTTATGGGGAGTGGAGGTCACATTTTTTATTGGTGGATGTTGAATTTTTATGCGAAAAAAATTGTTGTGTGCGAAAAGCTCTGTATCATGCAAAAGAATGAAAAACTATGAAAATCAAAATGAAAATTTTAATTTTTAGTCCTTGTTCCCCTCCCCATTTTATCTAAATTTATTTATGTAGATGAATAAAGATTTTTTTTAACTTAGAAATTTGACTAAAAAACTTTCAGACGCGAGAAAAAAAATGGACGTTTATTAACTTGTTAATAACAGTTTAATAAGGGTTATTCATGTAGACACATGTCAAAGATCTTATTATATGTTTTAAAAGTGCTTTGGTTCGTTGTTACCTACTAGTACAATCTACTACAGGCCTCAGATTAGTATTAAAACAAAGATTGTAGAAAAACAAATATTATAATTGAAAGAAAATTGGTTTTTCGTTGAGCTATTTTTTGGTATTTCTCTCATATGATTGGAGTGGTGTTGGTTCTGTGAGTTTGTCCACTTCCAGCAACCTGCTTGTTGCGTAGGCGGTGCACCTTCGATACCTGTAAGTTAGCCTGTGTGTATTACTCTCTTCGGTGTCAGGAAACTTTTTTTTTGTTTATGTAGGATCCCTTACTTGATGTCGGCTGTCTTTTTTTTTGTTTGGCGCAGCTTAGCCAGATATGGCCCTTGCTCCATGAAACCCAACTAAACTTATTGAATTGAATCGTTTTGAAATGGTATATATATTGTATTAATCATATTTCATGTAGGGTAATTATATACATATACGAACAACTTAAAGCAACAATTATTTGAAAGCTCAATCATTTTTTATCTGATTGCATCTAAGAGCTCAAATTTTGAAACATTAAATCAACTTGGAAATTCAGATCGTTGATTGAGGAATTAATTTAAAACGTTTGATTCTTTAACAGTTGAATCCTTGAACATAATTCACCCAGTAAATGCGTAACTTTTCATTGGGTAACCTATAATTTAGTATGTGTGATTTTCTATTAGTGTAGTTGACGTTCCAGAAATACCAAAACCTGTTTTAACCGTCCTGGTGGTTGTCGTGACGAGTTATCTCGTTATTATCAAAACTATTATAAGATCTTGATGGACGAAAACTCGAAACCTCTGTTTGGGAGGTTAAGACATTTTAATTTATAATGCCGTAGTTTTGCCTGAAGTGTTTTGAAAAACAAAAGGATGTTGCATGATCTTCCATCTAGTAAGCAACAATTTGGGACAGTGGAGTGCTTCATATTTTTGTATAGCAAAAGGCATTCATTTTTTTGCCTTCCAAACGAGTCTTTTGGGCATAGGTCCCATTCAAACTGTAGGGTGAGATGGCCATAGACTGATAAACCAACCTCGTCCCCAAATCCTTTTCGTCCCCTAAATTTTTTCCTTGCCTGTTAACGATTATATTATTCACTAGCAAAATACCCGACCTTACTTGGTTTGAATTAGTTAACTTTATATTGAAGAAATTATAAAAAATATATAATCACTTATGTCTTTCGTAGAATAAAATAATATTTTAACACCTTTCCCCCCTTCTTAATAATTTCTACAACTTACTCTGGATTCTATCCTACACATGCATATCCATTCCTGTAATACATTTCACAAACATCGCACCCTTGCTGTATGACAAAATTACAAAATGAAGTAAGGTGACACAAAGGTTACTCGACAAAAGACGATTTTGAGGAAGATTTGGAATTCCCTTCCATAAGTTCTTTTCATGTTCAACTCAATACATAAAAACGACGATTTACGGCGAGTGCTCTCGCACTCATAGTAAAAAAAAATATATTTTTTTTTTACCTGTGGCACTCTTGCGTCAGGAATGCGGCATTCTCCATCTTTTGTCATTATGATAAGTAATTTTTTTAATGTTTGAAAAGTTCTATTTCGGATTTTTTTAAACATTATTATTTCATTCTTTAAATAACGGTATAGTTACACTTAAGATTTGCTTTATTCTGACTAACATGCCACTTTAAGTCGAATACTTTGTTGTGGTGTGATGAAAAGAAAATGCAACTTATAAGGAATATTTAAAACAGAAAACAGCTAAATAAAAGAGAAAATAAAAGTTGTCGGGTAAAACATTGTTCTTACCGATATTATTTCCTGATTCTTTTTTTGTTATCTCTTGATATCGCACAGTTGCTACAACTTGCAACTAAAAGTGCACAAAATTTAGATATGCGAAATTAATTCAGAGCGAAAGAAACAGAAAATATCACTGCACGCGATCAACTAACACGAGTTTCCGTTTCATTCGTTAAAAAATATCGTGTGTCCCAAATATTCTGAAATCGCTTGCATTACACAAAGTACAAAAGACTCGAAATAAATGAAGTATCAGAGCTGAAATTCCATGCAAAAAAAAAAAATTTTTGTAAAAATAATTGCTTTTCAGTAGTACCGGTAAAGCAATCCAAGTAATAGGAATACTCAAAATACATTCCAGTTTTTCCAAAACTACCAAATTATCATTGATTTAAGTACACTTATTAAGGTGTTTTAGCATAAAACTGATCTAAATTTGAAAATAAAGAAAAGTTTAATATTACATTCAACTAAAATAATATATGTGTAAAATAAAGTACATTGTAATCGAACACCTGGAATAAAATTCACGTGTTGCCTGTACAAATACACAAACACAAAATTGAACATAGAACAGAAAGACTGACAGAACCAAGTTCAGTAACGAAATGAAGTTAAGTACTCACAGTATGCAAATTTTCATGAAAATATAGTATTAAACCGTGTGGACGGTGTATTGGGCACACACATACAGACAGACACCAAACACGCAAGAGGAGGATTTGGCATCAGAAGGCTCCAAAACGGATAAAAAACGAAATGGTTTTAAAATATTCAATGTACAAATAAACACTCCATTCTTATTTATATAAACATTCGGCCATTATATCTAAATCACATTTCTGTATCCCTATCGTTTTCCAAATTGTTTTGTGTGTGAATAATCGAATTTGTTGAAAAGTGTTTCCTCAAAGTTAATGAATAAGTTGTTTGCTCAAAACGCATTTCTATGTGATATTTACTCAAATCTGGCCATCACACTTCTGGCACGTCCAGCATGACTTGATTGTTGCTGCATTGCATTATTGCTCTCCGGGAATTCAACTTCCCTGGCATAGCAGATCCATTTAAACACTGAAAGCGCGACGCTCTGAATGACGTTATTTGTATGCTGCGCAAGTATCAACTCCATGTGAATATCATTTGCGTGAATTACGCTCGTCCCCTTCGTGTGTGCGAGCACTTTACTACTTCCCTGTTCCATGTACAAACAAAACGAGGCTGCCATCCGATAGCCGTGAGAGTGTTCGAGTGATCCCTCGACTTCACTCTGACAGAGTCTATTTAAAGTGAGTGCGAGGGACATTCGAGAAGTTAGATGCTCACTTTATCTTACCCCTTTTGCTCCATCTGGTCGGCGTCGTTCTCGTGTTCCGTATTCTCTGACGATCTCGACGTGTTCAAACAGGTTGTGCTGAACGGGGCAAACGCTAATTAATTTGATACTAATGGTACTAATACATAATTCGGTGATTATAATACCAGACATTAAAATTATTTTTCAGTTAACGGTTTTTGAAATTCTGCCAATATCTCAATTTGACAGAGCTGTCGATATTTTACTGCAACCTGTAATATTTTAGACGATTTTATACATTTTAATAATTTTTATGATTTTAACGTTTGAAAACTGAGTTTTTGACTATTTTTCTCTGTGGTTTTGTTTTGATCTTGATTTTTTTCCTTTTATCTATATATATATTTCTCTTACGTGGCACGCAAAAAAGACGTTATTTGTTACCGCGTTTTGGCAACATTGTGCGATTGTTTGTTTACTAGGAGCCTCGCGAGTCATTTGAATCTATAGCGTTATCGGATGAAATTTTATTGAAAAAAATGAATTTTAGACGAGCTGTTGCGGTTCGTAATAGAAATCTAAGAAAGCGGAGGATCTTTTCAGGGCTATTTAAAAAACGGTCCTTTTCAAGGCTAACAATTATAGTACAACAAGACGCGAACACTACAACTTTCGACAACAAACTCAGTCAAAAAATGTATGGGTGGCTCGAGTACTGGGGAAATGTACACACAAACAACATGCTGGGTATTCAATTTCCAAAGCAGCGCTCACATTGCGAGTAAAAATTTGCTCAAAGTTTTCATCTAAATTCTGATTCCAGAGGTACTGTATATATCTTTTATGTAATACAACAAATTTAGATTTGAAAAATATTTTTTTGGAATATATTTTGTAATCAATCCCCTCTGCTAGGACACGTGTCTTCATTGATGCGAGCGAAGCGAGCATAGGTTCGCGCAGCGAACCAATGAGAATTGCGAAGCAATCCTCCGGGGGTTGGCGAGCGTTAGCGAGCAGGGGGCGGGCCCCCTAGTATGTCAGTATTATTCTTGTTTGATGTTATATAAGTTGAGAATAATTGTACTGCTTTTTGTCTGTTACATGTTTTGTAGTTGCGGTTTTTGAAGTGCTGTCATGCAACTGGTGTAATCAGTATGACAGTATGAATAAATAAAATAATAAATAGATAAGCTTTCCACATGTGTTTTGAATATTTATGTCGAGACACATCTGTTGAGTGCAATGCGCATTTATGATTCAAGTTGTTGCGTAATTGATATAGGATTGTAAGATAAAGTATAACATAGGCATTGGCTTTCAACAGAGCAAGACGACAGGGACTCAACCCCACAGAAACTGAATGTTATGGAGAAAATGTATTAATGCATAAGATTTCTACGTTAACAAAACTTCTATCTATTTCTCCCAAAGTATCGTCTTTTCACTAAAGCTCATGTAATAGTCAAAGCGTAGTCTGTTATAAAAACCCTGTGATAAAAATAGCTCTCAAATGATAAAAGCAAAAAAAAAATTAAAGCTGCTGATAATACCGTACGAATCCTTTTATTTTAAAGTAATTTCTCTTCTAAACAGTAAACTAAAATTTACTAAACAGGAAGATGGTATTTGGTGTTTAAACCATATGAGTATTTTACATACCAATTGGACATCTTTTAAATATGGGGATGCAATTTCTGAAGCGCTACTTTCATGATTTTCGAATATCAAAGATGCAGATCCCTGGCTGGTGTTTTTGGACAAGATTCTCTCTGATTGCGTTTATGCTATACAACTGTTAAGTTTCGCGAGCAGTTTTATTATTGCTGTGTTATTATAAAAATAGACTGTTCATAGTTAAAAAATATGTTATGAAATAATGATCGTTGGCGGAATTTTTTTCCTCCAGATGTTAATTCTATCCTTACAATGCGTGTATTTCTCTCTTCTGTGTCAAAAAAAAATTTTGTGTATGCCCATTACTTGACATTACTTGTCCTGTGTTTGGTACAGCTTGCTCAGATATAGCCTTTTCACCATAAAATCTATGGCCAAGTATGGCCTTTGCTCTATAAAACCTATTACCAAGTATGGCCTTTGCTCCATAAAACCTATTACCAAGTACGGCCTTTGCTCCATAAAACCTATTACCAAGTATGGCCTTTGCTCCATAAAACCTATTACCAAGTATGGCCTTTGCTCCATAAAACCTATTACCAAGTATGGCCTTTGCTCCATAAAACCTATGGCCAAATATGGCCCTTACTCCGTAAAACCCCCTAAGTAACCAACCAACCTCGTCGACACGTTCTCCAACAGGAACAATACATACATATCCGCATTCCCAGGAGGGACCCAAATCAATTGTTTTTAAATACCCACAACTTATGAGTAGATATTTTCCCCGTGGCAGATTCTGTCTTCGTTGCATGTCCAGATGCATGTCCTCGACTATAAGTTATCAACCCATCGTCCTTGCTTAAGGAACTGTGGGCGTCAACTGTATGAAGAATATTCAAACATCACAATTTTTCAGTGATCTAAAACTACAGTGTCAATGATATAACTTGTGCAAGGTTCAAACACGACTATCAGACCCCAGTGTAGGTATTCAGCAAGCACAGTTTGCTAATAAATTAGATCATCCTGCTGAATATCTTCGTAACAAACTCCTGAAGTTTTCTAGATAAGTGATCCATCGTTCCTTGATCTGTCGCTGCTGACACGAATTCGTCCCACACGGAAAATGTGCATAAATCTGCCGCATCCGTTCTCTCGCTTATCACTCTCCCAACGACGGTGATGAAGAACGTCACGCACACGTCTAATATGTGAATAATGAAGCGCCTTTTGTCTACCCTGTCCCCCAAGAAATGTGAGTGACGCGTAATCTTGCGTATTACACATCCCGATCGACATCAGTCCTAGACTGGAGTCCAGTGGGAGGAGTAGCCTGAAGTCTACATCTACGCTTTTGCCAAGAATATTTATTGTGTCAGAAACGAGGTATTGCTTATGACGCGAGAGAATATTGTGTGCTTTTCCAGGGCCTAAATAGAGAGTGAGTCGCCGGTACAAAATACCAGGACGAGTGGGTACTATTGTACCGGCTAATGTGAAAAGCTTTTGTACTTTTATGTGTAGTCCATATTTCAAGTTTAAAAAATTGAATGAACAATGTATTTACAAAATAGCTGTACAATAAAAGAGCAAAATTTAGAAAAATTACCGTTTTGTACAAGTTAAATAATGCGTGCTAGAAAGACAAACACAGAGCTGCTGACAGCAGTTCCTGAGAGAGCACTTAAAATAATAATACTTTCATTAAAAAAAATTGCATTTTTTGGTGATATCCTGGGAACGTCACACAAAATCAATACCAGAAACTTAAAAAGACAAAGCAATTTTGTATTTGCGATTTTTTTATCAGTGAGGTGACCCAAAATCACTATCTGTTTAAGAAAATACATTAAATTTCAACAATGTACTTTAAAAAATCATAGCCATGCGGAAAATAAGATGACCGTCAAGGATATGCTCTTGTTAAAAGGTTTGGTGTTCCAGTTATGACTATGCAGAATTAAGGGGGTCCGGGACACAAAAATCGTCAAATTTGAGAAAATTTTTTTATTATTTTAAGAAATTCTCTGTGTTTTTCTGCTTAAAATGACGTCTAAATCACGTTTCTATCTTAATTAGAAGTAGAGATATAATAATTTTTGTGGTGCGTTGTTTTGAAAATCTAACGCTCTTGACAGGTGTTGTCATGGCAACAACATCTGTCTTTAAAACTTTAAATGCGTTTTTCTCCATGATACATTTTTCAAGATTTCCTGTATTCAAATTGCTATAAGTCAAAAACCGATAAAGTTTAAGGGTTGAAATTTGGAATACATCTTTTTCACACATTATACTTTAATTTTGATTCAGAAAATTTAAAACAAATTTTTACTTTTAAAAATATGACTTTTTAAAAAAAAAGTACCTTAAAATTTTCAAAAATTTTCGTTCAAATATTTTTTATATTTTATTAAATTAATATTTTTTAAATTGCTGAATCGAAATTAAAGTTTATAAATTTGTGAATAATTTACTGCAAGTATTTTGAAAATGATCAAGAATATTTTAAGCCTTAGCAATTTAAAATGACCCCTCTTTTTTTCAAAAAATTTTAATTTAAAATTTTTAAAGAACTTTTGGAAAAATTTTGTTTTGTGATTTTGTTTATTAGTTAAATGGGTAATCAGTACAAAAAAATTCTAAATTCTAAATTAGTTAATAAAATATTTTTTTCAATTTGTCCCGGACCCCCTTAAGTAATTTAAACAATTACATTTCAACTAAAACTATTTGCCTGCTAAAATGTTTCTATTAAGTCGATCTAAAGCCATAAAACTTTTAGGTGGAAAGGAGATTTCCAATTTATTTCATTACTAATTTCATCTTATTGCGTAAAATCGATTTCAAATGCCTAATTTAATCAGATATATCCAAATTTGCTTGTCAAGGAAACACTGTGAAGTAACAAAACACAATTTAGCTTCTGGGAAGATTAGGTTACAAGCAGTACTTTTTGCTTAAATGTGCATATTAATTTAATATTTTGTTGCGTTTTGGTTGATACGTAAAGAGATTTGATCACCGTTAATAATTAATAAATATAAAGATTTTACCAATATTATACTCGTTGGTTTTTAATAAATGATGGCTGGTTTTAGATGTTCAGTAAATTATGTTGCTTATGTGAGTCTATCTTTTTTTTTTTAATATTTTTAAAGCACTGTTTGTTGATAGTGAATAAGCAATATCAAGGCAGTAAATCCAGTTCGTTTACTATTTTTTGTTTTATTAGTGTTTTATCCTGTCATGCATTCTCTATAAAATTAAAATATTTCCTTCGACTACCCATTTGCAAATGCTTGCATTGCTTGCAATAAACTTTTTACAGAAACGATATTACTTGTTACACAGTCATATAACTATTAAATAATGATTCTGAATACAACTATGAGAAAAACAAATTAGTGTGAACAAACAGACAAGGCGGGAAACGGATATTTTATTCCTCGTTACCCAAATGCTCTTGCGTGATATATATCGGGGTTACCTTAAAATGAATTATATCACAGTTTGGTGACGCGCATGTGCGGCTTAGTGTATAATCTAATTGGTATTGACCAATAAACACAGTTTGATTTCATTCTTTGGAATTTTAATCAGCGGCGTGCTAAAATCGTATTCTAAAAAAAGTGACGTTACGTCTTAAATACATACATGAAGATGTTTAAAGCGCTAATCAAAAGCACTAATATCACCCACATTTAGCTTCACGGAAAAGTCTCTTACGTATTAAACTATTACGGGTTAATTTATTTTATGATGTTATATTGATCTAAAAGGCATTTGTATCAGGGTTGGCAAGTTGGGCCCAGCCCAGAAAAACCCGCCCGGGTTTTTCTGGGCGGGCCCCCCAATAAAAACCCACTGGGTTTTTGTTATGAAGTGGGTTTATGTAAATTATCAGACATATATATATCCAAACCCGCCTGGTATTTTTATGTTCGTATTAGAGAGAGAGTGTACTGTACACAAAAAAAATTAAATCATAATATCATTAAACTTGTAACAAAAACAGTTGATAAAACCAACAAAATTTACATGAAAATATAATATACTATTACAAAAGACTACAATTAACATGAAATATAACATTCCTTCAGAATAACAACATTTTAGATTGAGCTTCCTATTCTAACAAAATGTAATATTTGACGGTTACAAAATCACTTTCATCAAAGATGCAATAGCTGCACCAAATTGCACTTAACAATGCGTTTAATTTAAATGTTTAAAAATATTAAAGGGATTAGCATTATAGTGTTTATTTTGTTTTTTATATGTACAGTTATTATTTGTAACATTTAAGAATTATTGCTTTTGCATTGAACTTTTTTTTTTCATTAGAAAAATCAAGAGTCCTTATGTAAGGCTATATATTTATCCTTAGAATGGCTCCAAAATGTTTTTGCATAAAATTGCTTCAAAACAGTGTTTTTGAAAAAATCTGATATATATATATATATATATATGCTACAAATTATACGTTTTTATACCACAAATTTGTACTTTTGCTGCTCCAACCAGTAGGGTAGTTGTTTAAAAAAGGTGGGGGGGGGGATACTCATTTTTGAAGAATTTCAAGCACCTGACTGTGTGATCCTCCTCCCTAATCAACCAGTTTCCACTTGAATGATAACTGTCCCCACCCCCTGCCTACATCACTGGTTCCTACATCAAGCATAAAAAGATCAAGTTAGAATGATATTCTACAATTATTTATAAGTACCCAGAAAACCCCACTAAAACCCCACAAAAACCCAGAAATCCCCACAAAAACCCACCCGGGCTGGATTTTTCGAGAAAAACCCGGGTTTTTGCCAACCCTGATTTGTATATTTTGTCAAAGTATGTTATGTGTGTTCGTTGTTCTTAACTACTGTTTCTTCTGTTCTAAAAGCAGCTATTTAACATTTTGTCCTTTTTTTCAGGATTATTTTTAAAGTATTCAAAAATTGAAAATTCATCCTGCAACACAAGGTAATTTTTCATATCAATATTATTTTTCTTGGTGTTTAATATTGCGTACATCAAATACTCTACACTTGTCTAGTACTTTAGGCATTTATTTGCACTTTCGATTATTTATGATAAATTTAACCAAACCTATATATATTTATTGGGAAATAAATACTCTAATTAGGAATTTTTATTTGGGCTTAATCTCTCGGTATCTTCTTATTTAAGCCTCTTTTATGAGTTTACAAATGCCTGATGAGTCACTAATACCTAACTGACCAATTGACATACAGCTCTTATAAACTGTGTTATCTATTTATCAGATTGGACAAGAACGAGTTTTCTGCCAATAAGGTACTGTTTTACCATTTGGAGGTAAAATCTGTCATCATAGTGGGTCGTGCTAAATAAAAAATCTTTAAAGTTAAAACTCTTTTTTTTTAATCAAACCTTGAGGAAAAAATGTGCAAAACTCCAGGGGCAATCGTGAAATATCAAGTGTTCTCGTGCAAACCTCAGCAAATCACTCCCTTTTTAAAATATTCGATTTTGTAAAAGAACCTTTTTCATCAAGCACATATTCAGATAATAATTTATGATACAGTCTTCTTTCTTCAGGAACCCTTGATGCCGTAATGTTGAATTATTATTACGATTAATGTTTTTTCGACTGGTTTCAGACTATTGACATACTAAGACGTATATTGTACCTGTTTCGATTTCAATTTTCAATGATATAATTCGCTGCTTCCTGTATTTTTAATATCCTTTTAGACCAAAAAAATTTCTCTCCTAGTTCTTTTGAATGAGTATTTTTTGAATACTCTTAGATATTTTGAGAACAAAATATACAAATTCATAATCACCTTATGACAATCGCAAACAAAAAGAAGAGAGAACAAATAAGTTTAATTTTAACGATTCCAAAACATTTATTGCTGGACATATTTAGTTAATATGGGAAGCATACTGTCTTTCTGCCATCCCTACTTTTTCTGACTAGCTGCAAGTGCACCACTCAGGAATGCCCCAGTTAATATCTACGATTTCCTTTAAACAAAGCAATTTATATTGAAAGATACGTTTTGTACTCTCCAGCTAATAAGATGCATTCAGACATGAAGAGAAACTACAAGGGGAAAGGTTGATCTTTCAATGATGTTTGAGGGTCAGAGAAAATAAAATTTACTTTGTGTGATGAGCCATTTGATATGGCGGCCCATGGAGAAAATATAAAAGTACTGTGAGCATTGGTAACATTTTGTGTGCCCAGGTTCATGTGACATAAACTATTCGCAGCTTGGCTATTACACTACTTTCATCTGCCGTGTGGAAACAAACATTCATTACGTGATTGGTCCACGGAAAGGACGTCAATCCATTGATTCAACCTCTGATTGGTCCGCGAAATATGGTAGACTTTGACGATTTCACCATTTTTTCCGCCACACTTTAGAAATGCGCATTCACCATGTCATAAGATCGCCAAATAAGGTGATAAAATGCTAAATCGGCCAACGAAGTCAATTTTCACAGAGAAGTCACGTGACCACTAGTCTACATGTTGGTAACACTTTTTGAAGCTCCTCTCAATAGCAATACTTCGTCTACTTGTATTTTATTTCTATGTCTACTATTAATACGGACGACTAACAACGTTTGTGTTATGGTATGCAAGGAGTTTACTTCTTCTGCCCAAATTCTCTCGCATGACACATATAAGGGTTATGAGGGGTTACTGTTGTTTGATTATCTCAGGATCTAGTGACGAATATTCTCCAGTTTAATTCAGAGAGATAATCGTTCCGATGAAATATTCAATAATCTGATGTTATTTTCTAAATATTTTAAATGACGTAGATTAATATTTGACATACAAAAGGGATATAAAAATTATAAAACTTTTGTGGGGATGAGAATTCTTCAACCTTTAATCTTTGTTTTGCTTGTCGACTTAGTACTCAAATTTTAAGTTTGCAATGTTTTCTCCTTACGAAATTATATCGCTTTTGGGTGAGAGGGTAAAGTCCCGAGTGAATCACTCTATATTTTAATTTCATTTATATCCACTGTGCGCATTCATAAAGTACTCAAATTTTAAGTTTGCAATGTTTTCTCCTTACGAAATTATATCGCTTTTGGGTGAGAGGGTAAAGTCCCGAGTGAATCACTCTATATTTTAATTTCATTTATATCCACTGTGCGCATTCATAAAGTACTCAAATTTTAAGTTTGCAATGTTTTCTCCTTACGAAATTATATCGCTTTTGGGTGAGAGGGTAAAGTCCCGAGTGAATCACTCTATATTTTAATTTCATTTATATCCACTGTGCGCATTCATAAAGTACTCAAATTTTAAGTTTGCAATGTTTTCTCCTTACGAAATTATATCGCTTTTGGGTGAGAGGGTAAAGTCCCGAGTGAATCACTCTATATTTTAATTTCATTTATATCCACTGTGCGCATTCATAAAGTACTCAAATTTTAAGTTTGCAATGTTTTCTCCTTACGAAATTATATCGCTTTTGGGTGAGAGGGTAAAGTCCCGAATGAATCACTCTATATTTTAATTTCATTTATATCCACTGTGCGCATTCATAATGGAAAGTGGTTTTTGCTCGCCTCTTCATATGAGTATAACTAAGAACTCGTCACCGAAGTAGCCGGTGAGAGCACTTTCAGCTGAGGATATAGACCCCCATGTAGTTCAGTGTGCCGCCGTCTATAGAAGGGGAGGAAAGGGAAAGGGGGGAAACAGAGTTAAAAAAAATGAATATAATGGCGCTTTTTCATCCTTTGCATCTGCGCATGTATGCAGAGGAAGTGAACGCACAGGAGGGAGGACGATTCTATTGTTCTCGCCCCTTTTTTTGCGCTGCTCGGAGATTCCGAAACTGTTGCATCTGCGGCTGTTAGGAAATGAGTACTCTGTGGACGCGAAAATGCTTTCACAGTTAGGAAGACTGTCGAAATTTTTAGTACTTATTAGGTTTTAGAATTATATTTATTCTATGGATTTAAAAGTTTCAGCGAAATGTTAATATGTGAACAAGTTATACAGTAGAGTCCGGATTATCCGAGTTAATGTGGACCGAGACTAACTCGGATAACCTAAAAACTCGGTTAAAGCAAAAATTGCAAAAAAAAAAAAATAGTGTAGGTTTAAATGCATATTTTAACAAATACAAAAGTTATACAGATACACCACATGCAATTTATACTGTTACGATAATTAGAGTTCTTACTTAAAAAAGTCCTTAATTGTTTTTCGTTACTTTGGCGTTTTTCTGCAGCAAAATGTTTCGACATTTTTGTAAGGTTAACAGGATTTCTGGTGTCGCTTCTTCTTGTTCTATATATTCAATAGCACTTTCGATAGCTTTTAGTGCGTGATATAATGAAATGGTAATTTTAGTTAACGTCGTACTAGAGCAACACAACGGGCTATTGACGACGGTCCGGGATCATTCCCTTAAGGGAAAGATCCGAGGACAACACCTCGTAATTTTGAACCACGGTCAGATGACGAAGCAACACCTGAGCTGGCACCCCACTCTCCAAGCTTCCACGCCAACCCAACGTGAGGACTTTCGGCCACGACAGATTTAAGGTGCACCAGCCGCCTCTACACCATACGCTTACAAACATCCATGCCCGGACCCGGATTCGAACCAGGAACCTTCCGATCTAGAGGCTAACACCTTAACCACTGATATAATGAAAAGTAAAGGGGGTAATGTTGTTGGATTTCGTTTTCCTGAGTGTTTATAAGATCAAGTTCAGAATTTTTTTTGGTAGTTTTAAAAACGGAAAATGTAGGACCAACAAAAGATTCCTAGAAATATTTGATAGTTCGGTTAAAGCGCCAACTTGGATAATCGAGGTTTTACTGTATATGTGAACAACATATTTGGTAGGTGGCTTGTTTCAAACCTTTCAAACTTTTAGGGAAGGTTGGGAACTCAGAATTGAATCATGTCCACATTTGGATTCACCCGGAAGGACTAAGCTGCAGAAATGAAAGACAGCACGTATATGAACAACATATTTACTAGCCATCCATTTTACAGTTGGGAGTAGTTGTACACTTTGTTTCACTGTATGTGCTGAAAGTTGCCACCTCCAACAACAACTGTACGCTTGACAGCATCGGCGAACGCGAAGAGGGCGCTTCGATCGTCATCGGTCAGTCGCCCGTTTCCGTGGGAAATGTTCCCGTTTCACACTGTCTGATGGAAAAGTTCGAACATGGATTGATTCCGTACACGTCTGCCGGGATACCTTTCACGATATCCTCTCACAGCAGCTCGTCTGTTTCCGTTAGCCACCCTGAATGATTGGTGCATGTCTACCAACCATCTTCCAAACCGTTCGTTCGAAGTCAATGTCTTGAATGACTATGATTCAAACTGGCCTACTGTCAAACAGCATCCTCTAACAAATCCAAGTGACACTTACAGACATACAACCCTCCGCTTAAATTTCCTACTGGAAGGTTTGAAACACCCTTTTATTGGGTGTATGTAGTTATTTTAATGATATGTAAATGCCTGTAATGGAAACGTTAAACAATTAAGATAAAAAAATATAAAATATGATGGAATATTTATTCATTTTAATTTTAAGAAAATGTTGAAGATAGAGGCACTAGGAGAATTTCAAAGACGTATAGCATTTGAAATAATTAAAATCTAACTATGTATTTTCATAATGTGTATTTATTATGAAATTGGCAGACAGTCAATAAATCCTGTTAAACTCTGTAGAAAATCTACTTTTGTCCAAATAAATAATCGAAATTTTCAAAATAATTCAGTTCATTTCAAAAATCCTATTCCCTTTTATGCTGATTTACAGGCGCACATGTGAATATATCATTTCGTAGGTTTTAGTACCATTTAGTAATATCATACAGAATTTTTAAGATTTATATCTGTGGGATCCTATCTGGTAGTCACTGCGAAAAATCAACATACTAACTAGTTATTAGGTCCATCAATAATGATCGAACTAGAATCATAACAGTCTAACCGACAAGTCTACGTATTTGGTACAGTCTATGCTCATTTCAACGAACTCCCATTTTATGAATCTACACGGACTGTCATCAATACCCGAACACATATTACAGTACAAATTTTAATTAACTTTTAAGTAACTTTCTATTTTTATCAGCTATTTCTGATTCAAAAACAAGGAACTTCAACTGAGTAAAATAATTGCATTTTATATATTACTAGCCACTGCGTGGCTAGCCCGGCGTTGCCCGTGCCTGTGGTGTTGGTTTGCGAAGCAACCAACATGGTACATCAGGCAACGCCGTGATGTAAGATATTAATCTGGTGTAAAATTTTCCGCAGATTTCAAATCCGGTGAAGACATATTCAATTTAAAAATTATTTATTTAAAGAAAATCATATTTTTAGGTATCAATCTAAAGTAAAATTTTCCGCAGATTTCAAATCCGTTGAAATTTTCAATCCATCTTTTGCGATTCCGAATTTACGTAAAAAAGCTCAACAATCCCAGTCAATAGGTTTTTTTTTTTTTTTTCTTGCTCTCCTTCGCGAAAATGGGACAGGAAATGTAATCTGCTTCTTTTTTTTTTTAACTTGAACGGCACGAAATGCAATTTGTTTAATTTTGGAAAGGGAAAGTTACCCTGACATCACAATCTCGTGCGAAAATATATAAGATATATATACAGTTTAAAAGTTATTAATATTTTTTAAAAAATCATATTTTTAGGTATGGATCTGTTGTGAAATTTTCCGCTGAAATTTTTTACTCTGTCTTTAACGGTTTAAAAGATAGAAAAAGAGCTAATTGACTCCAGTTAAGAAATTGTTTGTTTTTATCGTCTTTTTGAAAAATTATTCCTCCTACCTAAATCAAAACGGAAATGAAAGCAATAAATTAAGAATATGTGATATCTTCTATGCTGCAACATTCAATAATGATTAAATTTCATTAAGTTTATTTTAAAAAGTTCCAGTTTGAATTTTAAAATTTCGCCGCGACCCCAAAAATTGCAAAAAAATTTGGACTAAATGTCTGCCAAATCTCATTGTTTTAAGTGCCATAGAATCGTCAGGATTTCGCTCCCGCGAAATAAACAGACAAACAAACACTTCCTTTAGAGACTAGCTGAATAACCAGCATTGCACGGATTTAAAATATGACCGCTACAGCTAAAATATGACCACGACATTTCCCTGTGTTAACTCAAATACACAAATCCCGTAGAACGTGTTTCCTTGTCCATGTCCAATTATAGCAGGAAAACAAACTTTAGATTTTAAAATTGTGGCTTCGAGAGGCACTTTTAGGACTACCTGTGCCAATTTTCATGGCTACAGATTGATCTGAAGACAGGAAAGAAATAGCCTATGTTACCACATTTGGTGTGGATTGGTCCAACGCTGTAGATTTGTATTGAGAATATATACACAGACGTCCTTTTATGTATATAGTGATATTTTTTATTTGGGGGCAAATATTAAAAACATTTGTAACGTGAATTGCTTTCGCTTCGAGAAGAATTTTCAGTGTAAGCAGACAAACCAAATGGAATGCGATGATTTTATTTCCGCTGCCCAAATGCTCTCGCATGAAAAATATTGGGGTTGCCTTTAAAAGTTCTTTATAGTCGTTTTGAGAACGTTTGGTGTATTTTCTTAAAAGCGTTGACATGTGAATCATCACTCGTTTTTTCGGAATTTGTTGGTGCCGTGTTGAAATTGTATTCGAAAAACAAGGCAAGTGACGTCACTTTCGGAAGAGGAAACGCGTTTCGTCCCAGAAATACTTCCGCCGCCTACTTTTAACTCGACAGAAAAGGCCTCTAATTTTGGAGTGTGGCTAGAAAAATGAACGTAGAGCGACAGACTACACCAAACCAATCAATCTGGACCGATCCAAACGGTGTCCCACTTTCCGGAAAACCACCGCCGCGGCAACAGCCCGTCGAAAACTCGAGAGTCAGTTTCTACCCGGACAAAACTGAAACCCACCACAAACTCCAGCAAACCGATACCTATTGCTCCAGGCAGATGGCGCTGGTGAGGCAACGTGACGTAACGTCGCGATATTCCGTCCGCCGTCAGCAGCTGTTCGGCGCTAACTTCGCTTCCACCACACAGACACTCGACGAAGGTCGCTCTTTCGGGTGAGTAACCCGCTGCCAAGGACATTGCAGTGTACCGGTAACTTCTCTGAGGAAAAATAATGCCACAATAACATTCACCATAACAAGACAACGAACGCTCGGAAAATGCTCGACTCCGACCAGAATCACCATCGTGCAAGAAGCGGTGTTCCGATTCTGGAACTGACACGGTGTTTCGATACGTAAAAAATCACCGCGTGACCCCTTCGTGTTCTTGACTGTTGGATTAATTGTTTACATTTTTACGAGTTTGCGTCCGGAGGATTCTTGGGATTATTGTTTGGATTTGTTGGTGCCGACGTGGAACAACCTTTGTGACATCGATACTTTTTTTCGTTCTTGATATCGGATCTACTTTATCGCCTGGAGTGTGGAAATATTCTTGTTTAGCTGTTTTCCTGCTGGAGGTAAAGTATTAGTTTTTGTTCCTGTTGAATAATTCGATTTTGCCTGGTTGTGAAATGAACATTTGGGATGTGCATGACCTCTGCCCCACCCTCTGATTGAGAATGTGATAATGTTATCAAATCCTGAAAATAAATTAATAATCTTTCATATATTTACATTACATTTTTTCGAATCAATTGCCGTGATTTTGGGCTATTTTTGTGTAATTAGGTATAAATTAAATCGATAACTAAAACTCAACAAAAAAATACGAGTCGTTATTTATTAATATTTGTTCTTTCATCTGATGAATTTAACGGGTTACTTTAATAAAATTATCTACAGGGAAACTTAATAATTTAAGACTTCTCTGTTTCCAATTTCTCTACCATCTGTAATAGCCAGCGAAGATAGATTTAATAATAATATAACTATATGTAAGTAAAAATATTAATATATTTTCATTAAATTTTTTCGAATGAATTGCCGAAATTTTGGACTATTTTTGTGTAATAAGATACAAATTGAATCGATAACTAAAACTCAACAAAAAAAATACGTTATTCATCAATATTTGTTCTTTTATCTGATGAATTTGACGGGATACTTTAATAAAATTATCTACAGGGAAGCTTAATTATTTAAGGCTTCTCTGTTTCCAATTTCTCTACTATTTGTAATAGCCAGCGAAGAGATAGAATTTCATCTAGGAAGGAGCGAATAGGCTGTAGGAAACTGTATTAAAATTTTGCTTACGTTGAACAGAGGTGTCAGTCTGTTTTAAGCAATGTTAATTTCTCCATTTAGCAAATCCGTATTGTAAAAATCTGCAAACTCTCTATATATCTTTTAAATATTATTTTTGATCATTGATCAAGGAATTTTTTAAAAAATATGTGATGCTTGTATTTTTCTAAATGAATCAAAAAACATTTTGAATCTTAATGTTATTTAAGAGAATTTTAAAGTTCAAAATGCTTATTTAGCAAACAAGAAATAATTTTTCCATTACGTATTTGTTTCGCTAAATTTTTGCGTATTTGTCCAAAAAAAATATTTTCTTATATTTTTTTAATGGAATTAATCAGATTCTCCAGAATTATTTCAGAATTTTTTAAAATCATGAATCGCACTCATAACTATTCTTACTCGTCATTTCAAAATATATCGACAGTTTAAAATACTTTAAAATTCTCATGTCTGAAATTCAAAAATTATTTTTAAATACTTTAATTCAATAAGGTATGAAAGATTTTTAAAAATATGAAATCATGTGAGAAAATGGTAGTCATAAATTTAAAAGTGATTTTTGCGTATTTCTAAGTACCAAAAGGTAAGCATTCGAAAATTAGTTCAAACATGTATTCTTATTTATTTTTTAACAAAGCAGAAGAAACGTTTATATCGTTCTACAACTCATTAATAAAAATCCTTTTAATACAATCAACACGAGTTTCTCAATGAAGATTGTTAGGACTGTTTCAATGGTTTTACGAAAATGTTGAATTAATTTTTAATATTTTACAAAATGCTGTAAAGGTTGATATATTGATCAATTCGAATTAAAACGTCCGCAAACTCTGCAGTAACCTCTTATTTCAAAAAAGTTATTCCACGCTGAAATGCTCAATTTTGATCAAAACTAATTCCCAAAGCTTGGCAACTTCAGGTCACAATGTACGAAATTGTCCTTTTTGCACAACCTTTTTTATAAATAAAAAACAAAAATTATTTTGCATCTGGAAATATTTTAAAAATCAGGATGAAACATTTTGCACAATATGTTATCGGCGATTAAAAATGACATATTTTTTACATGGGTGTTTTATCTCTATTGCTGTTCCTTAATTTGTGTTCCATTTTTTTAGGGATGTATAGCAACGCAATGAGTGAAAATAATTTTACCGGATTAGTCAGGACGAGAAGCAGCAAAGTTAGCTCATTTTGGGTTGACGGTTGTTCAGGGCCCCAGATGGGGGTAGGGGTTGCTGGGAGTTTCACGTAAGCTGGTTGGGACAGGGGATGGAATGAAAAAGTGCACCTGGTTTGGAGAAAATGATTTTGTGTAGACACACCGCCGTATATACAATCAATTGCAGCTTTTTTTATTCCAAAGCAGCGGCTCTCTAAGGAAAATATCGTCGTTGCGCCCGAAATATTCAAGCATAGAGGAAGTGCAAAAATAAATTAATGGAAAAATTTAAAAAGAGTTTACATTCTTATAAAATACAAAGAAAAAAATCACGGTGACAAATTATGCATCTATCTTTCCAATAACAGTAAAAACATTTATTTGTCCGATAGAGTGAGCAGTGAAGGATCTGCTTTTTAACACACAAAACTCAGTCGTCACGAGTTGCAGCTAAAATGCAAGTCTGTTTCATATAAGCATGAGCCTTGAAGAGAGCAAGAAACTTTTGGTCGAGATGAGACAACCAGCCTGTCCTGCGTCTGCCCTTTAAAACTGGTATCGCTCTATTTTTATTTGATAGTTCTTTTTTTAAGTCAATTTGAGTTTTTCTTTTTCCCTCTGCTCTCATATTTCACATTTCTACAGACGTGAGCGTATTTTTAAGGGAATGGAGCAAGTTTCCGGCGGTCATCTGCGTTATATGTTTCTCACTATACGAGTTTATTAGTTGCAGGATTTATTCAGTATTTACTTGCAAAGAGTTGCGTAGCAATTATATATTTTGCTAAACGATTTTTTTTTAAAGTTAAATTCTAATTTATATTTTATCAAGACTATTCATTTAAAATTACAAATTTTATATTTGTTTTCCGAACGATTTTTGTTCTAATTTGTTTACTTTTAAAATTAAATTTTTGCATTTATCTTTTGAGAGAATATTTTGCTCTGTGGCAACAAAATTAAGACAAATAATGAATCAATAATTGTTTTTAATAATTAAATTTAATCGATAAGTTTTAAATTTGTTAATATCTTAGTGTTTGAGAAAAAAAAATTAAACTTCTCTGAAGTTTCATTATGAGAGAATGTAGGATGTTAAACATCTGTGTATAAAAACTGTTTCTTAAGTCAATTAATTTCCAAATATAAAACATATTAAGACTACTCCATCCTCAGCTCGACATTTGATCAAATTTTAATTAATTTAAATAAAGTGTCCTGATTATAAATGTGTTAATCTGAAATCAAAACTGTTCAAGATTTAGCTCGAACAGTGATAAAGTATAGTCTTAAAAATATTAAAAGAAAATAAAACCTTATTTGTTAATTGCGTTTACTTTAGATAAACTGATGCTGTGTAGGAATTTGTTATTAGTCATTTCTAAATGTTTGTGAAAATATTCTATGGCCTAATCGTCTATTCTTCCCAATGCAACACATAAACATCTGATAACCTATAAGAATAAACAATGTTTGTTAAAGGGTGTTTACATTTTAAAGGTTCTAAATTCCAAACCTGAAATATATATGTTGATATGTTTCTAATTAATTCAACTCTCACAGTGCTTGCTTGATAAAAGAAAATTTCATAAAAGTTTGACTTAGAATAGTTCTTTTCATATTTAGAAATCTTTAAACGCATGTTTAGGTTTTGTCTTGTATGTTTAGGTTATGCTTTATATATGAATTGATAGTAATGCACTACTTAATAATGATGAAGGTGCATATATCTGGATGAAAAATGTTTTCTGCTCAAATCATGCTCATATTATTATAAAAGGACAAAGCCCTTTTTAAGGCTATTATACTTTACAGCCGTACACGTGGCTTGTTAAAACCAGATCTCGATCATATTCACTAAGATGATTTTACTGTTTTCTTAATTGGTGAAAACAATGACAAAGCGGTTTCGCTTGTTTGAATTTGAAATGTTGCAGGAATCCAACAGAATTTAAAAGTTATCCGATACAAAATTTAAGTGCCGATTGGTGGATCAAATTTATGTTTTTGCGTTTATAAAATTCGAGTAAATATTTTGTTTACATTTTGGCGTTCATTTTTATTTATTGAGTAGAAATTACGGGAATAAGTTGCTCATTTGAAGTATCGTCAGAATAAAAATTTGTTTCTTTTATGTATAGGGTCAAATTAATAAACCTTTTTCAACTAGGAACGAAAACAATCTCTCCATTAAGAAACTCCATTAGTTCTGAAAGAATAAACATACATATAATCATCCATTTTCATAGAATTCTATGGTTTTACGTGTTTCTATCAAGGAAAACCATTTGGTGTGAGCACAAAACCGTATCGGTAGATTGTTGATATGATTTGCTCTAACTTTCAAAGTAATTTGTGAACTTTCTTGATTTTTTACTCTTGCTCTCTTTAACGTATGCTTTTCTGAAGTTGATCTTGTGCTCTATTTCTTTCTAAACGATCAGACATATATTGCGATTAAATCAATGTTATTATGTTTCTTACATGGCTGTTCTTTTTTATTAACCCACTGCACTCCCAGTTAGAACGAAGAACCACCAATTTAGACAATTCACAACGTCTAGGTCTATTATTTTTTATTAGCTTCTGTAAATTAATCTTCATCCAACTAACACTTAAGCCCCATCACAGTACCTAGGGATTAACAAGCTTTTAATCAGTTTCCATAACTACGAAGAATCTTGATTTCATATTGAGTTAAAGTTTAAAAATGTATCTTTATTTCATATAAACTATAAAATTTATTTGAATGATTGCGTACGCTTTCCTTAAACGACATAGCATTGATGAAACCAAAAAGTTCATAAAACATTACATTGTTATTTCTTCTGAAGAGGAAGGATGGATCGATGGATAATAGTTGAAATTATTTTATGTATTAAAATATCGACAGCTTCGTGAAAATTGTTCTGACTCACAATGGACTTGTTATTTAAGACAAAATCCAATCATATCGCACCCCGGCAAGAAAAGTGACACTACTAAAAATTGCAGAATTTGAGAAACATATAAACTTAAAGGATACTATAAAACTTATATTGAAATAGTACTTCTTCTAAATTTTAGGTAAGTATTTTTATGGTAACTTCTATTATATTCTTTATAATAGTAATATGACGCTCTGGGGCACCTCATACATATTTTTCAATGACATAACATCAAAAGTTTTTATTTTTTGAACTGTGCCACTGTTCTTGCCGGGGTGTGGTATGTAGAATCCATTCCATGTTAAAATTAACATCTTCTTTTTTTTATCAATGAAATGTAAGTATTTTGCCTCTTTTTATGAATCAAGTTTCACTTCGCAATCAAAGCAAATTCGGTGTCATGAAGAAATCCTGTGATCGAGATGTCTTATCTGTGTCGTGTAGCGAGCGACTCGTCAAGAGCCCCTTGTCAGTTATTTACTCTGCAGTCGATAACATTGTTTTACAGTCGAAGAAGGAGGGGTGTTAACGCGTAAGCGCGACTGCCATGGACTACTTTTGACAAATTGGATGATGGGATCTACTCGTTTCCTTCTATCTTAAGTAAAATTTATGTGTCGAAATGGCATTGTATCATTTGGAATGGTTTTTTGTCGCCGTGAGGATATGTGCATTTGAACACTCCTGCAATACTTGAGAAAACCATTGCATCCAGTGATTTAGAAACATAACATTGCTTGTTTAAACAACACGAATATTATGAACATATTGACTGTAGACATCTGGAGATATGGTCAGGTTTTCAAATGGTTTTGCTACACAAATTGGTGACGCTCTATCTTCAGCGAGTGATCCTTGTATTGCTCCGAAGGAATGGCTGTCTTGGTTAAGATTAAGAACATTTTTTAAACCATGTTGCGTGGAACTATTTTAGTGTACAACAACGGTGTCCCTATCACCGCGTCCTAGCTCCAGGACCAGGTTAGATGGCGGGCAGTCCTTCAGGAAATAAAAGTACAAATTCTTACCACTTAGAAAACATTTGCACTTCACGAATAAAAAACGTACTCGGGGATTCCCAACCGGTGGTACGCGGCAACGTTTCAGGTGGTACGCAAGGATGATACGAGCGACCCAAATATTCTACGAAGTTTGTTCGATTTTTTTTAGTATGTACAACCACGTTATAGGAAAAATGGGATCATATGAAATCAATTTTGTGATTAACGTTTTTATTACATTGTAATAAATGACGCTAACACTAGTACATTATTTAAAGAGAAACTTTGTTGCTGATTATCTATTTCTATTCAATGGCAATCTTGGCGAAATTAAATTGATATATTTCCCTGTCAAATCGTTTTACGAAAAATTCCTTTATCTTTAAGTATGAGAAATACGCCCGAGATAATTCGAAATAATTAGCAAGAGATAATTATTTGTTTTTAGACCTGTGAGTAAAAAATAAAACTGTAATTTTCAATAGTCGTTTTATTTTTTCCTTTATTAAAACATCATTTAATACGAAATACACGTGCATTAATCATAAAATATGAAGCTTTCTTAGTATTTTAATTAAAATAAAGTTAGCCATTGGACACTTTTCTGACATTAGATATACGTTTCTACAAAAATATAGAACTGGTGGTACGCCAAAAATTTCAAGTGGTACGCAGT
Source organism: Metellina segmentata (assembly GCA_947359465.1). NCBI lineage: Eukaryota > Metazoa > Arthropoda > Arachnida > Araneae > Tetragnathidae > Metellina > Metellina segmentata. The sequence continues at coordinate 107,221,573 of OX375879.1, forward strand.
TACTACAAGGTTGTGAACCCCTGTTCTAGTACATTTACCGGCCACTTCTTGGCCCTCAGTGCCTCCGCTCTATTGGGGGCGTTGTTGGAAAGTACGATATATTTATTTTTTTAGAATAATTTCATCACATAAATATTATAAATATTCGAGTTGCCTGCATACGTTATAGCTTTTAAGTTTTTGCCAATTTATGAAAGAAATTAAGTGACATTTTGACATCGATGGAAACTTCTTTATTTCATACTTGGTCGAGATTTTGTAAGGCTCTGAAGTGAGAAACTGAGAAGGAAATGATTCTGAATGAAAAATTAAACAGCTGTTTGCTCAAAGGAAATTGGATGCAGGGTCTAAATTTTCTAGATGCTGAACTGAAGGTTATTAGTGTGTAGAATGTGGTGCTAAATATGTAAACGTTGGCAAGAATGTAAAATCTACTCAATTTCACACTCATCGTAAACATTATGTAACGCAATATATTTTCTTTTAGTTATGCTTTTGATTTTTGCTTTCTAACCTATATTTTCCTGCCGGAGGTATATATTGCCTGTATTATTTAGACTCTCGCAGTGTACGATTCGTTTTCAGTAAAAAACAGCATATTCCTTTATAAGCGGAAAGCTTTCTCGTTGACATTAGATAGTAACATTTTGAGTACAGATGCTCCGGCTTTTATTCTTTCTTTTTTACTGAGATGAAGATGCATTTCGTTTCAGCTGACACAATAGTGTGTATCTGGCTTGCGTAAAAGCTTGTTCTTGAGCAAAAGCCAGAAAAAGATTTCTGGGAAAGAGCAAGCTTTTTTTAAGACTTATGTTCAGCAACAGCTCATAGATATAAGCTTCTGGTATATCCTGGCATTCTATTCTCACTAAAGCAAATAGATATTTAGCCTTTCCCCACTTCTGCGATATTTGATAGCTTTTCTCCTCTCTAGAAAGTATTAAAGAGAATAAGTTGGAATTTATTACGTATCTACATTTGCACGAAGCGTTAAAATATGCTTTTTATTAGTCAATGATATATTAATTGGCAACGAAGTGGAATAATATATAAGCATCATTTTTAACCCTTACACATAATTAACATTTAGTTACAATGCATCCCCCATGAATTCTTCTAAACCTAATTAAATGTTATGCCCCAAAAGCGCAATGTTTTGTGTAAGAAGTCATGAAGAAAGGTTACATTTGATGTGGCTACTAAACTAATACTATGAGACAAAATGTGCGTTAATTCTTTTTAATAGTTCGACGGAATATACGGTTTGGTTTCTAAAGCATCGACTGTCTTATAACTCATTAGTTGTTTTCTTATCCTTTGCAATACATAGTATAAAACTTGTTCAGAATCGAGGCTCAGTAATTAATTATTTCCTTGTTTTTCCTTTCCACTGTGACTAATTGTAGTGACTTCTTTTGTGTGTTGGCTGTTCACTATCAAATCTTTGTAGCATAAAAAATGGGTTTTCACGTTCCTTCTTTGAATCTCTCTCTTTGATGTTTGTTGGTGTGATGTGATTGATGACTTCTTTTTTTAGTTCTATGCAAGGAGAGAAATTAAAAGGCGGTGTACTTTGGTGTTTGTTTATTCTTTAGTTTGAAAAGGTTTACGATTGAATGTATTATGCTGGTCTCAAAAGTTTCCAATATTAAATCAATGCCTATCATGTGTAGCGTAATCTATGAGGACAGAGAACTCCAATCTATACGTACTTTCAAATGGTCGTGCAAGGAATGATTACCAGATCGTGTCCTGTTGTTTTAACCAGTTTAGAAACCCTGGTGATATAACAGGTGAAGAATGAAAAAGGTTCAAGCAAGTCCGAATAGTATGCAATATTATTTTTGAAACTCTTCATCGTGAACCAGCCATCTAAATGTATGTAAACTAAGGTGATGAGCGCCATCTAGCATATTTAAATTGCGCCATCTAGCGTTTTTAACTTGCGCTATCTAGCGTTTTTAAGTTGTGCCATCTATGGGCAGCGAATATTAAGTGTTTTCAAACTGCTACTATGAACAAACGTCTTAAATGTATTATTCCTTGTTGTTTGAGTATCAGCTCGGTTTCGTGTATCTTCGACAAGAAATATTAATAGGGTTTCTCCAGATTTCTCCATCTTTACTTTCACATTCATTCCATGTAACCAGAAAAGTTTTTTTTTGTTTTTTGTTCGTATGTGAAATATTGGTGCAACGAAATGCTCTCTTGTTGAAAATTTAGCCGTTAGTGTTTTCTAGTTTTCTGGAGATATATACCTTTCAGATGCATAAAATACCATTTAGGCTACTATGTGAACAAAAAATGTTTAAGTCCTCCTTTTAAAAAGAGAGAATTTAGTTTTGTCATAAAATTCGATAGTTCTTGTGTCAACTGTTTCTATCAGCTTCATATTTTGTTCTTTCCGACGTTAAGTGCGTGTGTGTTTTTGTATTTCTACATACACCACAAATGCTCATGTACTGCATTCACATTGAAATGTGCATGCACGGCATGCGCCATGCATACACGGTGTCTTGAAGAAGTGAAGTAAATTTTTATTTTTCCTTTTAACCACATAGTTTTCGTACGCTTCCATTAACTTCATATTCAGAACCTTATCTCCATTGAAAATCGGACGAATACTTCTTTCGCTGCTTACGAAAACTCTGAACCCATGACGAAATCGATCTAATCGATTACCCATCTTTGTGACATCTCATCCTTAAGCCAAACAGATACCATCTCGTCGCCCATTTTACTAGCAACTATCTTTTTTCTCATTCCCACATGAAGACCAGACGCGTTTTCTGACACTCCGTATCCGGTATTTAAATTGCACGGAATCCGGTACGTAATAGAATTTTTTTAAAGGGATAGCGCGCGTATATCAAGAAATTCCAGCCAAATTTACGTTCGTGTCTTGAAAAGGAGTAAGTAAACACATATAAAACTGGATAAGAAAGCAGTTTCCTCTAGTACATGTTTTTAATGTATTTTTTCCTAAGCAAACAATGCTTTTTTATGACAAAGAGCTCGGTCAAGAACCCGTGCCCGTTGTTCGCTGGGAAACTTAAGGGCCAAGTTCTACCGCTATAGAGAGATTTTGGGCGTTTTTTTTTTATTGGCCATCCCGTTGTCACGTGACGATGGCCGGGAACAAATAAACGAGGAGAAGAGCGTCGTAAACTGCTATTCCTCCGATACCTATATTGTCACGTCTGTCTATAACCTTCCTAAATAAGTGAATTATGCGTCGGACTTCATGAAAGTTCCGACGTCGTAAAATATATCTTTCTGTGTTACTTTGTAGATGGAGTCTTCCCAGCGAAATGTGCAGATTATATCGGCATTTATATTTTATATGAAGGAACGTGGATTGTATCTTATTTACCAGATGGATTTTTTTTTTTTTTGCAGCTGCTTACATAATTCACTGTATTGGGAGCGTGTTGATATTACTTTGCCTTATCTGTGTGGCATAGGTGAAACATTTACCAATCTAGATTGACTCGTAGATCGTTTTTCAGGTTCAAGTAAAAGCTAGTGCTGATTCAATACGCTGTTCTACAAATGCTTTCTACCATTTTGTGTCTTTCGAGGTTACCATGGGAAAGAATAAAGGGGTTGGTTGTGTAAAAGGACTTAATCGCTGTCGTTTAAGACATGAATCCGTTTTTGTGAGAGGAAGGGTAAGATGTAAACGAATAATATTGGTCGTTATAAGTGAAGTTTTCTTATTGCTTTTGAATTTCCTTACCAATAATAATTGTTTTTGACATTTCTTGTCATGTTTCCTTTGCAATTGAGTCGACACTGTGAAATTCGGTTTCCAAGCAGCGAACTTATCGGCTTAATAACTTAAACAAATTTTATCTTATCTGTTATTATTGCTAAATAATATTGCAGGTCCTGTTATTCTCTTCAAATGGACATCAATTTCAACGACCCCTATCTCTTTCACAATCCAATGTTACACTGCTCAAATTGTTCGTCTTGGCCATTTTCAGAGCTCACCGCAAGCGCTAGTTCTCTCCACCCATCTGTGTATATTGGCTCACTATTTTAGATCGCACACCATTTTCATTTATGCTTTTCGAAACATAAACCTGAAAAATATGACCATTTTTTTTGTCCCCAGATTTTCCGTATAGACCTCTATACTGGACTGAATTTTAAGGTGTATACATGCCAAAAGAAATACGTTTTGATTTGTATCTTGTACACAAATCAAAACGACTAAACCAGGCCCATTTGGCGAGAAAGGGTGCGAAATGAATTAGTGTATCATTGCAAATAATCTTTGAAATGCCACAAACATTACATTTTCTACATTATTCTGTCAAATTCAGCAAGCTATACCAACTGATACTTGGAGAATGGTTGGTTAGTGTACTGGTTATTGTACCCAATTTTGTTCTGGATACCAATATCCAGTTTTGACCTCAGATTCGATCGGAAATAAATGGAGTTCTCAATCGGTATTGGATAAAAATATGAACATACCTTTATATATGGTGACCATCAGGTTGAAGTGAAGCATGGGGTATACAGGTTCCTTCTTTTGGAGTCAGGTGGTTCTTTCCATCTAATATCTAGAGATTTCTAATATTGGTGATGACAAAGTAAAGTCAGCCGTTTTCTGTGTAGTAACTTCGTTTATTAATTTATTCTTTCAATTCGTCGATGGTACATTCTTTTTACAGTAGTTACCATATTTCTGGAAAAATGATTGGCCACAACCGAAAGATGCTCCGTCTCTTTTTTTTAGCCTTTTCGTTTCCTGTCGTTCTCCCCCTTCTGACCTTCCCTCAATATTCAGGGTGCTAAGCCCTAACCTTGCCAGAGAGTCAATCCTTCCATTGGCCGAGTAATTGCGCCATTTCAAATATCAACCTCATTGCGTGAAGGGTGAAAGTGCACACGTTCCATTTTCTCGGAATCGAGGGGGTCTCCTCAAGTTCAGGGATTTGTTAGGGGAATGTACATTGACACAAATAGCTTGTAGGTTGTGTTTCCCCGCTTTTAGGGCAAAACAATATCTGATGTGATTGTCATATCACAGTTAGCAATTCCTTTTTATGGCTGTCTTCAAAGCTCATAGCTGTAAATATATATTTTAATTTTAATTACCTTAGATATACACTACCCTACAATAATGGACCGGACGCCAGTGGATTTGCATAAAATCTGACTGCTTGTTTGTGGTTGTTTTTCGTAGTATGGCCTGGGACCTTTGCTTGTTGTTCATAGTCAATTGAACGCCGACGCCTTCATGAACATTTTGGACAATCAGGTTCTTCCTAAGCTCTGCTTTAGGAAAGGACGAATGTTATTTCCAGGACGACAACGCTCTATGTCATGTTGCAACCTCAGTCAAGCAGTGGTATCGAGATATGGATGTAAAGCGTCTTCACTGGCCTGCTCAGAGTCCCGATCTAAGCTCCAAAGAACATTTGTGGAACGAGTTAGAGAGACACTTACGGACCAGGGAACCCCGTCCGAAATCTACAGTTGAGCTGGCGACATTCTTGCTGCAGGAATGGACACAAATACCCATAGCTGTGTATCGAAACCTTGTTGAAAATATGCCCAGAAGGGTTGCTAGTATAATTGCTGCATGTGGAGGACCATCCCCCTATTAAAGCATGTATTCTTTCCCTTATACTATCACATCTTGTTGTCCGGTCCATTATTGTAGGGTAGTGTATATCTGTGTCTTATTTTGCACTAGTATCATATTTAAAACTGTCACTTTTAAAACTATGCTTAACGTCGAGGCATAAAAATACATTACCATCCACTAAAGGTTTGGATTGAAAAGGCAACTATTTTAAAAAGTAGTATCCCATATGATTATTTGTAACTTTAAACGAGGCGTTGCATTGATCTGACCAGCCATCTTAAGGAACTGTCGATTTATACCAACTGTCCTTTAAGTTGACTCGAAACTAAAAATTCCTACTGTTATAGGTTGTGGAAAAGAGTAAGGGAACGTGTGTTGGTAGATTTCTCGACCACAATGTATAAGAGCTACTGAAGTAGTGTTCGTTCAACCCAATATATATATATATATATATATATATATATATACTTGCTAACAAAACCAGACTCTTGCCATTTCGACTCGTTCTTACGTAACTGATACAAGTGAGTGTCAAACAAAGCCGTAAAAGGAGCTACGCTCTCATTACCGGAAATCTACTGTTCCGACTATCCGGAAATTGTTGGTCGTGTTATTTTGCTAAATGCTTTACCGATACATCGCAGAGCAAGTATGTGTACTGGGAACTCGTCACCACGAGAGTACAATGACATTTACAGTGAAAAATATTCTCTCCATTGTAATGATTCCTCTGTTTTTGTGTTGCGGTCATAGCTTTTACGTAATACCCATATTACGCTATGCGATAGGATAACACCGTGTAACATGTCGATGCGATGTTTACACAACGCAGTATTGGAGGCAATATTTTGTCATCCCGTTTGTAGAATCATTGATTGCAGAATTTTTGTCTAACACTAATTATGTTTATCGTTTGTCGAGATCTTAGAGATTATAATTTTTTTTGTACATCAGATAGTAAAGGGATTTAAAAGGGTCGAGGGGAGGTATATCGTTGATCAAGACCCCACCACGATCGACCCAGTTCTTAGGTTTGATAACGGCGCCTAGAAAATACAAAAAAAGGTATTCGAAACGTTAAATTTTTGTTTACATTAACATCAATTTTGCTATTTTCCTATATGCACTTGTACAACTTTATTTTAGTATAAATTCAATTAATTTATTTGTTAGTGGACCAATTTTGTTTTAAATGAAGTCAATATTTCCCAATATCCCTTCGTCCCGCTATAAAAATGAATGATCCCAGAGTACTTGCGGTTCCCTTTCGTGCGCGGACTTGGTGATATGTAGTGGAAAATTGCGTAGTTTAGTTCATGGAAGTTTAATGCAGTGTAGTTTATGGAAAATGTCAAATCCAAAACAACACATCTTTCTCAAAAATAAAACTTCCCAAAATTACATTCAGAAGTTTTTAAGAAATTTAATATTTCAAAATTGCATTCAGAATTATTCCGGTTGAGTTGCCTTCCTTTAACCCTTTCATATGAAGTGGTTTCATAGCGAAACCACACTTAAAAAATTACTTGGTTAGTTGTATAGTGGTTCTTTCGTGTAACCGCGCGACAGATGCTGTATAGTACCACCATCTATCGATAAATAGTATAAAATTCGTTCACATTCAATGGCTAAACAAATTTTAATTTTTGAGAAAAATTAGTGAATGGGTATGATTATTGAATTGAATGAAATGTGAAAAGAACCATAAAAATCGCATCAAATATTTATAAATTTCGTTAAAAGGTTTTAGGGTTTTCTCTGTTCTTGAAATTGTGTGTGTGTGTGTGTGTGTGTGTGTGTGTGTGTGTGTGTGTGTGTGTGTGTGTGTGTGTGTGTGTGTGTGTGTGTGTGTGTGTGTGTGTGTGTTAACTTTTTCCGGAAGTGATAACTTTATTTTATTAATGACCTCCCAATGGTAACTTTTATTTTCAATTACGATTCAATTAAATGAATCAAGTTTAAATTTCAAGGTTTAGATTGTTTGGGTTGAAGATAATGAACCCACAGTTTTTCCTTTGAAAATATCTCATGACTCGCCGATCCCTAGTAGTCGGCATCATCTACCTTCCTTATTCATTTATTCTATTCCTGACTATGACTTTTCAATCCCTTGTTTATCTTGTTTTTCATACTTCATTATCCTCGTAGAGCTCTGAGGCGAGTATCAAATTTGCCTTTTGTGATCAGTTACAGTTGTTAAAAAGTAATATTACGGTTCTAAAAGTTCATTCCTTCTATACTCGGTTGACCGAAAGAAGAAAAACGAAACTAAGTGAGGTTTAGCGAAATGAATCACGCCATAGAACAAATCAAAACCGCCACGAACGCAAAACAAAGAAGCAATGTATTTTTGGTTCTCTACTCTGTAACTGGGGGCAGTCGTGTCAAGTGGGTTTGATTGGGTTGGTGTGGAAGTTTGGTAATTGGTAATTGGTAATTTTAGTTAACGTCGTACTAGAGCAACACAACTGGCTATTGACGACGGTCCGGGATCAGTCCCTTAAGGGAAAGATCCGAGGACAACACTTCGTAATTTTGAACCACGGTCAGATGACGAAGCAACACCTGAGCTGGCACCCCACTCTCCAAACTTCCACGCCAACCCAACGTGAGGACTTTCGGCCACGACAGATTTAAGGTGCACCAGCCGCCTCTACACCATACGTTTACAAACATCCATGCCCGAACCCGGATTCGAACCAGGAACCTTCCGATCTAGAGGCTAACACCTTAACCACTATACCGGTTGGTCGGCGGTGTGGAAGTTTGGAGAGTTGGGTGGCAGCTTAGGTGTTACCTCGTCATCTGACCGTGGTTCAAAATTACGCGGTTTTGTCCTCGGATCATTACTTTGGGTTGAATCCCTGACCGTCGCCAGCCGACCAACCGGTATAGTGGTTAAGGTGTTAACCTCTAGATCGGAAGGTTCCTGGTTCGAATCCGGGTCCGGGCATGTATGTTTGCAAGCGTATGGTGTAGAGGCGGCTGGTGCACCTTAAATCTGTCGTGGCCGAAAGTCCTCACGTTGGGTTGGTGTGGAAGTTTGGAGAGTAGGGTGCCAGCTCAGGTGTTGCTTCCTCATCTGACCGTAGTTCAAAATAACGAGGTGTTGTCCTCGGATCTTTTCCTTAAGGGATTGATCCCGGACCGTCGTCAATAGCCCGTTGTGTTACTCTAGTACGACGTTAACTAAAATTACCTTACCTTACCTTACCCTGACCGTCGCCAAGAGGCAGTTGTTTTGCTCCAGTTGGCGTTAATTAAAATACCTACCTTGTGTTTGGCGCAGCTTGGCCAAATATGGCCTTTGCGCCTTTAAAACGTAATGCAGCCAATCAATAGCTACTGTGTAACTGTTTTTGTGTTCAAAATATTGCAAACCGTTTCAAATTAGCTGAACCAAGATACAAGCATAACATTTCCAATAAAATCTCCAAACTAAAAATTTACTACTAATTTAAAACTTTATTTTTGTATTATTCAAAACAAAATGAAACAATTTAACAATTGCCTCCTTTCGTTAAAGAAACTAGACTGTTAGTATATTGTCCAGATTATTTTGTGAGCCGTGGTTGCCCAGTTGGTGAAGTTGTAAATCAGTAACCGGATCGTTTCTAGTTCGAAACTCGATCCAACCGAAGACAGTACGTAGGAGGCTTGTGCACGTTAACCTGTCGTGGTCTCAAATGTTCGCACCTTAGAGCGGCGCGGAAGTTTGGAGAGTGGTGTACAAGCTCAGACGTTGTTCTCGGATCGTACCCTTCGAAATTGATCCCGAACCATCGCCAGTAGCTCGTATGTTGCTCCAGTGTGACGTAAACTCAACTACCTACCTACCATTGTCATTTTGAATGATCGTGATTCCTCAGAAATGAATTATATTTTAATTCATGCACTAAAATTATCCGTAATTCAAGCATAACATTTTCAATGTGTGAGTGCCCCCCCATCGTCACTCCTCGTATACATAATTGAATAAAGATGCGATCACAATCTTGCAAGTGGTTTCTATCAAGCTAAATGTGGGTGTCGGTAGTGTTACTAAGTGTTCCCGGACCTTCAATAACCCGTTTTTTTTTGTATCCGAACGACGTTAATTCAACTACCTACCTTCAGTACTGTGCCAAAAAAATTTCAAAAAATTAATTTTGAATTAATGTGATGGTTATGTTACAAACAATATCAAATTCAACGCAAATGACCGTATGATACTCCAAAAATCCCTCTAATATTACAATGTTCTACTAAAGTATCACATTTTTGTATCATAAAAAGTATTGATTAAAATATCGATCATAGCTGATTTTCACATGTCACAACCACATCTTCCGTGAACAATTTATTAAATGCGGTGTTAAAATTATGACTCAGGTTTTTGCAATTAATCTTCTTTCCACCGGATTCCTCGTGTAAGTTCATTATCCCGGAAATTTACTCCGGGATACTTTTTAACGTTAATTGTAGATTTCAGCTTAATTATCTGGAAGGGGACAAAAATAAGTCGTTAAGTGCAGCACTTACTCGCCATAAATCTAATCACATTTAACAAGTTCATTAACTTTTTAAAATTGATTGCTCGCTCGCTGGGAAAAGGCGTAAGTGAAATGATGCGAAAGCACCGTTCTGCTGTTAATAAATGCATCGGTTACTTTTTTAAATACTAACAAATCGCTGTAATATCTATTTTTATTTCTAAAATGCTTTGAATGTATTACTAAACGAACCTAAAAAATTATTTTTAATCAAGAAACTGATCGAATTGTACCTTAAATTTCATAAATATGCGATATTTTCCGTTAAATTCTATAAAAATATGTGATTTTTTTCTTCTTAAATTCCTTAAATACGTAATTTGTTTCTAAAATTACAAAAAAAAAGGTATATTTTTAAAATTCTATAAGCATCTATCTAGTACCTGAAGTGTTTATATATTCTAAAGTACCCTGACCCGTGTCTTCATTAACATTTCGGGGTAGCGGTTTCCAACTGGGATAAGTAGTTCAGTTGGCAGAGTCGCGGGTTAGCAACCAGAGGGTTGTAAATTCGATTCTCGATCCAACCAAATACGGTCGTGTATGTGAGGGTTGGTGTGCTGTTATGTCGTCACAAATATCCTCATGTAGGCCTAATATGGAAGCGTGGAGAGTTTGTTGCCATGTGTTGACCTCGTCATCTGACAGTGGTTCCAAATTACTACGTTGCTAATAGATCCCCCCATGTGTAGCTCCAGTACGACGTAAACTCAACTTCCTACCTACCATCTATACTCATTAACTTTCGATTTCCAAGATTTTTTCGCCATCTCAAAAAATTATTATTTTTTGTTCCGAATAGCTAAATATTCTTATTTTTTTAATTACCATTTGAATGATGTATTAAATTGTAAGAATTTTTAGAGATTCCAGTTAACAATCCTCCTTAACGTGTAGACATATCGCCAGCTTATAACAGGAACTCATTAGGTGTCATTTCTGCATTGCCACTATTTTTCGTTGACAATGCATGATGACAAGTAATACAAAGACTAAATATATATATATATATATATATATATATATATATATATATATATATATATATATAATGTAATTACTACTTTTTATCCCAAAACTAATGAATAGTCTTTACGTTAATCTGTAATACTTTAAAATGTGTGTTTCTTTTTGTCAGTTTATGACAGGGCTCGAAATACCCGGGTGCACAGGTGCACTGTGCACATGAAAATAAAATTGTGCACCTAATTTTTTACGTTAGGTGCACGCAGTGCTCCTAACATAAAAAAAAGGGTGGGGAACGTGTTTTATGTTATTTTGATGCTTGAACAAAATATGAGTATCGACCTGTCCCGCTCTAAAGGAACGTAATTAAAATTCCTAAATACACACTATAAGAAAACAAAATCGCTGGGCCGTAGCAGGTTTATACAGGAGGAAGGTTTACTTGTGCCACTGCCATCAGAACTTTCCGATGATCGAAACATTTTCCAGATGGCTCTGTTGAAGCGACTGTCGCGACAGCCGTTCGCCGGAGAGTTTGATGTTTAAATATTTTTATTTACCCTCTATTACTAACCAATCTAAACATACCCAACTAATAATGTAGTTTACATTACATTAATGCTCTTATATAACGTTTTTTTAAATGTGCTCCTAAAATATAACCTGTGCACCTAATTTAAAAACTTAGGTGCACAAGGTGCCCCTGTAATAAAAATTCTATTTCGAGGCCTGGTTTATGATTTTCTTCTCCAAAATATAGCCCGTTATGTTTGCTTTAGTACGACGTTAAAATTACCTTACCTTCTGGTCTAAACTGACGATATCTGTGTAAGGCGATCGCTTGTAGCAAATATTTAACATGTACAACAAAGACATTGAGATTCATGGCTTTCTAAACTGTTTTTCGAATTGGTGAAAATAGTTTTCGATTGTAATTTCCTTTTCTTGGCAACTCGTCACTCTTGATGCATGGTTATATTATCTGCCATTTTCTTAAGAGCAGGAATTCTTGTTCTTTGCCTTTCAAGCCTACACCCTTCTTCTTTTTCACGTGTTCCAATAAGTAGGCCAAGTGCTTCTAATCCGCATGACTGGTGTTCTTAGATGCCAAGCTATAAGAGGAAAAAATGCTTTATAGGAGGTCAGGGTTAGCAACTGCGAAAAAATTGCTCCTCCCTCACATCTTTTCTAATTATTTTCATTCCCTTCAAAGTTGGAAACCGGTAATAGCACGTTTTTACCCTCGACTCATGCAAATTTTTGTTTCCTTTTACAGGGAGGCTGTTGACCTGCGAACTGTTTTATTCCGTCTTCGAACAAAACTTTTTGCATATTGTTTAAACATGAAGGAACTAATGCGAATTCGTTGTCGTGAAACTTAAATTAGAGAAATTAGAGATTATACTTTTAGATCTACAACTGGTTTTTTCCGCTAGTGCTTTTCTGACTCCGGCATATTTGTATTGGTGTAGCTCTTCAACGAGTGCTATTTTGGGTTAACAAAAATGGGCGTTGCCTTGCCGCTGGCTTGGTGACCAAAAAAAAAGGTGAAAATTAACGGTCGCTACTCGCCACGTAGCAACTAAACTTTGAAAGTGGAGACTGAAAAATTTTGCTTTAGTCGCCACTCTTTCTTAAAACATTAGTTTATGTGGTAGAACCTTCGATTTTACGTTTTTTTTTTATTCCTAAAAAAAAAAAAAAGCACGGGAAAATAACATGTAAAATAGTATTTGGAATTTAGAGAAAAACACGCAGACGCTTGGAGCGGAAAAACGCACAGGAATCTAGAGAAAAAAGGCTGAAGATTAGTACTTGCATGTGCACGTGACCTGGAGTATTTCCGTTGTGCTGGTATTTCGCTCTCGGGATGGATAAAATCTATTTTGATATGTGTGTTTTCTACAAAATATGTGAACACTCGTAAGTGGCCACTGAATGAGATCAGTTCAGTAGCCACTGGCCACTTACAAAATTTCTTAATTTTCACCTTTATGATCAAGTTGAGTAGATCACTGATCCTCGGTTCAGCAGACTGGGTTCGTTTTCCGATCTAGGTGCGGATGTACGTATTGGCTTAATCGTAGGCCCCCTTTATGAAAAGCAAGAAATTGACCATACAGCAACAGACTAAACCACTCCTAGAATTGATTTAGTAAAAATTTAGAAACCTCAAAATATGACAGTGTTGTAAAATAGTCACTTAACTGTTTAGGTAGATCATAAATTTTTACCCGTGTTTTCTTTGTCAAATTTTTAGTTTGAAAAATTTTTACTTCCAGTTTGACAAGGTTTCATCTGTGTATCTCTTGAATTAGTTTGCCTTATCAAATATATATGCAGTTGCTATGCATAATTCACATGAATATTGAAGTCAATTTGCACAGTTATCACTTTTTTTTAATCTCTATTACGTAGCTTTCCAAAAATTTGAAAGTTACAGCTAGGGATCAGTGGGTTTGTTTTCCCACTGTTCTAGTAGCCTGCGAGCCAGTGCAGGTTCTATGAGTCCAGCTACACTATATATGTTTCTTCTCTTCTTCAGTAAAATTTTCTTGTGTTATGTCCATTTACTTAACGGAAAAAACATGGCTTGGTCAGATCTAGCCATTACGCTACAAAAAAACACCTAAATTTTGAGACTCTTGTAAGACCGATGACAATTTTCAATATGAACTATAACTATTGAAATCGTTTCTGAATTCTTTAGTCACACAAAATTAAAAACTCTGTATCTACCAAAATTATGTACCACTATACACTTCAGTAGTGTTACTATAACCAGTTGGTCTCAATATTTATTTGCATGTACAGAACATCCCTGAGAGATGATTCAACACGTATAAAATATCATGCTAAATGGTAGTGATTAAAACAATTGTATGTATTAAGGGTTTAAATGTTACTGAAATCACGTAATATTTTTTAATTACAACCACAGGAGATTCATTAAAATGCATTCTGGTTAATGCGAAAAGCCATTCTTTTACGCGTTCATTTGTGGTGCATCAGAATGTTGTCTACCTAGTCGCTGTGTAAGGAGTTTTTAATTATTGAGACGCTCTTATCAAAGGTTGAAGACCTCTCATCAACATAATCAATTTAATTAAAGAACATCGTAGATGTATCAATAAACTATTTTCAAAAACAAAATATTTTCATTGCACTCTTTTTTAAAAGCGAATGTCTAGACATATTTGTTTGTCAAAACCATGTGGCGGTAGATCGGATTAATAGTTTACTGCAGTCTGCAACACATTTTGGTAACATGTTCTGCAGTAAGTGGGAGTATGAATCATTTAAGTAAATAAAATAAATTCAACCTAAAAGAGCTCGACATTTCTCCTGAAGTACTTATAGTCATCGAAATTGTGTGTGTTATTGGAGGTACGCTCGATTGCTTTTGAAGTACTTGTTTTTTATTTCCTGTGATTTTCTTCTCGCTTGATTAGACTTTTATTGTGCTTTTTAGGAGGGAATTCGATGACTCTTACAATCTGTTTTGATTCTGGAAAACAGTGCTGTGTAATTTAGAAGTTTATCTATTTCTCTGTGTTATCTGATCGATGACTTTACCCTTCCAACGTACATCAACAAGGCAAAGCAAAATTATTCGTGTTGTGACAGTTTATTCAACTGAAAGATCTCCCTGTTTTAGATTCGATCATAACATACCTGCCCTTTTAAATGCTTCAGGAAAGCATATGAAAGCATTTAACCTAACTTGTCACTTTCGTAAGAGGTCAGTAGACTCTAGCATCTTCCATGGTATCACATACTTAATTTGAGACAGAAACGTCTAGAAAAGAAGTTATAATGTATTACGTTTCAGCTCTCTTTTATTTCAGTAACTTTTGGAACACATCAACAAGGCAAAAGGGTAGTTTTATTTTGTCTTGAAACATTCGATTCGGTAAATGTTCTGCGAATTACATCCCAATGTAATTTTCATCCTGCTCAGTTCAATCCACGTTTTGTAGTGTTACTTTGAGTTGTTCATTACTGGAATTTTTGCTATTGAATATTGCTTCCTTGGGTATAAAGACGAGATCCTGTAAGTTTGGTTTACAAAAGCTAAATCCTCTAATTTGTTCATATTGACAGTTGCAAAAATGGAATGTTGGTTAGATTGGATGTGATGACATGAAGACCAGATTGGACCAGGCTGTGTCAACCCACAAATAAATGGACACACACAAACGAGGAAAGTTTTATTAACACTGAGGAGATAAATAAACTCAACATGAAGGATAGAACCTGCGTCGTCAACAACTATCAGGTTGCTAACCAACTAGGCAAACTCACTGAGCTTCGGCGACCATCCCCTCTCTCCAAGAAATGAAATAACCCATTTACGTTGTTTCATTATTTTTTATAGAAAATATAATTTTCACGTTTTTTTTTTTTTTTTTTTTTTTTTTTGGAACTTGGGTTGCCTACTTACCAAATGCTAAGTCGACCGAAATGGTAGAATTTACTGAGAATGCACACTGAAATTGTGTAATTTTGATTACCATTCGAAAGCATCAAGAAATTGAGACCGGACACAAACTTCAAAACAATTTCAGCCGCAATTTTCTCCAGTTTTCGTTGGGTTTATTAGTCTATTCCCAACGTCAGTTCAAAGAAACCGTTCACCAACCTCGATGACGATTCTCTAGCAAACATAACGTCCATCTAATTGTAATCATGAGCCCGCCACCTGTGTTTGGCTCACGCAAACACATGGGCGATTTCCCAGACCGGGAAGAAAAAGTCCCGTCCTTAACTCACACCCTTGCTTCCTTCTACGGCTTTTTATGATGAATAGTTTCCCCTTTGCAGACCGGTTTGCTCGATTTCTCATCTTCGTTTGGATTCCTCGCCATTCGACGACTACCGTATTCTTCGTTCCTTCAGGCCTGGGCCTGCATCAGAGTACATGCGTGTTTAGGTCTGATGCGGAACGAATCGTGGATCGAGCCAGTGTAATAGCGCTGTGGTTAAAAAAAATCTCCGGAAGAGTAACTCCGAGTCTGTTGTAGCCTGTGGGTAGCGGTTGGATCTTTGTGACGTACTGGGCCGAGTGGTTGCCCCAGAACGCCACTGCCAAAATGCGGTGGAGATTATTTATTAGGAATCTACATTTTTTTTGTACTTGGATTTTAAAGTATCGTGCATGGCATGCAAGATCTGGTGCGGGCGCTGTAAAAATGGTTCAAGATGTTACGGAATCAACACAAAATGGCCGACGACCACGGCGCTGAAAAAACTAATGTTCAACATGAGAGAATCTAAAGTCTTCCCTAGCCCTTTCAATAGACACCAAGGGACGAGTACCTTTCTTGTTTGCAATTTATTTCGCATATAAAATTTTATAATTCTTAGTTTTATTTTTTCGAAATGTTCGCAGTTTTCAGTTTTGGTACAGGTTAAGTAATCTACGTGTTTAATTCTTCCACTATGGGTTTTTACAAGTTTTTCAATCCTATTTTAAAATATTTACTACAAACTCTCGTATGTACATTTTAAGGTTAATAATTAACATTGCTAAAAGTAATGCTTTTGATTTTTCTTAAGGTTGCTATGAAATAAGGGTTATTTATTGGAATTAACTGTTGCAAAGTTAGAACTGTTGCAATTTACTGTAAATGGAAAGTCTTCTATCTTCATAGAGATAGCTATCTTATTTAAAGTGATAGACTATTACAATAGAAAAAAGGTCAATCTCATCTTGTAACTTTTCTACTCTCTCAATGAGAATAATTGTAATTTAATTTTAATGTACAACCGAACCTTTGACTGTTTCTAATTGCTTCAGTCAAATATGAAAGCCAAAGAGTGCAAGTATAGCAATTTTACTTCGTCTCTGATGCAGGATAGCTCAATATGCAATCTCTACTATTATAAAAGGAGGTGTTTGTGTATCTGTGTGTTTTCAAACTATTACTGTCTATACCACTAACAGTCCTGAAATTTAGCACACAGATAGTCCTAATTTTATGCGAATTTTAAAATTTAATCTGGAAACAATTTTTTATTTATTTATTAGCATTTATTTATTATTTGTTTTACTTAAAATGGCAACAGTGTAAAGAGATCACAGATTCTAAATTTATTTTTTTCCCTTTCATTTCCTGAGCACAAACAATTCCAGCAAAGCAAAACAAAACATTTAAAAATGTTGGATTGGCGTTAATTTCTTTTTTATTCTTTAATCCAAGTTTCTATCATAGCTATCTTAAAAATAGAGTACAAATTTCAACGAATTTGTAATCTGCGGAAATTTTTACACCAGATCGTTACCTTAGAGGTGATTTTCTTTAAATAAATAATTTTTCAATAGTAACTGTTATATTTTCGCAGTACGAATTTAGCCGCATTTGACAAAGTATTCATTTCGAAGACAAAAAGGACTATTTGAGGCTTCTATCTTCGCGATCGTAAAAGATATAGTCAAAATTTCAACGGATTTGAAATGTGCGGAAAATTTTACACCAGATTGATACCTCAGGTAGTCCGAATGTTATGCGAATTTGCGACATGCCGTATCATGTTGGGGTGGAATGTGGGACTCATTCTGAAAATTATTATTTTTTTTTCTTCTTTTTAATGTTTTCAGTATCAGTAAGGACACGAAAAAAAACTGTTACGGACAACGCCGTTCTGGCCTGCTAGTGGTATATAAAGTATTTAATGTTAGTAACTCCATATGGCTATTATCCATTGAAGTAGCAGCTGTTGGGAAATGTAAAAAACGCGCTACCCTAAAAACAATATCTCAGAATCTAACCCAGTGAGAGCATCCTTAAGCACTACACTTACGCACAATCAACTTCATCTCGGTTCGCTTTTATTATTTAATACAATGATAACCCTCCATTTATTTTGTCTTCCATCCGAGTCCTTTAATCTTCGCTTTCATTTTACACTAATATCACTCTCTATTACTCACTACACTCGGGCAGCTTGGGGGGAGAAGAGGCACGAGTTTTTTCCCTCCCACTTCCACACACTCACTCGGCTGAGAAATAACGAA
This sequence comes from Metellina segmentata, assembly GCA_947359465.1. Lineage (NCBI taxonomy): Eukaryota > Metazoa > Arthropoda > Arachnida > Araneae > Tetragnathidae > Metellina > Metellina segmentata. The sequence goes on from OX375879.1 coordinate 107,239,694, forward strand.
CTCAACAATGGACCGAGATTGCTCGTAGACGGGTCCCGCTGGCAAACGAAAAAATTATTAAATGAAAAAAAAAAGAAGAGAGGCAGAGCAAACCATAGCGAGAGCCATAATCTTCCGCTCCAAATAGAAGGGAAAGAACACCCCCACTGCGCATCAAAATGGACAAGCAAGATTCAGAGAATTAAAGGCTTAGGAGGGCACAAAAACGGACACGCTCTGCGGGTAACTGCGAGGAAAGGAAACTGCAAAAAAATAAAGAGAAAGAAAACGATCGTCTTGCAAGTGCGTATGTGTGCTGTATTAATGGAATGCTATGGCAACAAGAAAGAAGAGCTCCAGTTATGGTTGGAATGCATGGGACTTGCTGATGGCGGCCAATAACAGTCAAAATGCACTCAGCTCCAGAAACAGAAGGCACTCACACAGCTTCGAGTCTCTTAGCGATACGCCTCGCGAGTGAACGGGAAAAAAATCTTCGGTGGGAATTATTGTTATGTAAAGAGAAAAACAAAGTGTTAATGACTTTTATTACTTAGTTTTCCTTTATGGAAGGCCGGGTTTGATTTCGTGTTTGTTCCGTTCCTGATGGTAGTGTCTGTTCATCAGGTTTGAGTAATGTTTGCCTGGATGGATGAGATTCGTTGTGCTGTCATTCGTTTTGGGCTGTTGTAATCCTATTCATTTGCATCTGCTGCGATTTTAGACGCTCTTGGGATTATAATTACATGAACTCTCTGTTTTGATAGTCTTTTTTCTCTGCACGATATTGAAATGTGTTTTGAATAGTAGCATTTTAATTACAAAGCTTGCATAAATGTCTCCAATATCAGTAGAACTGTTTCTTTCATATGTCAGTGCTACCTTCTGAAGTGGTACAAGTCAGTGGTGCTATAATTTATTGCTACTTAATCGGCAAGAGCACATGAATTATCAATATAGTGTGGCATTGCCCAAGCATTGTGTTAAAATGTATCATAACTTGTATGAATCCATATGTGACATCCCTGCCTATCCTTACTGTATAGTGTTGGAAGCTTTTAAATTACTGACAGGGCATGATTGCCTGACCAAGTATGTGCATAGTTTTGGCATCTATGGTAACCCGAAATGTGTCCTTTACATAGGGATAGATGACATGAATTGTGACCCCGTTTTGGAATGTTTGGAATTACCAGAAGAAGGGGTCCAGGCACACTATTGGAAGGCTAGGGTAATTTCTAACCAGTTGCAACCTTGTATGCTATGTCCAGGACTAAATACATTAATAGGCATTTATCAATAGGCAATAGGAGCACATTAATAGGCATTTATCGAAGCGTTTGCAATAACGAAAATATGCATGGTTGAATATGGGCAGTCATTGTTTACAATTCAGGAAATATGATAAATATAATTTCGATTCCACTATCCTGCAGCTGAAATAAGAATCGGCCCTTTTACAGCATACTGAACAATTAAAAGAATATACTTAATTGCGCACTTCAATCCAATGAGCTTTAAATATTGACGCACAAAATGCCACAAGGGTGTGTCGAGGCCACTAGATGAAATAGTAGTCTATATGTTAATACGGTGTTCACACTAAATATTCATTAATTGAAGTTGGGGGCGTAGTAAATGTAGTTGTGTAATACACTTGTTTTTAAGAGGGATACCAAGCAGTTTGGTGTCCGCGAGGAAGGAGATGTTGACCACTGCAAGTAATGCGTTTGGCGCTATCATAAATTTGTGAATGTTTAAACTTAGAAAACAGACTGATTTCTGAACAGAAATGTTTTTAAACTTTACCGGTCATAGTAGCAGAGCCCACAGCTCCGTATGATCGTAAATCTTTGAATCTGGTGAGTTTTAGTTCGCCATCTAGAGGTCTGTATCTAAGAACGCCTCTTGATATCATTTAGTATGAGAGAAAGCTAAACTTCTATGAGATTTCAGGAGTAAACCAAATTTACAGAGTCCAAATACTCTTGCTTTATACGTAACGAGGCTACCTAAAAATACTATTTAATTGCCGTTTTGGGATTTAATCAAAATGTCATTGACTAATCAACTATCATTAGGAAATCATTCTTTGGAATTTTTACTGTCGTCGTCGTGCTGAAATCCTATTCGAAAAACAAGTCAACTGGCGTCATGTTTGGAATACTTGCTGAAACATCTTTCACCTCAAAAAACTACCACCACCTACATTTAGTCTGACAGAAAATGTTTCTCATGGATTTGGTATGGAGAAAGCTTGACTATTATATATTGTTTGGCAGCGTTTCTCGGTCTGCGAAAGTCGCCAACCTCCACTCCATTGCCTAGTAACCAAGTCTCATTGTGCCTGTCCGACTGTCCCATTGTTTCTGGCTCTGGAATGAACGTCCATCATTCCAAATGCCCCTTTTCCCTTTTTCCTTTGTTTGTTCCTTGCACTTTCCACCGACGCAGCGTGTGACAAGCGAAAAATATTTTAATAAAGAATGTCTTCCGCTCTCTTTTCCCGCCAACCAATCTCGACGTGAAAAGTAGCCGACACCGTCACAATAAAAACAATGCTCGCCGGTCCGGAGGTGATTAATGCAACTGTGTTATTCTTGTAATATTTAAATAATAAATTGCGGTTGGGAAATAACTAATTAAAATAACTGCTTGCTTTTATGAAAATTAATTACCGTTGAGGCATATAGATATTTTGTATTTCCTTTTCTGAAGTTAGACAATTTAATAGAGTTAGCCGTTTTGTAACCCCAAACAATGGACCGTGTTTCATCTAGCTTGTGGAATTAAGAATTTCAGTGGAAATTGTTAACTCATTTAAGGATAAGAAATGTGATATCCAAAAGTAAATAAGTTGGACGTTTTTAAAAAACACAAAGTCTTGAGCTTTGATTTAAAAGTACGCTTTAATTAATGCATTGTATAATATTCCATCCTCAAATTGACTTTGGAATATTCTTAATAATGACTTTGGAATATTCTTAGTAATGACTTTGGAATATTCTTAATAACGACTTCATTATCTTTTGAATTACTGAACTTTTGTGAAGATAAATTCCTTGTCTAGTCTAGTTCATTGTCTAGTCCTAGTTTACTGTCTGGTATATATCTAAATATGCGTGTAGCGCATGCGTATGGTTATTTATTTTCCGCTACTGATGTAATTAAATGTATAAGACCAACTAAATGTGTCCAAAATAAATCAAAGGATAAGAGATATGATATCCAAAAATGAATGAGTAAGAAAAGTATGAACATGATATAACTATATAAGTATAAATATTTTTTAAGTTACGTGTAAAACTTAGATTTAGAAAGATGCTTTAACTAATGCATTGTATGTATATGTCCTCGTATAATGTTTAGAGTATCATTAATGACGACTTCAGTGTCTTTTGAGTCACAGAACTTTTGCAAAGATTTATATCTACCACCTTACTCATTGTCTGGTGCATATCTAAGTATGCATCTACAGAAAGAAGTGCATGCATCATTAAAAATTTTTGTAACACAGTCATTCCATCATTAAACACAATTATTGGTAATTACAAATAAATTATAAATTTGTAAATTTATTAATTTTCTTTCATCGTGATTGATAATTTCACCTTTAACAAATTGATCAATGATTAAACATCCGTTTATTAATATATATTATTTCCTTTATCAGTTAGTTATAATATATGTTATACACACCCCACTTAATACTAAGGTATTCATTGCTTTACCCGGTAATGTCGCTTTTTAACATATCCAGTTTGCAAACTAAGAAGCCCAATTGCAGGGGATTTCCTCATTGTATTATTAATACTCTAAAATATTTGTGTTGTGATTTTTATTTTAAATACAAACAATATATTCCATGTTTGAGTGACTTATGAAACCTGAACTTGCATACTGTATAAAAAATCGGGAAGAATCGGAATATTAAGCTTTGATGAACTAATGCAGTTTTCTATGTATTAAAATGCTGGGATAGTTTTTCAAATCCAGTATCTTAGATACACGCATATATTCTGTTAAGTTGGAATAATTAATCAGTGAACACATTACAGGGGACATTGAAAGTTTATTAAATTAAAATTTAAAAAACGTGATACAACGTTTTCGTGTATAGAATTGTAACTACAAATCTTCAAAGTAAATAACCGTTTTCTACGCGAACAGCCGTTTCGAACATAGCAACGATTGTTATCTTGGTCGATCTGTTGAAAAGGAGGCAGAATTGGGGTGAAAATGCCCTATTGAATGAGTAAAACTGATTATGTGTGGGGGATGCTGGTTGATTAACAATGTAGTTGTTGACGTTGACCTATTTTTATTGTACCATGTTCTCTCTCTCTCTCTCTCTTTCTTTCCCAATTTATCTCCCCGTTATAACGTACTTCGTTCTTATCCACAGATATCAACTCTCTCGTCAATCTTTCCATCGAGATCCATTGTTTGTCTGTTGTATTTCTCTTTTTCCACAAGTTTGCTTTGTTTTTAATTGATTTTTAACTTTAAAACGAGATTGAAACTTCTAAGAAAAAAGCCGTTCCAAATCGTGCTAGTAACTGCCATCTTAATAATACCTTCAATTGATGCTTATGTCAATTCAGAAACTTACACGTAGCATGCAACTTAATGTGCATGCGTGATTATACTCGAGTCAAGTGAATGATTCATTGAATTTTTTTAATGTTCATCGATTTTTATTTCTAATATATTTGAAGACAGTTGTGATTCGTAAAAAACTTCAGCTTAATTAAACTTTTCATTGTAATTTCGTCCCAAATTCAAAAAGTTTTGTGGGTTGCTGTCAATAATTTATTTAATAGAACAGTTAGTAGTGAATGGTTGGAAACGCTTTGCATAAGAGTAGTTTAAAACATTTCAAATATTGAACAGTAGGAACTTGTTGAATTGAAATTTTTATTAATCGTTTCATAACATTTTTATTGGATTTTTGAGACTATTGAATTGATATTCGATTGAGAATCTTTAAAACGCTTAAAATATGTAAAGAAATAAATCACCAGTTTGATATTTCTTTTTTAAATATTATATACAAAAACCTATTTCACAAGTCGTAGATATATGAAAATGAACTTATCGCTGTTTTTGCTAAGTTTAGCACTTTATCCAGTTGACGTTGACCAATCAACTATCATATATTAATTCGAAATTCATTCTTAGGAATATTTGTAGGCAAAGTGCTGAAATCGTGCTTAGAACAAGATTGAAAATCAAGACAAGTAACATCACGTCCGGAAAACGTTCCTCCAGAGACAACCGCCATTTACATTTAGCTTGACAGAAAAAAGCCTTATGCAAAAGAGTTGTGATGAGAAAGGGAAAATTATTGCTACAGAAATTACCGATTTAACCACGAAAACTGACAACATTCTACTACATTGTTGATTCTGAAACATGCCTTACACAACTTGAGCAAATTCCGTGTAATGCTTGGGTGCTTCCGAAGGATGTTCATAATAATTTCCCGAGAGTAATTATGCTTCGGAAGAAAGCATGAGATGGATTTTTCACCTCTCACCTAGATTATCATTCCACCAGGAAAAAGATCCCCTTAAAATAAGGAAGGTGAAATATTTATTTCGCAAGTAAAATGAAAAGAGTGCCTTTAACAACCTTCTATCGATGTTCTTTGGTACACGTGTTGGAAGGAGAATAATGAAACATGGCGCCTATGAAAAGAGTCTTGTGAAGGAAACGGAATAAAAGCACAGAACTTTCCAAATCGTTGCACTGGAATGAACAGGTACAGTGGAAGGTGAGTCAATAGTCAACCTTATCGCTTGTTACTAAATGGCATGGCGCATACAGTTCGAAAAGTATAATAAAGCCGGGATGAGAAAGGTGGAAATTTTGTTTGGAATGAACGTTGGCTTCTTTGTGGTTCCGGAATTCGTTTATTTATGCATTCCAAACAAGAGACACGCGAAGTGTAGATTCAATTGCCGATCCTTATTCCAGCATAAAAGTGTAAACGATTTAATATAATCCGGGTTATTTCCTCGCTATTCATGTTTTAGGTTTCATATTCGAGTATCTCTGAATTACCCCGGCACGCTATCGAGTAGAAGGGGGATTTCAATTTCGACATGTTCATCATCCAACAATACTTTTTTAGTTCTCGGATTTATTATTTTTCTATTTTATATTCAATTCCTACATGTGTAATAAATGTTTTAAATTTTCATTAATTCACGGAGGAGGTATTGATATTTTAATCCAATGTATCCCTTAATTATAAATTATTGTCTTTCCAGTAAAATTTAAGAGCTATCGCGTATTCGCCCAAAAATGCAAAGAAGACCTTCGGTAAAGACCTTTGAGTGAATTAGTAATAGTTATATAATTATTATCTCTATTGTACGTATTAAGGATTTATAGCAATAATTTGACTTTGGGATTCAATCCTTCACTCCTTCCATTGGGATTAACTTCCTTGGTATTAGATGGTTTTCGCATGTGTAGCACCATACCGAGTGAAATAGTCACCATGAAACATGTTTCGTAATGATCTGAGATTACTTCCAATGCCAGTTCATAGCTTGACTGTCCAATTTTTATCCCTTGTGCGACAGAATCATCTAGGTGGTTATTACTGCAGCCATTTTAAGAACTGCATGTACAACACTTACATATTCAGAAAACCTAGTAAAGAACCACTTTCAGAGTGAAATAATTTAACGTATTAAATGGTGAACGTGTTCCACTGATTTTAATCCTAATGATATTTTTGCAGCTGTTTTTGTCCTCTTATATTTTCCTACCAATCTCCAGAAACTGCGAATTGCTCTTTGAACAGAAATGGTTACAATTCCTCTTCCGTTAACTGGATAATTGGATTGACGTGCGCTTGGTCATTTCCTTATGCACGTAAAATTTATATCAGGGTCAGAGGATACAACATTTTATTTTTAACATCAATTTATCGTTCAATTCTATCATTATTTACAAGCAATTTAAGGATTGAAATATCCTTGAACATACAAGTTTTGGCTTCTTTAAATGTCAAGAAAGTTTTACTTTTGTGCAACACAATGACAAATTATTTACACAATTCTTATTCTATTGTAGAAATGTAAATATTTTTTCGTAATATTTGATCCAATACAGAACTGTTTTAATCGAATATATTCTCATTCCTAACTTGAAAAGTCTCGTGTTTCTGTTTTCATGATTTTTACACACTTACTCAATCAATAACTCACAGACACAGTATAAATACTTACGAATATATTTAAGAATCGGCTATTTATATATTTTTATTTCCTTCTTTAAATTTCAAATTAGTCGAGGCATCGAAAATATATCAAATTTCATAATCGTTTTGATGTTGCACCGTACTTTGTCGATTGAAACGCAATTGCTCTGCAAAATTCAAATATCAACTCTTTTGGATGATAGCGTTTTTTTATTCAGTTTTATGGAAACTATTTACACTACCCAAATATTTTTCAAAACATATTTTAGTTGGTATGCTGGGCTTTAAAACAATATCAGGTATGCGTTAAATTTTTCATCGACGGCTGAAAATTTATTTAGAATACATAGAAGCGGTACATCTTAACATTCCTCTTATAGAAATTGAATTTATTAAATTCAATAACTATATGATTGATTTCGAATAGGTATGGAATAAAATCTATTTGAATGTGTGTGATAATGCGTTATTGTCTATGTTATCTGTACAATACTTTCCTTGAATACTATTTTAAGTTTAAGCGACGTGAGTTCATTTAACCTGCGATATTAATTATAAACACGTTCGTTGCTAAAAGCAGTATTTTTCAAGATTTTTTTATTTGATGAATATAGAAATAACCTTTTTAATTTCAAACCCAATTTTTAAGGGACTTTCAAAAACAAATTGCAGTTTTCCTGGAATAAAATTTGACAGTTTTTCTGTTGAAAATTGTTTTAAGTTTCGTCCAAAAATATACCAGTTGTTCGAAAGTCATTACTGAAAACATGTAAATATTAAATGTAACTCGAATTAAATCCGTTTATTTAGTAAGCGTATCACTCAATTGCAAAACAAAAAACTAGACCATATAACCAGATGCACGCGAAAGATTTTGAAATCAGAATAACGTTATAAAATCTCTATTGTAGAAAAGCGTGTTTTTTAGTTGACGTACTATCTAATCTATTATGCTTTAAGTTGTTAAATATGTGACTGCGTCAAAAATTATCGTAAATGAAATTTATTTTTCTATCCACACTGAATTAATTCCCTTTCAATTATTTTTAACTCCGAAATATATGTTTAAAAAATCAATCTTCGGATGATTTTTCTGAATTTCAAAATCTACTGTCCCTTTAATGAACATACGACTATGATTTCTCTTCGATGTTAAGGTTTTATTAAAGTAGTATTAGTTCTAAACTTTAAAAAAAGATTTATTTTGATCAAATTTTTTTAAATGTATCGCGCTATATACAGCTGAAAATGAAAATATTTTTGCATCTTACCTTTACTTTACTGACAACAACTTAACAAATAAATCATAGAAAACAAAAATAAGAGTTTAAAATCGCTTCAGATAAGTTTCTTTTACTTTCTTTTTCTCTTTATTTAACTGACATAAAATCTCGCCCAACGTGGCACCGCTGTTTTATGTGCTTACTGTTCTACTGAGGGTTTCGGATGACTTTTCTCTATCTTGCCAGTAAAAGAAATAGCTAAAGATAAAAAGAGACCGTCGCGTTCAAGCCAGAAACAGCTGTAAAATATATTTTAGCAATGGAAAGTGGGTTCCTCTTTTTAAGTGACATCCAAAAAAAGCTTTATTTTTAAAACTAAATTAAAATTTCAACTAATTTAGTTGCTCTTGAATTGACCAAATTGAGTTTTAATAAAGAATATTAAGGTTATTTGGATGCCTTTATTAAAGTTAAATATCACTCTTTCTGTACAATAAAAACCTATGAACAATGTTTTCATGCCAAATATTTCGTTTCTAACTCTTTATTTTTCCTCGTAGCCATGTGTATTTAACCTGAGATGGAATGGAATACATGCTGTTCAGGAAGCTTGCGTAATATATCAACTTATTCTGTTACATGTTTCTCCTTTTTTAACATTATTGAGTTTTGTTGCGTCGAAAAACTAGTCAGTTCGAAGTTACCTCAACACGAAGCAGTTAAACTTTATTCTTATAAAATGCAATGTAATGAACTAAGATCACCGTTTGTTTCCTTTACTGTTTTACACTGTGCTTAATTTAATTATCATCAAGATAATCGTGAAATAACTGCGTGAAACACAAGTCACGAAATTGGGGAATAAAATTACAAACTGATCATTTTTCATCAGTAATGATCATCTAGCTCAGTGGTTCCCAAACTTCATTGGTTCATGGCTCCTTTAGTATACCAGGATTTTTACACGGTGCCCAATCAGAACATGAACAACCTAACAGTTACAGTGCGCAGTTGATGCAGCTGGAATGATTGACTTTAAAAATAACTGAAATTTCGAATTCACACACGTTTGTTTGCAAAATGAATTAAATGAGTACACATTTTGAACAATCATGTCAAATCGTAATAATATGGACGGATGTGAGACGATTTTGGGAATCCCTGCTCCAGCCTATGATGCGTAAATATTCATTTGAATGTTATCAGTACAATCAAAGGCCTTATTGTCAATCTTCTAAGAATTGTTAGGCGATGGTCTGTCTGTTCGTCTGAATTGTCTGTCTGTCACGAGAAATGTTCTCGATACCAAGTCTGGGTAGTGGCGGTCGGCATAGAAACAGGACGCATTCATTTTGAGAGGGGATGACACGCTTTTTTGTTTTGCTCGAATGTTTGTGACGTAAGTAGGGAGTTTACCTGAAAAGACCTTTTCGGTGTCTAGTAAACAGTCGGGTCAAATATACTTCCAAATTGCCATAAAGTGCGGCAATATGACAAAATTGAACGTGTCTCCAAGGATTCCCTATGGAAAAGAGTTCGTTTCTTTAACAGCAGATAAGGCAGACTTTGAGTCTGGTGATGTTCTTGTGATAGACATACGTTAAGAAAGGAGTTATTTATAAACGCTTTCATTCCACACAAATTTAATCCAAACTTAATTTTATTTATTCACAAATATTAGGGGGGGGGTTACTTTACAAAATCCAAAAAAGCTTTGGAGTATTAATTGATTATTGTAACACTGTTTTACAAAAACGTGGAATAAATCCATATTCTTCCTTCCTCCAATTATGTAAATGAAATTAGTTAAAGTAGTATACCGGCATCAAACGAACCGATCTACAACTCGATATTATGTTATACATCTAAACTAAATTATTAACTATTAATGGACGTGCTTAAAATTTTAGATCGCATATGTATTCTTACCATTTTTCTCAATAGATATATCACATGCACGCGAGTCTAAAAATTTATGGCCCTCTGTATGTCATCAACCCAGGGCAGCGTTCAACGATATCTAGTGCGATATGAAAATCAGACAGTTGTACGTTGGCATGGATTTGCATGACTTTTATTGCTCATTGTTTGCGAGTTCATAACTTGCCTGCCAGTTCACGTTGTGGATAGAAGGCCTCATCATATAACTGCTTAAGAGCTTCGTGAAGCTTTTGCAAATGCATAACTTTATCCATTCACCTCAAGACCTTCTCTGAAAGAATTTTCGAATACTAAGTACTTATTTTGTATTGATTCATAACTTACAGTTCATTCCTCTGTAGCTTATTTCAACAAGTCGAGTTTAGAGTTAAAGTCACTTTTAATGTATCCTATAGCATTTGTTAAATCTGATCTCCTTAAATTTGTTGCCGACCGACCTGTCTGATGTTTAAGGTGTTAGCCTATAGGTCGAAAGGTTCCTGGTTCGAAACCGGGTCAGTACATGGATGTTTCTAAGCGTATGGTGTAGACGCGGCTGGTGCACCTTAAATTTGTCTTGGCCGAAAGTCCTCAAGTTGGGTTGGTGTGGAAGTTTGGAGAGTGGGGTGTCTGCTCAGGTGTTGCCTCTTCATCTGACCGTGGTTGAAAATTACGTGGTGTTGTTATCGGATCTTTCCCTTAGGGGACTGTTCCCGGACCGTGGTCAATAGCCCGTTGTGTTTCTCTATACGCTAATTTAAAAAATACAAAATTACCTTAAACTTGTTATCAAGTAATTGAAAAACTTACGGTAACTGTGGGTTAACCACATTAAAAAAAACTGTGTATATGATCCAGCAGCCTCTTAAACACATTCAAAGATAACTAATGGCAGCATAGGCACTTAGAAATAGCATTGACCTCTTCGACTAATAATAAGGGACGCAATCGCTAATACTCGCCAACCTATGACCTTAGTAGAATAGCCATACCTCGGAGACTAATAAGTTACTAATCCACTTCCATCAATGTACCATTATTAGTTATATTATTATAACTAATAATTGTTACTAAGTTGTAAGTTAACCCCACCTCCGTACTGATAAGGAATGTAGTTACTAATACACGTCCATCAATGTAACATTTATGGGTTAGCCTTACATCAGGTACTAATAAGGGGCACAGTAACTAAACCACGCATATTAATATAGCATTTAAAGATTAGCCCTTCTTCTGGGACTAATGAGGGACCCATTTTCTAATCCAAGTCCATTAATGTAACATTTATGGGCTAGCCCTACCTAAGGGACTAATAACGGACACAGTTACTCCTAAACCATGTCCATCTATATGATATTTATGAATTATTTACGGACTAATAAGAGACGGGATTTATTCATTACCTCCATATAACATTTGTGGGTCAGCCCATTGTTGCAGAAAGCTCTTTACTACTAATATCGACATTCATTAACACTATTGTATTTCTGTATTAGTCTGCATAATATTTGTGAACTAGTAAGAGACACGGGATTCATTCATTTCCGCCATATGACATTTGTGGGTTAGCCCATTGTTGCAGAAAGCTCTTTACTACTAATATCGACATTCATTAACACTATTGTATTTCTGTATTAGTCTGCATAATATTTGTGAACTAGTAAGAGACACGGGATTCATTCATTTCCGCCATATGACATTTGTGGGTTAGCCCATTGTTGCAGAAAGCTCTTTACTACTAATATCGACATTCATTAACACTATTGTATTTCTGTATTAGTCTGCATAATATTTGTGAACTAGTAAGAGACACGGGATTCATTCATTTCTGCCATATGACATTTGTGGTTTAGCCCATTGTTGCTTCTTTAATTACGTTCGATCATTAGTGCACACACCTTCGAAGGGTTTAAGTTCATTGCCTTTTCCCCGTCAGCTTTTTTCAAAGCAATTTTCACCACTGAATGTCAGATTCCTTTCGCTGTGAATTATCCTACATTTGGAATCCAAATTAATAATTTATGAATTGTTTTTAGTACTGTAAAAATAAATTAAACAAACCAATATTCGTTTCAGGTGTATAATTATGCAAACGACAACGTGCATTCTGCACCCAGACCTCCTTAGAACGCGTATTATTAATTCCCGCTCCATTCTCCGCACTTAGTGGTGCACTGTGCGCAAAGTGTAGAATCTCCTTTTTGGCTATGAAGTGAATTTAGAGGGTAATCTGTATACTGCTTAGACCACACCCATAACGTGAAGGCATTGTTCTTTTGACTTTAATGTCAATCTACACGGTTCCGCTACGTTGTATAAATACATATTTAAAAGCTAGTCTGGGAAAATTGGTTTTATGCTAATTCTACCTCTCCTTGCGCAAACAGGACAAAAACGTTTTATTGCAGATATTCATCTGGCAGGTGGTTTTACGCTGATGGGGAAAAGGGGTAGATTTTTTGCGATATTAAAATTATTTGGAATTCAAGGGTTCTGGACGACATAAGTGATAATCCTTTTTTCAAATTTGGCTAGCAAATTTTCAAGTTTTAAAAATTCCAAAATTAGGATGGTTTATCCGCTATTCAAGAGGTCACGTTACCTTAAACTATCAAGAAAAATGCACTCACTCAAACTGTCAGAAATTATTCTGATCCCCTTGAATATTTTGTTTTTAAATTTTTCATTAAGGAGTTTTTATTTTATGGCTCATCACGATGTTGCCCGGAGCTCTTCAATTACAATCGTTTCCTCATCTCGATAAATAGGAAGTGTTTTGGTGAATTTACTGAAGACGCGCTTGTAATAAATCCATGTATTGAAACTCGACTCTAGGGCTAAAAAAAGTTAGCGTTCAACCTTTATGAAATCTGCTATATCTTCAAAGCATACATTACTTTTAAAAATGTTATATATTTTCCAACCTTATAAGATGCATGCTGCCGAATTCCATGGAAGTATCTGTAGCTTCTCTCTGTGATTTTTGATATGCGTTTATTAATCACGAATTGCCAAAAATGTTTACTGTGACATTGTACACTAGGTAAAACACTTCGTTTGTGCTTTTTCTTCATAGATTAATTACATTATCGTGTTAGTCTTATTTCACCATTTAGTTAGTTTAGTGTTCTTTTGAATAGATAATTAGCCATTGATTTTCTGGTTTTAAACATATAAAAGATATTTGTACACTTGTTTATACTTAAAATCTTAAGTTAATTGCACTTCATATAATGGATTTTTTAGGAAAGAAAGAGTATTGCATGATGTTCTTTTACAAGGGAAGTGATAAAATGCGAGTGATTACATTTTGTTCGAGCAGAGAAATGAGCGTTTTGTGAAGTATGTAGAGTGCTCTGACATGGTAAATGGAGCAGTTATGCAAGCGATAGTGTTGCTTTTCGTACACTCAAGGGAAGCTTGTGAGTTGGTGACGCAGGTTCGATTCCTGTAACTTATCTTGGTGTATTGATCTGTATCAGAAAAACTTCCTTTGTGTGTGTGCAGTACTTTACCTTGTCTTTCTTGTATTGGAGAAGGTTGGCCAGATATGGTCCTTATTCCATAAAAGCCAACTCAACCAACATACACGAACAGCAACTTTTAATTTAACGGATTCACCTTTTGCTATCATTAAAACCGTCTGGTGGTTGGTTCTCCAATTGAAGGTTGTTGTCTGTTGTTGTTACATTGACATTTTAACTCTCCTTTTAGTTGTCTCGACGAGGTATCACTATCATTAGCAAAACTGACCAGATCTTGACCGAACGAAATATGTCGTCAGTATAAAACTGTCAGTATCTTAATCTCGCCATCATCGAAAAATCCCTAATATCTAGACACGATATCTTGGCATAAGCAATATTGGTCAGATCTCGAGGACGAGATGTCTCGTCAAAACGATAAATCTCGTCAGAACGAGATATCTCGTCGAAACCACTTGGAGTGTTGATTTAAGCTCGATCGCAGATTAGAGCCTTCCATCGAAATGAAGAAATAAAAACCAGCCTATAGCCAGGTGGTTTCCTCTCTCGTTTCTCCCATTGTTGCCAATCGTCAAAAAGATAAAAGTATTTCCTACTGGACACAATTACACATTCGCAACAGTGCAAACCTCATTGTAAAGTCGTCGGAATCATTCGTCATTGTTCTCCACTCGCGTTGGTGACTTGGATCGCCTTAATCTCTGCCCCCTTATCTGTTGAACGTCAATTATTTTACGTACTTCTAATAGACAGGCTATGCGCCGACGTTTTCAAACTGGCGGCGGATGTTATCGAATTGAGCGGGTGGACATGTCCATTTGTAAGTAATAGACTCATTAATTGTTAACTATCCACGTTTCTGGTGGCCTTCCAAGCGTGTCTGTTTTGTGAACAAATACTATGTGACACCTGTGGGTTTTAATGGTTTGGGGGTTGAATGGAAAATGGCTTTATTGCACATTCAATCGAAGATTTTATCTCGGTATCTTTTTGTATTTTGTATAAATTTCATTGAACATAATCTCCCTTAATGAAAAATGTCTATTTCAAATGCGGTGACAGTAGATACCTTTGTTGTCTTCGGTTTAAGGACGTATTATTCCGAAATTGTTATTGATCTAGGTAGGCAGTCATCTCTAACTGTAATTTTATTGTGACCAAATAAAGCCAATTTCATAGAGCCATCTCCGTTTTTCTTTTTATGATCAAAATATGTTGTCGAAAAATGAGTCTTACTTGATCCTAATCATAAATACAGAACCTTTATTATCCGAGGTAATGTGGTCCGAAGCCACCTCGAATAACCAGAAACTCGGTTAATATGGACGTAATAACACAAAACAAGCTATACGAAATGCAGAAAACATTTACTGTACTAAATGTTATTGCTGAAAGATTAATCATCCTAGGAAAGTGACGTCACGTGGAGCAATACAACGGGCTGTCGGCGACGTTCCGGGTTCAAACCCGAAGAGGAAGATACCAGGACAACACCACGTAATTTCGAGCTACGATCATATGGCGAGGTCACACCTAAGCTGGCACCCCACTCTCCACACTTCCACATTACCCCAACGTGAGGACATTTGAGGCCACGACAGATTTAACGTGCTCCATTCGCCCCTTGCACACGACGGTCTTTGGTTGGATTCGAACTCAAATACAAATACAAATATTGACGACCAGCTACAGGCTCAAGACCAACAAGGCTGATCCTTTATTTATGAATTCCCACTGACTATCCAATTGTATCTTAAATTCGTACACTCCCTTTGAATTAACTATATTCTCTGGCAACGCGTTCCATTTGTCTATTCCCCTATTAAAATAGTATTTTTTCCTTAAATCCCGATTTAAATGTGTCTTATTCAATTTATACCCATAGTCCCTTGTTCTGTTATCCCTATTGAAATTTAAGCCCTCTGTGTCCCCTTGTTTTACCAACTTGAAAGCTGAATCAAATCCCGCCTCCTTCTTCTTCTTTCCAGTGTATACATGTTAAGCTTACTTAAACGTTTATTATAGTCGAGATTTGCTATCCCCTTTATTATTTTTGTAGCTCTGTGCTGAACCCTTTCAATTAATTCTCGTAACCCTCCAGTTGCTAATCCGTTACTCTTCCAACCGGGAGCATTAAACTGGGTTTAAGACTAATCTATACTCGGATTTGTGATCGCTGTATGTATTTAGAGTGATAATTTTATAGAAAATCTGGGCGGGAGTTACGTGCCTTTTAACATCTCTTGAAAAAGTTTCCAACGGTCTTCTGTTTCGCAGCACTTAACCTCCTCTTTGAACTAAGTGCGCACACTTGTGCTGGAAACTTTATCTAAAACTTGAAAAGAATCTGTATCAAATACGACGAACATAACACGGTCACTCGACTCATCACGGCTCTAATGTATTTGATTATCAAATACCTCTCCTAATCAAGTTTATTGATGTGAATGCAAAAACCGCAAAGACATTTTAAAAATAACTATTCCATTTGTATAGAATCCAAGATAGAATATTTTTCGTCTAAAATAAGATCACTGAAAGCTTGGGCACGCAGAATTCAAACTAAAACTATCTCAAGAAGTGCTCTTGCAGTTATTAATATATTATACATGCAGCGTGTTTTCCCACTGAACTAGCAACTTGCAAGTTATCGGCTGTGCAGGTTCGAATCCTGTAACTTTACCATGGGCATATGAGGCGTTGCGGATACAAACAGCGAACTCAACATTTTGCGAAAAAAATTTTTACCATATTTCAGTATGTCAGTGAATAATTGTATTAACTTTTTTGTGTGTTTGCTCTTTCTAACCCTTTAAAAGTAGAGCTGAGAGTAGCTCTTCTATGTTTTAAGAGCGCTAGAGCTCCGCGTTTAAATGCGTTTCTCTGGAAACTTGCATTTGTTGAGTTCGCCCTTCGTATCCACAACGCCTCATATTCTCTCTTCCGTGTTAGTAAAACGTCTCGTGTTATTTAGTTATTACTTACGTGTTATTTAGTGTTATTTATGTCTATTACCTTACCTTATGATGGAGATAGTATTGTATTTATTATGTGGATCAGAGAGAGAGGGGGGGGAGGTACTTGTAGGAATCAGAATAAGCTTATTATTGTTATATATCTTAGAAATGTTTGCATTTAGCTTGTTTCACCTGCTGAGTTTCGAAAGGGTCCACAGCTCAAACGAAATCAATACGAATATCACTCCTTAAAATAATAATAATACTAAATTTAATTATTCAAGAATGAGTTTTTGTATGATTCTTCACAGCGAGAGAAAGTATTAAATTAAATAATTATATTCCCTTACTATTATTTAATCAGTTCAAATTAAATAATTTAAGGAGTTTCTAATTCAATTATTATATTCATTTTACTCCGCGTTCTGATTCATTGCTTTTTTTCTGCAAAGCATTGCTAACTTTAAATCGAGTTTCCTAATTCAATACGAAAACAAACTAATTTCTAAGATGTACTCATAACAAGATGCACAGATCTTTTCCGTTAAGTCATGTGAGTACTTAACAAATGCCTTTTTTCCGAAGTCCTATTGATATCTTCGGAAAATAGAAGTAAGGAAATACTTGGAATCTGTCAGTTTTGAATCAACATCCGGGTTGTAAATGTGCGTGATTTTTTTTACGACCAAATGAATTCACGGTGACTGAAAGGTTGATTTTAAGAAACAAAATTGATGAGGAAACCCTTCCTTTTCCTAGATAACGCAGAAAGTAGGTCAGTTGATGGGGGAAAATTCCATTGTATGGTATTGTATTTTTTCAGCGCAATATAATGAGGTGAAGTGAACTAAGTGTACAAAATTTTTTCAGCCGAATATTCGTTGCAAAAAATGAAGAGTAGTCAAAAGCAATTGCTTTCAATCCTCTGTGTGTCACGAATGTATCAAGTGGTGTAGTATAGTTTTTTCCCCGCAGAGCACACATAATTTTAAGTAACCTATATTGATTGAAGGAATCCTTGGAAATATTAAATTCGTCATAAAGGTCAAAATTGGTTAGACTGATACAAGGAGAAAGAGGGATTGCAAGACGAATAATTGCGTGTGAACCATTCGGAGGGTTAAACGTTTAAACTGTATAATAGTTACTAATTTATAATTTTAAATCGGTATTGTGCTATAGCTTTATGAAAAGGCATTTTTTATGCGGAATGGAAAATTAACTATCTAGTTTAGAGTTCCAAACTAATCTTTCAAATATCTCACAAAAAACTGATCATTTTTAAATAAAAAAATGTTTTTGCCAAACGTTTGGACGTTAAAAAATGCATTAAATGTGTTAAAAATGGACGTTAAAAATGCATTAAAAATGCAAACGTTAAAGAATGCATGCTTGCAAAAATGCAAGCCTCACCATG
This sequence comes from Metellina segmentata, assembly GCA_947359465.1. Taxonomy (NCBI): domain Eukaryota; kingdom Metazoa; phylum Arthropoda; class Arachnida; order Araneae; family Tetragnathidae; genus Metellina; species Metellina segmentata. The sequence goes on from OX375879.1 coordinate 107,257,891, forward strand.
TTTCATAGAAACCGGTCTCGTTTCTTTCTAATAGTTTGTGTCAAAACAAGGTTAATTAATTCAAAAACTAGTTTAGTTTTCGACCTTCACCTTTTAAAGGAATCTTTTCCATCGTATCTATTACAGAACACTAATTTATTTTTAGATGCAGGTGAGGTTAAACGCTACGGATCTTTTTAAGTTTTATTTCTAATTATGTCATAATTAATATACTATCTCCTTTACAGGAGTAATTCATCATAAGATGTTCTTTTGATTCTTGTTTTAAAAAATAATGTAGGATGCATAACTGCTCATAGCCACTTTCATTCATGTCTTCTTTGAATAGTATCAATTAATTTTTATATGCCTGTACTTCTGTACACAGTTAGCGACATTAATTCAAAATCAACTGCTCAAATTATATCTTTTTTTGTCTGAAAATATCGAAAGTTTTTCTTAATGCATGTGGTCAATAATAATACATTGCTTTATTGTATTGCCAGTTCTTTGACACGAAGTGTCGCATTAGATCAAATGAATAGCGAGAATATTCGAAATTACTACAAAAATAAGTAAACTTTTATGGAAAGTGCAAAGTTTCCCTTAGATGATATCTCCATTCATCCTGAAATTTTTTTACTCAGTTATAAATTTTTTACTCGATACTATTACATCAGTCATCTCCACAAAAACACTCAACAACAAATCCAAAAGTTCGACATTCCAAAAGCAAAAGAAAAAAATATATTCCTTGCCGATGATCCGAAATTAGCTTTTTTACCTTTTGTAGCTCCTGGATATCATCCCCTTCCGTTAAAACTCAAATTGCCCATCATCCGAAAATCAATGCTTTCCAACTGTCCACCACTGAAAGAAGTTTCGCCCACAACCGAAAACAAAATTTCCAGCGCAGTTGTTAATCCACTCTGACACCTGCTGGATTCCAGTTGCCCTTCCAGGCATGGACTTCCATCCTCTCTTGTGGAATCGCTCTCCATCTTATCCGTGGACATTGGCCACCCTCCTTCCTAATGTGAATTTCTGACGTATATTCAGTGGGCGCGGCTGGTCATCAAGGATCTCCGCGGTCCCCACCCCATCCTGGGCAATGGCAATCCAGAAACCGTCCGCCTGCATCGCTGGAAGAATAATAACAGTAATAATCTAAGGGGAAGAGATGTCAGTGCAGAGAAGCCGGTGCTACGTCAAGTCATTAAGACGGTTCAATCCATCCGTCAGCTTTGCTGAGATATGTTAATAACGCCACGACTCTCGGAGTTTTTCGAGTGATTTCGGTTCAGAGGTTTTTAATGGCTGACCACGAGAGGAACCGGACTTGGAATTGGTGTCGGGTTGTCCGGGAGCGGTTTCTCTTAATTTTGCGTGCCTTGTCGTTCGGATGCGTTTGGCGACGCGTCGTGTACCGTTTCTTTGCTTAGCACCCGCTGGCTTTAGGTCAATGCCAGTTGTTGAGGTCTCGTGGGTTTTTTGTTGAGCTTGAGGTGTCGCACTGGTTTTTAATTTGGTAATTTTGTGTCTTGATGCTTCGATTACTGTCTTGTGAAGCGTTCCCAACCGGATGTGTATCTTTATGTGTATCTTTTTATCCTTTGAGAACTACTACAAAACAGATTTGAATTAAATATTATGCTAAAAAGGGTACTGCTACTGTCCACATTCAAGCATGTATATTATTAATTGCTACTTTGTAAAACTATTGACAGCATTTTGCTTTTAGTTCTTGTACTACATTAGTACCATTTGTAAAAATATAAATTTTCGCATTGAATTTATCCATGTCTTTATAAGATAGCAAATAAATTTATTCGCGTATCGAATATTAAATATTGATCGGTTGGTTAAGGCCCGGTGCACACATCCGGTTTTTCAACGTGCGGTGCCACTGCGGCACCGAAGCCCAACTATGCACACATAACCATGAAAAGACGCACGAACACATTTCGCGCCATTTGCGATAAATATTCTATCGAAGAAAATGTGTTTATTTCGCTTACTTGGTGCAAAAAAAGTATATTTTGAAGCAAAATAGACGTTACTGGATTCAACCATTTATTAATTATTATAAAAAATTCCATTTGTTTATGAAAACAAGGTACTTCAGAACTGAGACTCATGTGCGGCGCCGTGGTGAACTGCGGTACAAATTGTACGCATGTTGGACGTGCGTAGCCACAACGGCGCTGGAGGCATGTGTGCACTGCTCCATTGGATCTAATGTATCTCAGACCGCACTTGCGTTGCGGCAGCGGCGCCGCGCGTTTGAAAACTGGATGTGTGCACCGAGCCTTATAGTAGCTATATTTTTAACTAAGGTATTGTAATTAGCGTCACACTGGAGTAACAAGGGTTATTAGCGACAGTCCGGGATCAAATCCAAAGGTAAAGTTGCCATGACAACTCCCGTAATTTTGTACCACGGTCACATTAGAATATTATGACGTGCATTTTAGGATTTAATATTGTGATACATTCTCGTCACGATAATTTTTTTTAATTTAACTCGATGGAAATTGGTTTTGTGCAATTTCTAAGCTTTTGTACAATTTTATTGCAATTTAGAACTCCGACTTGATACTCAGTAATAAACCTTTGTTTCATTAACTCTTTCAGTGGTAATGGAATTTATGTTGCTAGCATCCTTGAAATTGTTATGGCTAAGGATATAAATGTTATAGGTATCCTAAAGCTTTTGAATATCACGTAATATTGTCTCATTTGATATTCTGATGTCAAGATCGCCGGTGAGATAAATGGTATTTTACTTCTTAAAAAAAAACTAAAAGTTCTACATTTTTTTTTTGTTTTGCGCAAGGTTCATTCATTAAGGTGATAGAGTTTCAAAAATTTAAAGTTTTGATCAAAAGCATTTTTTAGCATAATGCGTTTCAGTAAAAGGTTATTCCTTTTAAAGTTTTGATCAAAAGCATTCTTTAGCATAATGCACTTCAGATGGTTAAATTGAATTCTTTAAACTTTGTAAACCAATCAATACCTTCTGAATTATGCATGCTTACCTTCAGGATAAAAATTAGATCATTCCATTCCTCCGTGAATTTGAATGCTCCAGACTTTCTCTCTTTCCGTGAAAAGTATTTTTTGTCTTCTGATAAGTGTTACTTTTACAAGAAAAGCAACTAGGTTAAGACAGCGATTAAAGGCCCCTTATCAAAAGCACTCCATTTTATAATCGGTGTCGTAAAAAATACGGAATCTTCTTGCTACACGTGTAAGGTTGAAAAAATTGTTTCTAACCCGTTCCGTTTTTGCCGATAGCCAGACTGTCCATAAATCCAAACCTGCTTGGAAATCTACTTCTTTTCCAACATCCAATCGCTGAAAACCATACTTTGCCACAAAGGATGTCGGCAAAAATGTACCGTTAACTGTGTGCTCGCGAAAAAGGGGATTTGTATCGCGTCGTTTTCTCATGTTGTTATTTCCAAGGATATACATTGGAAGATATCGTAAGTTTTACGTGAACTTCACGCAAGAAAAGTAAGCTGTTCTAAGACTCAGCTTCTCATTTTCTCCTCTTCATTTGATCTCGCCTAAATTGTAGTACAATTTCCGTTGCTTCCATCTGTAAGTACATTTTTTACTTTGACATTTCATTCTTTGTTTTCTCATCTGAGCAATTCGTTTTGATTTGTATCAAATACTATTTTTAAAATACGTTGAAGATGTATGAAAAATTTATTTGCTACTCAAACAAAATCATTTTGTGTTGTCTGGAATTCAGCATTACTCTAGAATTGCAATTTTCAACCGGCGGTGTGCCGTAAGAATGACAATTGTGTTACGTACGGATGATAAAACGGTTTAAATTGTGTAATATTTATTTCGCTTCAATCGTTTAGTTGCCAGAGCCCTTGAAATCCAAATAATTCTAATATTCTTTATTTTCTTATCTGAGCAATTCGTTTTGATTTGTATCAAATACAATATTTTTTTAAAGTTGAAGATGTATGAAAAATTTATTTGCTACTCAAACAAAATTATTTTGTGTTGTCTGGAATTCAGCATTACTCTAGAATTGCAATATTCAACCGGCGGTGTGCCGTAAGAATGACAGTTGTGTTACTTACGGATGATAAAACGGTTTAAATTGTGTAATATTTATTTCGCTTCAATCGTTTAGTTTTGAACTTTCGATAAATGTGCTCACGAATAATTTAAAGTAATGTCCGTATTTTTAAAACTCGTGTAAATAATTTTGAATGTTATTTTTGTATTACAAAGTACCATGCACAAATCGTGTAAAGTAGATATTTTAAAAGCCGGTTTAGAGCAAAAGTACAGATGATTACTACTATTTTATTTGTTTATATTTTTGTAAATCGATTAAAATAATACCTATTTTTTGTCATATCAAAAATGTATGAGATTAAAAATCGCTGCTCCAGAAAAATATAATTTTAAACCAGTAAACTTCCATGTATTTTCATGGTTAATAACAGCAATATAAGAAAGTTGACTGTGCAAGAAGGATGGCTATTTTTTGTCAAATTTACTATATTTATATCTCTCTATCGTAAATCATTAAGTCGAAGAAATTCCTTGAACTAGCAGTTGAAACATTTAACATAGACGAATGCAACATTTCTACTGTGTACCATTTCGTGTAAACTCAAATTAATAAACCACTTGCTCAAATGATCCACCTACATCAACTGCCCGCTCTTAGTGAACGCGCAATAAATTACCCGATTTAAAATCATTCCCGGCCATGGCGTAATCGTTACTCCAGACTTGAAATCATTCTAATGGGATTTGCAAATCAACGGCTTGCTGCTGTGTCTTGATAATTTACGATATCATTCAAGTGGCAGATATTCTGTGCTGCACAAATAACGACTTACTATAAATTTTACTTTACAACTTTTCCCCTTGCTCTCTCACAGAACATATGGCATAGGGCCAACCACCACCACTCTTGTAATCGTTAGCGAGTTTTCCTTTTCTTCTGTTCTTTTTTTACTTTTGCTTGTTTCTACAAATACTTAAAAGAGTGCATTAAACCGATTGAAGATTTTTTGAAGCGATAAGGATTACTTGATATTTGTGCAAGTATTATCTAAGACATTGCGCAAATTATAAGGAAAGAAAAACAAGAGATAAAGACACATAATGAACTTTGATTTTAAACTGGAATAAATGGATAGCCGAGATGAAGATGCCTGTCTGGCCCATCTGATGGGATTCAATTGGTATAAGTTATTTCTTATTTCTAAACTTAATTAAACCGCACGATACTTTAATGAAGTTGCTTAGGAGTGCGTTCAAAGCAACAAGTGGACAAGTTTTTACCAATTTCTTATTCTGTTGAGCTTTTAAAAAACCGTTCAAATGCAATGAAACGTAAACGTCTTTCAGTGTGCCCCCCCCCTCATAATGTGTCCCGGTTTTGTCGCGGCATAGGGAGATTGGAATGTCGTGTAGAACCGAGTGGTTTGTTGAAAAATGATTATGTTAAAAAACAATAAAGATAATTATTTACTAAACACAGAAATTATCATCATTTACATTTGAATTTTGAACTATGGTGTGTGGAATGCAAGATTTAGTGTGGGCGATGTAGAAAGAAATTTGGATGTTACGGAATCAACTCAAAACGGCCGGTCATCAAGCACCAAAAATTCTTTCGTTGAGGTCGAGTCATCTCACACAGTCACTCTAGTACACACCGAGGGGCAGTTAATTAACAAGAGGGCCGCTGAGCACCCCTTAAAACCTTCTAGTTAGTGGAAAACCTGCGTTGTTGAATCCTGACCCCGAGCTAACGCTGCAGACACGTCGTGAAACAAAAAGACATAATCCCAAGATATAATCTATATATATAATTCTCTTACGTGGCACGCAAAAAAGACGTTATTTGTAATCGCGTTTTGGCAACACTGTACGATTGTTTGTTTATCGCGAAGTCTCGCGCATCGATTGAATTTATAGCGTTATCGGATGAAATTTTATTTTAAAAAAAGGAAATTTTAATGAGCTGTTGCAGTTAGTTTATAATAGAAATCAAAGAAAGCGGAGGATCTTTTCAGGGCCATTTAAAAAACGGTCCTTTTCAGGGCCAACAATTATAGTTCAACAAGACGCTTGCACTACAACTTTCGGCAACAAACTCAATGAAAAAGTGTGGGTCGTTTGAGTGCTGGGAAAATGTACACACAAACAACATGCTGGGTATTCAATTTCCAAAGCAACGCTCACATTTCGAGTCAAAATTTGCACAAAGTTTTCATTTGAATTCTGATTTTAGAGATACTGTATATATTTTTTCTGTAATACAGCAAATTTAGATTTGAAAAACATTTTTTTGGCAACATATTTTGTAAATAATCCCTTCTGCTAGGACACATGTCTTCATTGAGGCTAGCGAAGCGAGCAGAGGTTCGCGCAGCGAACCAATGAGGATTGCGAAGCAATCCTCCGGGGGTTAGCGAGCAGGGGGCAGGCCCCCTAGTCAATGTTTAACTTTCGCAAATGTACAACATTTTAACTTTTCCTTGATATGATGAGCACACACCTTTATTCAAATGAAAACTATAATGTACAGTGGTCCTCCGACAGGAAGGCAGTCGACCTTGAGTCAGTCCTTTTTTTGAAAAAGCGTGAAAGCTTGTTGGAAGGGCAACCATACCAAAATCATGAATATCAAATCACCGTGGTTGATTTTCCCAACTCCAACTCATTTTCAATGCTATCGCTTTCGGCACAAGATGATTAACTTAGGACCCGTATCCGAGCTACAGATGCCAATTATGGAAGCGATTTGTGTACGTTCCAACCTGTCATCAAATTTTAAAAATATAGACTCGTTCAGAAACCTTGTGACTCGACAACCTTCTCGCGGAAGCCGGACTAAGACTTTTTTTTAACTTGCGAAGAAAGACGACACATTTCAGTTTTTAAACTTTTCACATTCACCCCTCGGGGCCCCAGTAACCCCTTCCTCCGTGTAGAAGACCTGATTCTGATGTGGGGAACCTGGTTGTGTGCCGTTTCTGCTCTTTCGGAAGCAGTAGGTCTGAACACCTCTTCGGTGTAGCATCGTCAATAATATTTTTATATTCTCCTGAGAAAATGGTATTTCGATGTGACTGCTACTCTTTTTGTTAAGCACGTTGTTTTCCATATTTTTAGTATTTGGACTTTTAAATTGAAACAATTAAATTCGATTAGTTTAAAAATGTAATTGCATTAAAATTCAATTTATTCCAATGCAGTTTTTATGTAGTGGAAGCGCCCTGACTTGCATAAGTAAAAGGGAGTTTCCAAAAAAATTCCAGGGAGGAACCAAAAAAAAGTTTTAAAAAAGCTATCTTTACCAATTTTCACAAACCTGTGCGTTTCTCGAGCACAACAAGGTATCCGATTCCCTTTCTAATTTTTTTATAACACACGGGGGATGAAAGAAAGCAAGACGAATAAAGAAACCACCTCTAACTTCCGGCTCCTTTTGTAAAAGCAACCGATTCCGAGCGAGAGAGGTTCTCCTCGTACTGCATGGGAAAGCGACCACCCCTTCCCAAAACAGCTGTCGGCAGACGAATAACAGGAGCATCAGCTTTAAAGTTTACAGACGAAGAGCTCTGACGGAAATGGCAACAGCTGAATCACCGTGAAAAAGTGGCCCCCACAGGAGAACGATTTTCTTTCAAGTTTTTTTGGGCATTTGGGATTTGCCAGCGCGGGGCAACTATCCTCTTTCATAGTAAGAAAAGTCGCCAAGACGACGTGTTATGATTTTTGTTAGACACGTTTTCATTCGCTGTTAGTTTTTTTTTTTTTTTATTTTTTTTTTTAATCTGGGTTACCAAGAGCTGCGTTAAATACTTTCAAACAATGAACCCAATCTAAGGCAATTCTATGATCTGCTACATTAAATTTTAATTTTCCTGATTTCAAAGATGGGAACCCCAAATTATTCCCCCTCGCTACGCACACGCATCGGCAGTCTGGTCCCAGTATCAGGTTAGATGACGGGCCTTCGTTGAATTAAAAATTTGTTTTCCAAGTATCCAAAATGTACGTTTTTTTTTTTAATTATTATTTATTTTCCTTTGAAGGTAATATCTGTTTACTACTGTCCACAGACAAGGTAAAATGTGAAAAGTTTCTGTAGCGTAATGTGCAGAAAAAGCTTACAAAGAGCTCTGACGGAAATGGCAACAGTTGAATTATTTGTTGCCAAAAAGTTCAAAAGTTGCTGTTGTTTTTGACTCTCCAAGTGGTTTCGACGAGATATCTCGTCCATCAAGATCTGACCTGTTTTGCTGATGACGAAATTGTATCATCATTGAGGTGTTGCCAATTTTTTTTGTGAAGACGAGATCAAGTTCTGGTCGATTTTTCCAACGACGAGCTATCTCGTCCATCAAGATTTGGTCAGTTCTGCCAATGATGAGATACCTCATCTAGACAAATACCAGGAGGATTAAGTTTGAAGTGGCTGAAGTTGGAAATTAAAATTGATTTAATTAATTAAATCTAAAAGTTTAAAAATATGTAGATTCGATCATAATTTTTAATACTTGAGCTGTCCAAAAAGTAATCAATGGAAGAAGAAAAATTCATACAATTGTTAACTTCGAGTTCTTGGAATGCACATTAGTATTTAATGATGGGCCCGATATCTAACAAGATACCGGTATCAGCAATGCTTTCGATGGGAGAGACGAGGTTGTTTAAAGGTACAAACTAAAATTGGGTGACAGAATAGATTTGGGATCCCTCAGTGATTGCTTTAATTCTATTCTGAGACAACCCTCATCTTAAGAACTGAGTTTTCAGCATTCTGGTCACCGTCCACTGGTTCTGAGACTGTACGCTCTGGTATATTTGTTCACGGGCCCCATCCGGTTTTCCTTATGAGTGACCCTTTTTTGGTTTATTTGGTCTAACACTCTACGGTCACCTTTTTCACCGTGAGGGCTAATTAGCCTGGGACCTAAAGACCCGCTTGGGGCTCTCGAAAACACAAGTTGTTTTCTCCCAAATAGTACCATCGTAACCTACTTTAAAGGAACGCTTTTTCGTGTTTTCAAATCTTCAGCGTCAATGAATCGCTATTTTTTATCGCGCAGTCTAACTTACGTCACTATCGTCTCTGTGTAAAGTTGTGATTGTTAGGAAGATTGAGAAGCTCTGATAAAAAGATTCAAAAGTCCTGTGAAAGTTTAGAGTGTAGATTTGGAACAGAGGGTTTGAATAACCTGTCGTTAGGTTCTTAGGAGAATTTTGCACTTTGAAATTTTCGAATGTAGAAACTTCTACTAGGCATGATTGGTGGTTATTAGGTTGTCTGCTGCTTGTATTTTCTTTCAAATCTAAAAATCTTGATTAAGTTTATGAACTAATGCAACCCCAACTATTTCCCTGTGAACACACACTTTGTATATAAAATTATTTTTTCAACCCAACTTTAGAAAGGAACGACAGCTTTCAAAATTAAAGCATTCAAACGTTGAATGTTTGTAGATGTCAATAGATTCTCTCTAAATTTTGAATCATTTGAATTTTTCTCTTTTTGCATTCATCAAACAAAATCTCAAAACAGAAGGGGTAAAATTGTGTGTGTGACAAATATTTTAAATACTGTTACAAGTTTTAAAATGCCCGAGAGATTTTAATAGGTAATAAAAAAATAATTTAGTAGCAAAATTTTAATACAAAAAATTTGGTGAATCCACTTTTGTTTGAAATTTCTTCATGTCATTAAACGGATAAAGTCCATTCCTTAGTTCTAGTGATATTAAAATCTCTGATTTCCTGGAAACCATGCATGAAACAGCACGGCTATACATGTGTACATTATCGTATTCTTCTTATGGCCTAAAACAGGGTATCTACATCAAATAGAAGGTAAATATAAATTTAACTATGATGTAGATATTTTAGAATTATTTCACTCCCATATCCGTATTAACAACCCCGACGTTGATCGAAGCTGTCCATATGAAATCGATAGTGAGGAAAGGAGTGAATTATTATGACTTCCTATTCACGTGCTGAGTCGTTAGAAAAACCCGTCTTTACCTGGTAACCTATATTTCGGGTTACATTCCCCTGTCTTCCTGCCTTAGAGTGCGACCGACAGAATCAAGCAGCTTGCTTGCCCATGACCCCCAACTTCAGTTCCCACACGACTATTAATATTCAACTCAGCTTTTTTTTTTTCGGGCACGCATTTGGTTCCCCATACTGCCTGTAGATTCCTCCTGTGCCTTACAACTTGAAAAGGGAAAAAAAAAATCCCCCTTCATCACTTATTATCTCTCGTTCGTTATTTCCTAACCCTATTTTCTTCCTCTTTTACCTGCCCCCCCCCCTCTCTCTCCAACCAACCACCTCAGACAGGTTTAGTTCCTCGTTGGGATGAAAAGAAAAAAAAAGTTTTTAAAAAAACTTGTTCTGTGGCGAGTTTTGTGACGACGACGTCGTGGTCATTTTTTTTTTTTTTATGTTTCTTTTCTTGTTTCACTGTTTGGTTGTTTTGTCGTGGCTTTCGGAGGGATGAAATAGTTTTCTTCCTGTCTCCGCATTCTTGCGCTTCTACAAACGAAAAGCACGGAATCGGTTTTCATGTGTTTTATTTCACCGTATTTTTGTGTTCGTACAATTTTGGTTTTCTCAAAATTATTCTTCATCGTGATTCAAAATAGCTATCTACACATATAATCGTATTAATACGGTTAATAGAAAAGCCGTCTACAATTTTGTGGCCGCCTTGGCTCAGTGGGCTCGCCTGCTGTGCTTAGCAACCTGCTACAGATTGTTAATGTTCGATTTCTCCCTTAATGTATGTAGTAGTTAATGAACTTCCCTCTGGAACGACGCAATGGACTATAGGCGACGGTCCGGGATCTATCCCGAATATGAGAATAACACCCCGGAATTTCAAACTACGGTCAGATGACGAGATCTACATCTGAGCTGACACTCCACTCTCCAAAGCTTCCACATCTCGTCAATCCTGAATGTATGATAGATCCTTTTTGTGGTGTTCGGCACATGTGGGCCAAATAAGGCCCATAACGACGACCTAACCAATCTTCTATATTCTTGCAAAACGATTCGAGCTTTTCGTGATGTGCTACGAATCTCATTTATTTGTGACGAGCAGCATACTTAATTCTAAGAAGTGGGAATACGTAGCAAGTTCATGTTTTAGAGATGTTGGTTCAGAATCCACCTTAAGCCGGGATCCTCCTTATGTTCTAATTAAAGGTAACAAAAACTCACCGTAATTCAAACGTGGTTCAGAGCCATTTTCACTCACAAACGTTCTTATCATTGGACATAGCAAGTGCGTTTACTTCCTAATTGCGACACGAGAGAACAGGCAACTCAAAATGAAGATTTTATTTATTTTTATATATTACTAGCTGAATAACCCGGCGTTGCTGGGATTTCAAATATGACCACGGCATATCTGTGTTAACTCAAATAAACAAACTTGAAGAACGTGTTTACTTGTCCATGTCCATTTATTGCAGAAAAACAAACTTTTGATTTTAAAATTGGGACTTCGAGGGGCAGTTTTTGGATTACCTGTGAGGGATGCGACATCGATGTCGATGTTTTCAAAACATCGATGTTTTATAAACAAAACATCGATGTATTGGATCCGATGTTTTTTAACATTGATAAAACATCGACAAGTATAAACATCGATGTTAAAAAAACATCGGATCCAATTTTTCGATGTTTATACTTGTCGATGTTTTATTTGTAAATGAAAAATGTACCTTTGTAAAAATTAAAAAAAAAAATAACCAAGTAGCATAATTTTAATAATCAGTAAATTGAACATACTTTTAGACCAAAGTGGCCAAGGGTAAGGGGTGTGAAAAATAGGGATGAGACATCGATGTCGATGTTTTATAAAAACATTGTTGTATTTACCATCGATTTATTGGAGCCGATGTTTGTTTAATATTGTCGATATTTTTACGTTGTTGAAGTAATATTTTTGAATAAAAAAATCACCATAGCAAAAATTTAAAAAATAACCGTGTAACTAAGTTTTTGTCAGTGATGGCGTCATCTGTCCCATCAGAAAGAGCTTTTTCCCTAACTGGTTGGATAGTTGGTGAAAAAAGAGGTCGGCTTTAGGTGGAGAAAGTTAACAAACTTCTTTATTTCCAAACTGTAAATAACAAATATTGGGGCCTATGATAATTGTAGGCCCCAATATTTTTTACTCACAGTAAGTAAAAAATAAGTTTGTTGTGTTCCCTCACCCCAAAAAAGTTGATAAATAATTAATAATACCTAACAATTATATTATTAAAAAACATCGATGTTTTTTGGGTGATGTTATTATCAACATCCATGTTTTAATTTTGAACATCGTTGTTTCAAAACATCGACGTTTTGCGGTCGATGTCGCATCCCTACTACCTATGTGCCAGTTTTCAGGGCTGTGTGGTCTGAATACAGGAAAAAATAGCTGATGTTGTCTGCAGTGTTCTAAAGTGTAATAGTACCAAATTTAGTGTGGATTGGTCATACAGTGTACATTTGAATAGAAAATATATACACACACATCCTTATATATAAATATAGATTATTGGATAATTTTTCCTTCAAAAGCGATTCTATTAAACTCAAACAAACCGTGGATATAAAATCAGGAAAATCATTCTAAATCTATTTTCTACAAAAAATAGAATTCTATAAATTGAGAAAAATATGTGTAACGATTGCTTATCTCCTTTTAGTTCCTTTGAGTTGTGTCACTTTTTTCGAAAAGCACAACATCGTGACCGAAAGATATCACCTTGGTAAATATTTTCCTAGAATCAGGTCGCAATAAACTGTAGAACAAACTCAAAAATGTCCTCTCGTCTTTCGCAACAGTCGTTATCTTTCTGGATTGTCAGCAATCGCTTCCGCAGCAATTGCGCACTATACGGACGACCCCCTGCTCCGGTAGAGCCGAGCATTTTGTGAATGACCCAGGGATTCCCTTGAAGCAAAAACGAAACTACTGAAACAAAACAAAAACTAAACAGCTGCATTGGTAACGAAAGATGACGTTTACGGCTGATGGGAATCTCATGTGCGAATTTAATGAATCCGGAACAGGACATGCATTCCCTGTTATCGGCTGTATTAGTTTGGGGCAGAAAGCTAAATTTGGTATCAATGAATTTTTGTACGGATTATGTATGGGCACTTTTTTCAGAGGTGAGGACAGCTTTTTCCAATAACTATAAATAATGCAAAAAAATTGTGGCGTAATGATGCATCAAGTTTTTTTTTTTTTTCGTCTTTTGTGTGTCAGAATCAAAAAGACATGTTTCTAAAAGCTATTGCGTGATTCAACACTTCGAGGTGTTGTCCTCGGGTCTTTCCCTTTGGGATTGATCCCTAACCTTCGCGTTGAAGTCCTCACGTTGGGTTAGTGTGTAAGTTTGTAGAGTGGGGTGCCAGCTCAGGTGTTGCCTCGTCATCAAACCGTAGTTCAAAATTACGTGGTGTTGTCCTCTGACTTTCCTGCCGACCAACCGGTATAGTGGTTAAGGTGTTAGCCTCTACATCGGAGGATTCCTGGTTCGAATCCGGGTCCGGGCATGAATATTTGTAAGCGTATGGTGTAGAGGGGGCTGGTGCACCTTAAATCTGTCGTGACCGAAAGTCCTCACGTTGGGTTGGTGTGGAAGTTTGAAGAGTGGGGTGCCAGCTCAGGTGTTACTTCGCCATCTGACCGTGGTTCAAAATTACGAAGTGTTGTCCTCGGATCTTTCCCTTATGGATTGATCCCGTACCGTCGTCAATAGGCCGTTGTGTTGCTCTAGTACGACGTTACATTACAAAATACCTCGGACTTTCCCTTGGGGGATTGATCCCGGAACGTCGTCAATAGCCCGTTGTGTTGCTCTAGTATGACTTTAATTAAAATTACCTTACCATTACCATTATCGCCAATAGACCGTTGTGTTGCTCCAGAGCGACGTCAATTCAACAACCTATTTACCTAAATTCCATTGTAAAGGTTGTTCGAAAAAATTTTCCTTATATTCGCTTGTCGTCATTGAGGTTTGTGTAAATGTCATTTACGTTATGTGAATAATAAAATACGCAAAACTTTTCGTTATGGATTCATATTATTTTATGAGAGGGAACTTCAGTGCAAACAAACAAATCAGACGTACTGCGAATTTGTTGCTTTTACTGTCCAAATGCTCTCGCATAGCATGTATCAGTGTTACCTTAAAGTGTAGTTTATCACCGTATTGGCAACGTTTGGAGAAAAATCTAATTGACGTCGACACCAAACAACTGTCAAATATCTGTTCGAAATTCATTCTTTGGAATTTTAGTATTGAAGAAGTGTTTAAATCGTAAAAAGAGCCCACGGGCGTACGTTCAAAATTCGTACAGGAAACACTACCGCCACCTACATTTAGCTTAACAGAAAATGCCTCACATTTCATTGTACTCATTTTTCAAATTCGTTTTATACCAAAATTTGAGAAATTGCGATATGAAATTGTATTTCAGATTTTGACTGAACTTTTTTCTGTACTAAGGCTTTAGGCCTTTTTAATTCATATTTTTGTTATTCAAGCTAATTTTTGGAAACATTCAAGCGAGCAATTTTTGGAAGTTTTTTAAGATGATCTCTTAATTAGTATTCAATGAAAGTGCGGATGCTATAATATTGCCCCGCATTGCCCGATATATAAATTCGATCATCTCAAAAGTATTATTATCAGGAAATAAATATAAATTGTATAAAACGTGATGTGTTTGTTAAATTAAGGTAAATGAATACGTGTCATACATAAGACGAACGAAATAATTTTTATAACTCTGTTTTGTTGGTCGTTTTTCTAGTTTCGGAACAAATCGTAGAACTTTTATTCCCTTTATTTGATTTATTGAGGACAGATACTTGTGTGCTTCATCAAAAGGATTCGTAACTTTTTGTAACATAGTTGATTCAGACCACTTGTGTTGTGCCGACCAACCGGTATAGTGGTTAAGGTGTTAGCCTCTAGATCGGAAGGTTCCTGGTTCGAATCCGGGTCCGGGCATGGATGATTGTAAACGTATGGTGTAGAGGCGGCTGGTGCACCTTAAATCTGTCGTGGCCGAAAGTCCTCACGTTGGATTGGCGTGGAAGTTTGGAGAGTGGGGTGCCAGCTCAGGTGTTGCTTCGTCACCTGACCGTGGTTCAAAATTACGAGGTGTTGTCCTCGGATCTTTCCCTTCAGGGACTGATCCCGGACCGTCGTCAATAGCCCGTTGTGTTGCTCTAGTACCACGTTAACTAAAATTACCATTACCATCAGACCACTTGTGCATATTTTTGCTATCTAAAAAAATACCTTACTTAAATAAAATATTTTAAATTTCAAAAATACGTGTCAATGTCTCAGAAATCAATGTATGTTCATATGTTATGTTCTGTCTGAGATTTAATTTTACCAACCTTGCAGTCCATTTCTTGTAACGATTAAAAATTACGAGGGATTGATCCCAGACCGTCGCTAATAGCACGTTGCTCCAGTGCGACATAATTAAACTACTTACCAGTTTCTCGTGAGAGAGTAATACACATCTGAAGAATTTGTCGGAATCGAAACCGCGCCTCTCATTACCAACAGGGGTGATACAGCAGGGAAATAGTGGTACACAACCACGTTAGTTTAAGAGTTTGATCCACATTTTTTGTTAGACTGAGTATTTTTGTGGTTTGCCTTTTCGGTCTGTCTTCAAATAAAAGTTTACAAAAAATATATAAAATGTCAGAATTAAAAATAAAAAAAATTCGATACAATGAAATTATTCAATTTAACTCTAAATTTTTTTTTGACGGCTTTATGTTTAGCTCAATGAAAAAATAAATTTCAAAACAAAATTTTGGAACATTCTGAGAAAAAAAAAATTTTTAAACTGACGGTTCGAAAAAAATTGGTTTGCCTGATGAAGTAAAGTTTCATTCACAGTCGCGACCAACAACAAAAGAATCCGAACTCTCCAAAAAGTGCGCATCGGAAAAGTGTCATCGACGGCTTGCGGCCACTCACCCCTCTATGCTGCACTTCGCTAGCACAGAACAGCACCTGTAAAACCCACGTGATCACTGCTACCGCAAGGAGAGAGCGATTCTGCGATGTGGCCGCCACTGCGCAGTCGCCGTAGCCCTCTTACCCTCGGAAGCCTTTCCCGATATCAACTGCTTTACCACCTTAATAAACCAACGGGGGTTCTTTTAAAAAACCCAACTCGAATTTATCAAACTGAGGGAACATGAAATAATACTCAAGTCCGATCTGTGATCGACACAACAGGAAATGCAGGACTGCGCTGGCCCGGATGTTCAACTGTTTTTGTTATTTATTTTTGCTTCCTCGCCGTGGTTGCTCGACGGTTTGACTGGCAGTGTATTTGTGTTTCATCTACCGATGGGTTACCACTCGGATACGGTGCTGTGATATGGTGTTCTCGTGGTATGCTGGGCCTGATCTAGGTACGTAAAGCCTCACCTAACCAGGAATCTGAGGATTCTGCATTCATCAATCAGCTGACACTTCATGTGCGATTGGATTAAAATATACGTGAAAACCAATTGATGTGTAGGGGTATATCGTCTGCGTACATGTAGATCTCGCGCCAATGGCACGTCCCCCCCATGCGTGACGTAGACATTTCTCGGGTCAATCTCTGCAACTAGGATGATACTCAATTAAAATAACAAGAGAAATAATACAAAATAGTACAATTTATGTGGACGATATTTTGCATCAATCTGTGTTGAACATTTTGTCTCGGAACAGCTCCGAAGTTCGATAAAGAGGTCGTGCATGTGGAATTGTGTTAATTGCTACCAGTGGAGGAATGAAAAATTATGCAATGTTTATGTTGACAATATCATCATTACACTACAACAAATTTATATAGAAGTCTTGATGCTTGTGATTGAGGTGCTTCAAATCAATTGTTGCTAAGATTATCAATAACACTCATTTCAAAATTATCACAAACAATTGCACTCCTTGTTTTTGTTCAATTTAATTTTTTTTTCTATCAGTTGCGTGGTCTTTTTTTGTTTGTTTCCATAAAATAATTTATTTTGTAATGTATCCAAACATTTTTTAAATATTAGATTTCTGAAAAATTTATTTTGACAGTAATATTAGTTTTAAAAATAAAATGACGTTTTGTAATCTGGCAACTGTTTTGATAGTTTTGTTTGTAAACATACTGTTAAAAGTGAGAAATTCTCACTTTACACGCTGATTAAAATTTTAATTTCTCATCAATTAATTTCTGGATAATGCAATCTGAATCTACTCACTCCATCAAGATATTCTATTGGAGGTTTAGGCCACTACGTGACCATGCACTCCGCGCTACACATAGATCAAATTTCTCACTTCAGTTCATGGTGAGCATAATCTGATACAGGTTTAATCTCTAATGAACCTCTGTCAGGAAGACTGAATTTTTTCGTTAAGTTCTTGGGTATTCAAAAACGTATTTTGTCTTAAAGTTCCTCCAAAATGGTTTTTAATAAAAGTTGCAAGCCCTGAGTTTCTTGTTTGTTTTGATCAATATTTATTTAAGAAAATGGTATGATCTGATTTTTTTCACTTTAGCAATTTGTGTTTACTTTTCTTTTTATTTGTGTAATAAATTTCGAATTTGAACTAAGTTCCACAATTAATTGTTGAATTTGTTCTATAATTTGTCATGCATTTGACCTGTAATTATGGTTATTTTATATTGTTGCTCTCATTATTTTTCTTAATTAGACCCATGATTGAATGAGATAATTACTTATCCACACTCTGAATTAAATATACACGTTATTTACCGGTTTGTGGGAATATACTGTATATAAATATACAAAGTGTCTTGGGCATTATTAATTTTTTAGAGCCCTGCATCAAATATAATTTTAGAATCTGCAAAAACATTAAAATCAAAATGTTTATTTTAAACTAAACAATAAACTCAAAATTATCCATGATCTTGCTTTTCAGTTGTAATGATGTATCTAAAAGGCTTTGTCATTATCAGACCATTTTAATATGAATGATACTTAAGTGTTTTTAGCAAACATTGAATTCTGAACTCAATCTGTTATGTTGTAAAAGTTTAGGAATCTTAAATTTGCTATAGTTTGTCATGTTCTAATTAAAATTGCTCCTGTAACTAGTACAAGTGACACTGCATCATAGACAAATTAATCACTGGTAAAATCGGTTTCTGGAAAAGGAAATGTTGAAACACCATTTCAGGCCTAGTGAAAAAGGATAAAAAATTCACGAATATAATGTTTTAAATAGAATACTATTAACACAGTAGTTTATCCTTTTTAAAGTTTTTTTGACTATTAATCATGATTGCTGAAGGAATTCTGTAAAAAGCTGCTTATTGTGGCATAAATGTGCCAAAATAAATTACTAACAACTCGTATCTCAAAGTTGCAGTACCTACAAACAAAAAATTTAAACTTCAGATGTTACAAAAGTGCACTCTAGAGCGTATCTACTACACTTAATATAAAAGGCATGACCGATCAATAAAGAATGATTTTTTAAATGTATGAGAATTTTAAATAAAAGTAAGAAACAATAAAACCTGGTGTGACAGTACAATGTATTATTTAAAATTCAAAAGGACCAAAATCAAAGGATATTATAATGGAAAAGTGGGACAAAATTTCAAGAGGCCAATTAAATCAAAGGACAGTAAAACAAACAAACCGACATATTAAAAAATGAAAACTTTAACATAATTCTAATAAAGCAGGGTTGCCTTTGCCTGCTACGACTCACTATAAAAAGCATTGCCACAAAATGTCTATCAAAGTTGTAACCAATGTACTTTTTCTGTAAAATTTCACTCGGAAAACTGTCTTATGAAAAATGCTCTAGACAGAAAGTCTGCCCCTGTCTTGCTATAGAAACAGACCTTATTTTATTTTCCATAAGAGATTGTTGAAGCAAGGTTTTAAGGCAGGGCACAACAACTCCCAGGCATCTAAAAAATTTGATTAAACGCCTAAATTTTCCGCTTTTGTAAAAAAAAAAAAATGAGTCCTGCAGTTCTTGTGGTAGTCAATTGTGTACCTATACCATCAGTATCATACTGAAATATGTTGTAATGATAACATTGCTTCATGTTTGTATAAAAACTGATATGATAAAAAATACTATGAAATTTTAAAGTAACAAAAATAAATTTTCTAGGCCCAGCCAGTGAAGTTATACTTATGTGTTGTTCCCTGAGATGAATATTTCCCCTAATGTCAATTTGGAAAGGTTTGAAGAGGCTGATCTTAAATTGCAGTTTCAACTGTAAGTATTGTAACCTTTCAATCAATTTCATCTGATATTCTAAGCATACTAACGTGTAATTTTTAAATTTGAGAATGAGAACTCAATTCTGTGGCTCAGTATAAAAAGGACCAATGTTCAAATTCACTGATTTTGAATTGTTATAAACAAATCACTCACACTTCAAAATAATGTAAGTATGATAGAAAAAGTGCTTAAGTCCTAATGTCAATACATTTTCAAATTATTAAAACAATGGAAATAATTTTTTAATAGGATGTATAAGAAAGTAATTATTTGAATCAAATAGCAGTGTAACAGGATTATCAGTAATTTCGTGTGATAAATCCAACTTTAAATTATAAGTAGTTATTCAGATTAAGAAACATGATTGCACACAAAATTTTGAATTGTACACAAATGAATTAACTTCTAATGCTCTTTACAAATATCTTTAGAGTCATTGAACTATTTGTAATTAAATTGTTTCAAGCCATGAAGTGGTTGCCACACTGCATCAGATGTTAAGTGAACATTATTGATCCATAGCCATAATGAATAGAATATCTTAAGCTAATGTGTTTGTATAATCTGGCACAAGCACAATGCTAAGAGACAGTATAATTTTCTGTTGTGTTGAAAAGGTTTATCTGCTTTTCAGTCAAAGACATTTATCAAATTAATTTTTGCAGCGCTCTTCAATTTCAAGATCAGTATTATTGGTGAAGGAGCCATCTATAAACCTGCTTAAGTGTTGATAAACTAATTTAAAATTTCATGTATCTTATATTTTTTATATTTTTCTTGGTGTTGAGCAGAAAACTTATATACTTTAACACAACCAATAGATCCAGTTCTTAATTCATTTTACAACATGAGAAGCTGTTTTCATTTTTATTCGCTGATCTGCAATGGCTGTAAGTGATCTGACTCCATATCCGAAATTTTACTACACTGTTTCTGGTTCAGAATATAATCTCCTTCAAGTGTTTCATCAAAGTAACCTTTTTCCCATACAAATTGATCCTCTGACAAATGTGTTTTGCCCAAATTAACAGAGTGGTATTTAATAATTATACTAATAGTGAACTCACACACACTATGTGAGTTGAATGATTCTGGGTTATGCAAAATTTCTCATTTTATGATCTGAAGAAAGGCAACTCAGAATTCTATTGAATTCTCACTTGGAAACATATTAGCTTAATGTTTTTACTCCTTGTTAATGATGTTGCTTATACTGTATCAATTCTATTTTGTTCAATAAATGTAAACTGTTAACACATGTACTAACATCAAAATAAAAAAGTTGAAGTTGGAGCACATTGATAACAAAGTTAAAGTTGTAGTAGATTTATGGCAAAGTTAAAGTTGTAGTAGATTAATGGTAAAGTTAAAGTTGTAGTATATTAAAATGGCAAGCTTTAAAACTATAATAGTTTGAATCATATTAAAATCATAATATAAAGTTCTTACATATATATGAATATTAAATATGCCTAAATATTTATAGTATTCTCAAAAGAAAATTTATATTAAAAAGGTCTTTTAGTTTATATTTGAAGTTAAAATAATTTATGGAAATTAAAATAAATTTCTGTGCTTTACAAAATCTAATGTCAAATATATATTAAAACTTAAAATTTACCAATATACCCAAACAATTCTGATATTGCTTTAAAAATTATTTTGTTACATCTCATATCTACTCATATTAAATTTTACTAGAAATCTGTTATTTTCATGTATTTGTTATATATAGTTTTTGGACTGCATTTGAATGACATTTTCTATCAACAGCAATAAGTGCCTTAATGAGAAACGTCGTAGGGAGTCGACACACGACTACCTAGAAGAGCTAGCAGGCTATATAACTGCTAGTGCCTCTGACATGTGTTCCCTCTCTGCCAACCCTGACAAGTGTGCCATATTGCAGGAAACAGTCAACCAAATCCGTCAAATTAAATTAGGTAAACTTTACTTTTATGCATTATTAGTATTTAAGAGATAGTAACATTTCTGGTACATCTATTTAGTTGTGATGTGTATGTTGTGGTTCACTAACTCTGACAAATCAATAATACACCAGTAATGTAGATTGCAGTGTCTGACATTTTATACTGTAGCCTACTTTTGACTACATGTGTGCAAAATTAAAGATCCTTTTACTTCTGCAAACTACTACAAAATGTGTATAGTTTGTACAGTTCCAATAGCTCTATGAAATTAGTAACAATTTAGATAAAACCTGTCAAATGCTATCTTAAACCTTTTGATGTTAAGCATTTGATTTGAAACAGTAAACGTTTTCCTTATCATTCCAATCTTTCAAAATTTGTTAATGTTTTATCTGCTGGTAAAGGAAATTCATCAGCTTCTTTGGTGGCAGCTTAATTATGCAAGATTACATCATTACAAATATGAAGTTACAAAAATGTTCTAGATTAAATTTTAAAAGTTGGCCGTGATACAGAAATCGCAAAAAATTCGGACTACGTGTATGCCAAATTTCATTATTGTAAGTGCCATAGATTCGTCAGGACACTGCGTACAGTACTCAGACAAACAACTGTACTATAGAGATAAGTTTTTCATGGGTATCTGAAAAAAATAGCAATAAAAAATGACAAAAATAACTGAAAAATTATGTTGTAGTATAGAGTTATATTGCTAATCGGTACTTTTAGAAAAATACACAAGTTCTGTCAATTGTTATTTTTGATTCAGTTTCATTTTCTACCATTTTAGCTGAAGATTGTGGTTCTGGTGATGACTTACAGAAGAGTGAGGTATCATCCAGTAATCCAACTTATCTCGGCAGTGATCTCATAGCTCCATTTTTACTTCATGTAAGTATTAGTGCATGTTCACATTAGTTTTGCCCTGACTTTTTAGTGTTTCTTCAATGTTTTAAAAAAGTATGTATCATTTCAGGCATTAGATGGCTTCTTGTTTGTGGTAAATACCGATGGAAAGATAGAATTTGTGTCCCATAATGTTGATTCTTTTTTAAAGTATAACCATGTAAGTGTTTGAGGATAATTTTGCAACTATATTTATTTTTACGGATGTGGTTTGTTTTTTCATATAACTACTTTAGCATTCATGGGATTTGTTATTGACTTAAAAAAGGAATTTATCTAAACATAATGACATAAATTTGAATTATAAGAATAGCAGATACAAAGGTTGGGGTGTTTGAGCTGCATGATGGTTTAATATGGAGGGAAAAGTATGTGAAACGACAAGTAGTACAAGAAAGGTATTTAATCATAAAAATTCAGGGGTTGGTTCAAGCTTCCGAGATAGGCGATGGCATTAAATTAATGAGTGCCTAGGAATGCTGAGAAATGAAGTGAATATTTTTTTTAACATATGACCGTATTGATATTCAATCCATATACCCTGCAATGGTCGGAAGCAATGGCCATTGGTGAAGTAGCACCCAATGGGTGGCCATCATTGCTCCTAACATAGACAGCACAATTTTATATCCATGCCCTAACCCCGAATTTGTACCGGGAACCTTCCAATCCAGAGGCCAGCACTTTAACCTCTAGACCGGTTGGTCAGCAGTGAATATAAATAGTGATTTTTTTAATGTTTTGCCACCCATACACATTCAACCTTTACTTGTGCTGGAAAAAAAATCGTTGATGAAATCACAATACTGATGTATAATATTTACACTACATAAATGCTTTTTCCGCTGATGTAGTCTTAAATTGCTCGCACTTTCCATATTTGTGGCTTTCTAAATAAAATAATATATTGTAATCATTTAAAGCCCCAACCAAAGATATATAAAAAGTAAAATTACAAATCTCTGATTGTTTCAAATGTGCATATGATTTTTTCAGTTTTAACTGTGACAATAACACAGTTTATGCAATGAAAATTTCTTTTTCTTGTAGGAAAATTTAATTGACAAAAGTATATACAATATCATTCACGTAGGAGATCACGCTAGATTCAGCAGTAACCTGTTACCTATGTCCATAGGTAAGATTTTTCAAATTGCCTTACAAATTAAGTTTTGTAAGTACTTTGTTTGTCTGATAACATAGAATACATTTTTTGTCACGGTCATTTGTTTAAATGCGTTTTTATTTTCAGGTAATGGGTTTGGGTGGTCTGAACCACGAGAATCAGTTAGCAAAAGCAGCTCTTTCAATTGCCGCTTCCTGATCAAACCTCCAGAAGATCAGGAAGAAACTATGGAAGAGAAGCAAACTAGGGTATCTCAATACGAAAACATGCAAATCTCTGCTGTTTTATTACCTCACACTGAAAAATCAGAAACAGATGAAATTCAAACAGGTAAAACTATCATGTCTACAGTAAAAATCTATTTATTTTTAATGTAACACTATCAAAATTGATATTACTTGTTCTCACAGTCTCTTAAAATAACATCTTTTGTATGTTTCTGCCCTTTATCAGCAAGGTAGTAGAGCACCAATGAACATTTTTTGCACAAAAGTAAAGGGTAGAGGTTTTTGTTTCACTGATTTTTTCATTTTCCATTTACATTTCATTTTAAACAAATAACCTTAATAACCTATTCAACTCAAACCATGCTAAATAGCAAGGTGTAAAAAAATCAATTAATCGGATTTATTTGATTTAAATCGGATTATTTTGATTTAAATCAGATTATTTTGATTTAAATAAGATTTTTCTATTTAAATTTCTGCAGGCCCTAAACACTGTTTATATAATATATATATATAAATTTGTTAAATAAAAAATTGAGTTTGTGACATGACATGTATTATTTATTTTAAGTAAACAATCAGAATTTGTGACATGGTAAATCAATATTTACCTAACTTTATTTAACTTTAAAACACAAGTTGACATCCTACACAGTTGTTCTTGAGAAAATTACATCATCATGTTAACAAATTTATCAGTAAGTGTAAGTGACAGACCTAAACTATAGTCTGAGAAGTAGAATAGAACTCAGAAAAAATCAGACTATAGTAAATTCTGATTTTAAAAAAACTGTCAAGCTGCAATAATAATTGGATTTTCACTTAGTTTTAATTCATATTGGATCTTTCTTTTTTCCTGCTGACATTTTAATGGCTGTGTGTGAAAATGTATATTTCAACTCTTTTAATCTCTATTGCTAAATACAAGAATAAGCAAACACAGAGGTTCCCAAATTTATACAAGTGGTGGTACCCTTTAAGAGAATTCTAATTTTCTCACAGCACCCTCGTCATCATGTAATATTTATCTGTGGTATATTATTACATATATATATATTTCATATTTGTAACACTTTGAAAAAGAAATTAAAGAATTAAGAACATAAACATAATTAATACAACTAGTATTTAAAATTCACACACAAACACTTTAATTTTACTTAATAAGAAAACATAGATTGGTGAAAATATAAATAAAACAAATAAAATTACCTTCATCATGCTCTTGGTTGAGGAGTGAACCGATTTTTGACAAGTGACCTTAACCCTTTTTTCTGTTGCTTAGAAATAGCTTAGATTGGAGGTTACGGGTGCTTCGCACTTTGGGAGCTAACTAACAAATGCCTCAAAAACTTTACTTCCCACTTGTGTTTTTTTAGCTAATAAAATCAGTCACCTTTTTTGTTTATAATTTTGAATCAAACTGTTGTATACTTCCTTTAAGTGTTAAAATTATGAGTGCTGTTAATCAGAAATGTTTATACATTACTCTTCCTGGTATTTAGATTTATGTCATGTGTGTTTACATTACTGTTTCCAGTATATAGTATATTCTAATAAGTTACAACTGGCTGTTGCAATCTTTTATCATATGCAGTAATTGACCCAGTTCCCTCTGAGCTGGGTGTAACCATTAGTGTTGAAATCCCCCTGAGTGCAGAAAAATTAAAGCATTTGACCACTTCTGTCATTTTCCTATGGTGTATTTACTTAGTTATAAAAATATAAGATTAGTTGTGATTTAAATATGAGAGTTTTTTTTTAAAAATCATTTGATTAAAATCATGATTTTAATCGTTGATTTAAATCAAGTGATTTAAATCTTGACACCCTGCTAAATAGTCTTAAGCCAGCCTGGGAGATGAACGATTAGTACTCTCTCAGTTCAACTGGTTGTGGGTTGGAATCCTGGTCTTTGCATGGATGTTCTTTATGGTTTGGAATTCACTTTAAGCGTCTAATCACCTTGTGTAGCAAAAATTGACCATAAGTACACTTAACCCAAAAAAAACTTAAAAACCAGCACAACTGTAATTGATTTTAATATGATACAATGAATAATTTTAATCTACTATTTACACCCAACTCAGTGAGATATATATATAATACTTTACTCGGATATCAAGTGTTAAACAGCCATGATTCGTTATAATAATTTCTATAAAATTAAACCCTTATTTTTCTCTACAAAAATATATCCTTATTTTTTCCAAGAAAATGCCAACTCCTCCATTGTCAAAAACTGGCATGATATTTTGTTTAGAGTTAACATTTGCCATCATATTAGGAATATCTTAGCAACTTGAAAGCAAAAAGTGGATTAGGACAAATCAATATATATTTTAATATTAATATTGTCATTTCAATACGAATACATCTTTTCATTTTTTTTTGTTTCTCAATTTTGTTGTTTCATATTATTTCTTAAAATAAGTTGGCTAATTTTTTTCCCTTTCCTTCCAGAAGCTCAAAATCGCTTAGTGTGTGTCGCTAGGCGTTTACCTCCAAATGAGAAAAGCAGTGTTTCAGGAGTGGAGCAATTCCTTACCCGTCTTGACTTTAGGGGAAAGATTTTATCAGTTGATACAAGGTTCAATTTTTTTAAATATATTTTGTAACAAATAGTAATTTTATATTTTTATTAAAACTTCATTTTAATCCACAACATCTATCTAATTTTTCCTAAAATACGGATAGTCCAACAAATACTGGCTCATGGCTAATCACATTAATTTTACTGGGTTCAAGACCAACACTTCCCAGGAATCTAAACTTGTTTTGCAAGAAATAACTTTGTATTGGAGCTCCATCTGTTTTCAAAAGTGGGATAAAAGATTGAAAACTGATTAACTTGAATATTTGATGTTCAAATGGATGCATTTATGGTTGAGGCTGTTTAATTAACAATATTATCATAAGTTGAATTTATTTAAAGACAAGATGTGTAATAGCATGTTTTATGAGACATGAATGTAGTGGGGAATTGAGCTTTAAATGAATGGTGCAATAGCAGATCACTTCAGAGGTCACTGACCCTACATTACAGAAGCATTATGTAGTTATGTCGCATGAAAACCATGAATTTGCAATTTGGCCGTTTTCATCTAAATGCATTTTCTATGTGATTTGATGTTTTATTCTTTGATTAAGATTTTGATTTATAATCGAAAGACTTGCCTTACAAAGTGTGACTCAATTTTGAAACCAACAATTTACAGAGCTGCGATTTTTGCCATAGTGCAAACATAGTTCTAATATGATATGCATGTTTATGGTTTTATATCAATAAACCTATTATGTACTCTGCATAAATATTGCTTCTAATGTGAATGGAAGATATATGGTTGGCATCTATATGTTCATTTTAACTCAATTTAAGGCTTGCTTCAAAAATAAAGAATATTTAGGATTTTGATATTTAAATTTATTATCTGAGCAAGTTGGAACCTTTGCACTTCTGCTTATAAGATCCAATTGTTGTCATTTTAATAACTTAAAAGAATTTTCAAAACATAGTTTTCATTTACAAAAACCTTTAGCTTTTTTGAAACAACTAGCAGTAAACCTACCAATGCTTCCCTGCACTTTTGACACAACATCAACGATACATTTGAAAATATTTTCAGAAAAATGGAATTTTAGTTATACATGTAACCATAGTGATTAATTTTTACTTGGATAATTCATATGCAATTTTTTGTTTTAAGACTTCAAATCAAAGATGAAGAACATTCGTTTTATTGAATGTAAACAAGCATAGTAAAAGAATAAGTTATTTGGTACACTTTGTAAAATGTGCATAGAATGTCTTTTTTAACATCAGTGATACATACAACTTTTTTGTTAAAAATATTTATATTTTTATCATTTGCAGTGGAATTTCAGCAACTTATAGTCAATATTTAAACAAAGATCTTGTGGGGTGTATTATTCAAGAAATGTGTCATCCAGATGACTTTCAAAAGCTTACCCAACATTTGAAAGACAGTATGTATTTTGCATTAAATACTATTAATAAATATTATGTAAACAGACAATGTATTAGTATGTACTTTAGTGAAATTGTCATTTATTCATCATTTCTGTTTTAAGAATTAATACAGTTGATTCACCAATACAGAAAGTTCCAGAAACAAATTCAGGGAAAGATTAAAGGGTCAATTGATACTTTATCATCTCGAATCTCCTCCCAAATCCCATCTGTGCCCTTTATTAGTTTGTTGTATTAGTTTAAATTTCTTAAAAAATTCAACATTTAAGTGTTTTTCATATTTTATTTGGATACAATTGTAAGTAAATTTTTTCATACTTTATTTGGATACAGCTCTAAATTGCTTGTTAAAATAATTGAATCCAATGTAATTATATTATGTTGTGAAAAATGACATTTTAAATGAACTTGTCTTTTTAAAATGCACGTAAAAACCACATTACTTTGATCCCCTATAAAATTATTTAATATTTTTTCCTGTTGTCCTTAAAGAGAACAATAATATCAAGTGGTCATTATGTGTAGCATTATTCTATTTCTTTAGTGATAAAAGGTTTGAAAAATTGTATTCCCTGCCAATATATTTTGTATTTTCAATTTCAGAAGAAAAAATACTCATTGTATGGTAAATTATTTTTGACGAAAGTATCAAATATATATCAAGTGTTTATATAGCACATATTTAAAACTTGCTATCATAGTAAAACTCTAATACAATGCATTATACAAAGTAAAGAGGATAAGTTGACTCCAATTAATATAAGACCTTTCTAGCTTTTCTGGAAGATTGAGAGACATTGATTTTCTGTTGAACCAATGATTGAAAGATTCTCACAATGCTGTGGCAGCACTAACTAGTCACTTAATTACCAGCAATTAAAATTATTTTCCATCGTTCAGCAACTGCGCTTTATTTCTCTTCAGAATCTATTGGCGCAAAGCTTGCTGTTTTTTAT
This sequence comes from Metellina segmentata, assembly GCA_947359465.1. Classification (NCBI taxonomy): domain Eukaryota; kingdom Metazoa; phylum Arthropoda; class Arachnida; order Araneae; family Tetragnathidae; genus Metellina; species Metellina segmentata. The sequence goes on from OX375879.1 coordinate 107,286,362, forward strand.
AATTTTGATTTGTTATGCTTTCTTATAAAAGTTAAATAAACTTGTTTAAGAAATTAAACATTTTTTAAAAAATTATTTAACGAAGGGATGAACCAAATGTCTACAAGTTCCTTTTCCATATTAAACAAGAAGTTATAGATGTCCCATTATTTGAAATGAAATCACACCACTATTACAAATTGTAGTTAGCTACAGTGATTTCAGTTATCTTCAACTCTGGCATATTTTAAGTAAATTTTATTTACTCTGCTTAAATTAAATCAAACTTGTTTTCTAATTGTTTAGAATATGGGTATTATAATGTATCTACATTTTTTTAGGGGGTGGGGGCTTTAAGATTTATTAACTGCTCATTGGCAAAGCTGTATTTTGAGATTTATGTAAAATATTCTGTTAAGAAAAATATAAAAATATCTCAATGCATTTTATTGAAATTTAAATGTTTACACTTATTTAGTTTTTAAATAATTTTAGTGAATGGATCAGAATGAGGACTTAATAAGTTCATAATCAATATTTGTTTTTAAAAACAAATTTTACATAAATGACTTAAATTCCTTTCAGCCCTCCAGCAAGGCAGCAACACCAGTGGCGTTTACAGATTACGACTAGCTCACGAAAAAATTCTTTACGTACAAACCAAAAGTAAGCGTGTGAACTACAACCTCATGGCCAGTGAACAAGAAATGATTATGGCTAGCCATACAATCTTGAGGTGAACAATTTTCTTCATTACAATTTATAGGGTTTTGTTATTAGTATGTGATTAATAACTTATGAAATTTTGTAGGGTTGTTTATTTTAATTATATGTAGTTTTTAAATTCTGCAATTTACCCATTCTCATCCATATATAACATTCCTTGAAGATTTAAAAAATGGGAAGTAAAATATTTCCTTAACTGAAAAGTGTGCCAAATATGTTTACAAATTTCGGACATTGACCCTCAAGCCATTAGCCTCAAGCCTGCTCTCCAATTAATGTGTCAAATATGATATACTCTAAAGCTATGTCCTTGGCATTTTTCAAGTATCCATAATTCCACATACCCTTAATAATTTTGAGATGGTAAAATAACAATGTCTTGCTTTTATTATTTATGGAATGTGAGGAATCAGCTGTACTCGAGTTTTAATGAATTAAAATTGATTATTAAGATTAGGAAGTGGTTATTCATCAATTAGTTGATTATTATTTAATTATAAATTTATGAGGTCTGTATTTTTTCATTTTAGGAACATTTTTGTCAAAAACGTTCAATTTTAATCTGTTATCAAAGTCATCAAAACATTCCAAATTACCTACTACATTTGACATTCTATGTACTCATATTACATCAAATTGTGCTACAAAATATGCATTAGTAGTATCCTTGCATATGTGTGTGTATATATATTCCATCTTTACAGTCCCAAAATTTTCCAACAAAACTTCAATATTTCATAACGTGCTATAATTACATCTGATAGTAGTTATTAATTGATTGACAACTATTTTACCATAAAATAATTTTGAAGGTATTACATATATGGGTTTCATAGTGCATGCAATTTGTGTTATTGCCATATTTATCATGTTCATCATTGATTTAAAATTGTTTAGCAGTGCAAGTTGTTTTTCTTAGTCGCATTTTCCTGGCTCTATGCAATTTTTCCTATTGCTTTTTTGTTGTTGATTTCCTTCCTAAAACGCAATTTGCTCATAACCGTTTCTACTGTAGGGATAGTGACCATTGCTTAGAAAACAATGTGGTAGTTTCACAGCGAAGCAACCCTTCTCCTGCTAGTGGTTCAATGGTCCCGTCTCTTGGCAACACCATGAACGGGAACTCATCTTACTCCTTCACATCCCTGAGCCCTCAGGAGTTTAATCTCAACGATATAGGTTTGGATTTCCTGCCTTCTTCTAGCTGGGACATGAGTGGTGCAGACGGTCAAGACTTGGACAATGCGAATCTGCCCACCAGTATGGGTGGACCCTCGACTCCAGCTAGCATCAGCAGCATCAATTCAGTTGCCCAGCAACGGACACAGCATCATTCTGGCAGTGCCTTCAGCCCGGAACTTATATCTGGCCGTGGCTCCCCCTCCATGCAGTCTCCTGCTCAGATGAGTGCAACTGGGAGTCCCGCCCCAGGCAGGGTAACGCCTTTTTCGAACAGCTTTCCCTTCAGCCCTGTGTCGACGCAAACAGTCAGTAGGACTTCCTCCCCTGCTCCGAACCTCATAAAGCGCGAGGAACAACCCTCAGCTCAAAACAACGGTACGGAGCTCTCGAGTCTCAGCCCCATGGGCAGCCTGTTGGGCGACAGTCAGAACTTGACTACGAACGCAACGCAGAAGCTGCGCAACCTCCTCACCCACGGGATTGAGGAGGCTGATTCGTCTGTTCCTAAAAACTCCTCATCTGAAAAAATGGAAGATCTGACAGGTAACACAGAGAATGGGTTCGTGTCCCACAACAGCAGTGCCGAGTCTGTGTCCTCCCACAACGAGAACATCATACTCCGAGAACTTTTGAATCAAGAAGATGAGGACATGAGCGACGAGAACTCCAAAAATCTGCAATGTGATTCTAATTGCAATGTGTCAATGGTGTCCGATATGTGTGCTAATGACAGCATGCAAAAGCGAACTCTCAATAACAACAATAACATGTTGAGAAAGGTAAGTAAATATTGATTTATGTATACATAATATATTAACTTTTCAAGTGTTTGGGACATTTTAAAGTGGCTCAAAAATATGACTTGATCTTTTTGTATGAAGTTTTTAAAATAATTATTTTACTTGCTTAAAATAAATAATAACTGCTGAATAATAACTCTGAAGTTTCTAAGTAAATCCTATTCAAATCTCAGGTAAATTCAATGCAAGATAGTGTGGGGTATAGTGTTGTCTTAATGTAATCCTTCAGACATCCATAATTTAGCAGTGGAATTAATCTAATCCCTTTTTGCTTAAAATTAAAGTTCTAACTATAAGATTTTAAAAGTGCTGTCCCAATTTTACCTTACTTCTGGTCAAGTGAACAGTGTTCTGTTTTTAGAAAACTGTTCCCAAGTTAACTAAATCAAGTAAGCAATAATGTTCATGTTTACCTTAAAATTATAGCAGACTTTCATTGTTAAAAATTTATTCTGAAAGTTCCAAGTCCTATATTTTAAATGAATCTTAATTTTTATACAATGTATTAAATTTATCTAGAATTCTCAAAAATTGGTTTTTGCAGTTTTTAATTAGTGCCGGTTCTTTTTTTTTTTATGACTGCTTTTAATATATTAAACACTACAGATAAATCGTAAGTGCTTAACAATCAAGATTCATTACTACTTAACAAATTAAACAGCTAAAAAAAAATTTAATGCTTACTAAAGTAAAAATTAACAGATTACCAAGAAAAACCCCTCATATATACTTTGAAAATTTTGGTTCACAAATCTAGACAGGTTTAATTTTTTTCACAATTCTTATTTCTGTTTTGTGATTTCATGCATTTATTTTATTTTCTAATAAGCTAAAATTTAAATAAATCCGTACTGTTATAGTAATAAAAACATTGTTGATATTTAGAATATTTCATTTTATTAGCTTCTTAACAATGATGAGGATAAAAGCTTTAAGAAAAATCAAGATCTACTAATTCAACAACTTCTGAAGACAGAAGGAAAAGTGGGTGATATTCTATTTATTACTTTTAAGAAACGTTTTTGGGAACACAGATGGGATTATTTTTGAAAAACATTTTAACTACGTTACTGTTACAAATTATCTTACCTAATTTTGTGCTCCTTTATTTTGCCATCAATAGATTAAATCTTATAAATGTGTGGTAATTTTTTTATCAATTAAGTCTTTAAATTATGTTGTTAAAAAAATGAATTTGCATCATAGTATGAATTGCAAATTAGTGCTGAAACTACTTTCAGCTGCCTATCTACATCTGTTGTTACTGTAATAGAAGCTGAATCATTTGTAATCTGGAATATTGGGAAATCTGCATTAACTAAGAAACCAAATATAATTTTTTTTTTTTTTTTTCCATAGTGAAGGTAGCATTACTGCTACTTTAGGGACTTAGTTTTCAACTGTTTGAATTTAAAAGTTGTAGAAAACATCTTTAATTGCATTAGAAGCTATAAACGCACAAATTTTAACTGTTGTATCGAGTAGTATACTTTGAAAGCAACACAGGAGAAACTCACAAAAATATGAGAGCAAGTTTTTAATTGCATAAATATGTAAATTAGGGTTATTCTTATTTTGCTATGTGTGGAATTTTTTGCAGTCTTTCCCTCTTATTTACTCCAATATCTAAAATATAACTGAACAAATTTAGGCACATTTGAGCAATGTTTAGATGTTATTTAATGAGGCTTTTGTTTCTTACATTGTACATATAAACACATTGCAATGTCACCACTCTGTCTTGATGTATTTATTCACAATTCTGGACTTTCTGAATACAAGTAATATTTTCTGCAGTTAAGGAAGCAACTGGAATTAATTACAATACAGGGTTGGCAAAACCCTGTTTGGTTTTTTTTTTTTTTTTTTTTTTTTTTTAAGCCCAACTTACCTGGGTTTTATCTGATTTCTTTTCCCTGATTTTTTCAAACATAACATGTAAAACTTTTTTTTTTAAGAAATGTACTTAGTACTCAAATAGAAGATTAAAAATACATTTTTTGTCAAAGTGTTCTTAAAGATATTGTGGAGGCAAATAAATACTTTTGCAACCACGTCTCTCGTGATAAATGATTAAACGAAAAAGGTGGATTCATGCCTCAAATTCCAAATGATACACATTGGAATTCGCAAGTTGAATGTGTTAGCACTTTCAACAAAAACTTTCACAAATATGTGGAAATTATTAATGACAATTAACAGTGAGCCGACTCGAATATTGGAAGAATTGTAAATAACGTTGAGCTGTACCGCGAAAGTTTAGCATTACAGAAGCAATTAAGATAAGTTTCTGTAGCTTTAGATAGGTTGCAGGCAGGATTCTTCAAACTTCTCAACAGCTTTGGAGGCCTAGATTGACCTCACCTTGAGTATCGAATTGTTGCCATATAAGCAACAAGTACATCAAATGATGAACAAAGCAATGCGGCCATTTTTTTAAAACTGGCTAATATAATGAACCCATCATGTATAGGCAACAGATTGTCAGCAGAGCAGGGGGAAACTTGGTTGGAATCTGTGAAACCTAAATATATGCCCGGTGTCTTGGTCTTCAAAATCAAAGACTGAGTAGTTTCCCCAAAACACTTTCAATGTAGATGTTTTGAACTTGTACAAAAGTAATCCTTCGAAGTGGTGGTTGCTAATGGAGCATAACACACAGAAATTTGGGAAGTTGCCCGAAGGATTCTGCAGGCTTTTCGCTCAACTCCTCAGCTGCCCACCAAGTTTGGCATTTATTGAGCATGTGTTCTCTACATATGGACAAAGTTGATAAATAGACTAGGGGCAGAGAAAGCAGGAAAAATGGTCAAAGTTCAGCCTTTCCTGAAGAGACAATGACACTCAAGAATAGTAGTTTGTTATAGAAAATATGTGTACAAAACTTGTGCATTAAAAATATATCTTTCATAAAAGGTAAAAAATATATATGTTAAAAGTCTGTTAAAAACACAATTTTTTATGTATTTTTTTAATCACTAAAACTTTTGCTTATAATTTAAAAATATGGGGAAAAAAAAAATTTGAAAAAACCCAGAATGTATACAAAATTGTAAGTTTTTTCAAACGGACTTTTTCGAAAAAAACCATTGGGTCCAAACCTGTTACAATATCAGTTTAGCTTATATTAAATTGATCTCATGAATCAGCTTTAGATCAAATAAATATATCAGTTTGCAAGGGAGTATTTCATCTTGCAGTACAAATGAAATGAGTTTACAACACAAAAGGATAATCATAGAAGTTTGGTGTAACATAAAAAATTGCTGCATAGATATGCATACCAAAATACATTTGTATGTTAAAAAACCCTCTAAAACATGTTAATTTAATTATTGATTGGTATAGGGAAGTTTACCAATATGGTCATAGTAACTGAAAACATTGTTCCTCAATTGCTTAGTTTTAAGGGGTTTCCATCTTTAACAGCAAAATCACTAGCAACTAGTTTGTGAAGCATTACAGGACTGATTTATACAGGGTGATTCTACGGTCATGGGATAAACTTCTAAAGGTGGTGTAACTTACTAAAATGTAAATTTTTCGTATAGGAATGTATGGTCAGAAGTGACGTGTGGAGGCAAGAACACAAAAAATGAGACAGGAACAGAAAAACGTTCTTTGTTTACAAAATCTACCTAAATTTTGAGAAACTGAATCAATTTGGGCCAGCATACATTGTTAGACAAAAAAAAATTTTATGTACTTACAAGGTTTCCAGTGTTTTTTTTCATAGTTTAAATGTTTTTTCACACATTCTCTCATGGAATCATGACATAATAGTTTTGTTTGTTTCTTGTTTTCACATCTGTCTTTAAATAATTTTGTTTGCAATGTTCAAAATTGCTAGTTCACAATACCTGGAGTACAAGAATGAGTTGTTGAGTACCACTCTTCTCTCTTGCCATGGGAACACTACATGAATGTAATTTTATTTCTTGTTTAACACCAGTCTCCAAATAATTTCGATTGTTCAAAATCATTTTTAGTTTTTTTTAATATCTAGAGTGCAGGAGTTTACTTCTCTTTTGCCATGGATCATAACATAAATATAATTTTTTTACACATGTCTTCAAAAAATTTTGTTAGTCTTGTTTGTTTCATACTTGAGAGGTGGTGGTTTTTTTAGTTGACTTTTTATCATTGCCTCTATTGCCTTGGTCTATTCTAATTGTTTGTTAAAACCAAGAATGTACAATATAACATACCAATAAACAATGTAACATAAATATAATATTGTTTATTTCTTGTCTGAACACATGTCTAAATAATGTTGTTTGTCCAAGATTATTTTGTTAGTTGCTTAATACTTTGCTGTATTTAGTTTATTAGTGGACATTATATCATTGGCTATATTGCCCTGCTCCATTCTGATTGGTTGTTAAATATTAGTCTTGCCCCATATTTAACACTTAGTGTTCTCTTCTTTTGCCATGTGATCATAACATAAATATAATATTATTTATTTCATGCCTGGAACACATGTCTAGAAAATTTTGTTTGTTCAATATTATTTTGTTTGCCCAATACTTTGCTGGAGTTAGTTTATTAGTGGTCATTATATCATTAGCTCTATTGCTCTGCTTCATTCTGATTGGTTGTTAAATACTAGTATGAGTTACATACCTTGCCCCATATTTAACACTTAGTGTTTTCTTTTCTTGCCATGGGATCATAGCATAAATATATTATTTATTTATTGTCTGAACACATGTCTAACTAATGTTGTTTGTCCAAGATTATTTTATTAGTTGCTTAATACTTTGCTGCAGTTAGTTTATTAGTGGACATTTTATCATTTGCTCTATTACCCTGCTCCATTTTGATTGGTTGTTAAATACTAGTATCAGTTTCATACCCTGCTCCATATTTTACCCTGTGTTTGTTCACATTCAAACATAATGTAAAATTTGATGTAAAAATTAGACAAATGTTATTTTTTACAATGTTTTGGAAATGTCAACATTTACTTCTATTTTCAAGTGCCTTGGTAATTTTAATATTAGTCTGAAATTTTAAAAAAATGTTCAATGAATTAGAAGTAAACTTATTAATGTTAACTAATTTATTAAAATAAAATTTACACTCAGCAAATATAAGCTAGTAATTTAGATATGATTGAAATAGTCTGCCACTGCTGAATTAGTAGCATGCCTAAAATAATTGCCTCCTTTTACAAAGGATGTTGGTACTTGATAAGGAGACAGCTGAACATCTCAACTTATCCTCACATTTTAAAAAGTGCTGTTCATTTAATCTGTGTCTTTTAAGTTTTGCATCACTTGTATTTAAGTTTTGCATTGTTTTTCTTCAGATGTAATGTTTTCTCTTCACTTAACCTTGATTAATTGTGTCTTTACAGAATGTTGATATTTAGGCCTTTATTGTGTCTCAGAATGTTAATATTTGAACCTTTAGTATGTCTATACAGAATGTAAATTTTTAAGCCTGACTTGAGAGTCTTTACTGTTTCAATTTATTAATTAATTGTTTTGCTAAAAGTAAAGAAACTATGTATACAATTAATGTATTAAAAAGAATCTTATTTGACTGAACTAGGTTTAAAATTTAGTTAGTTAACAGTTCCAAAAACTATGAGACTAAGGCTAGGCTATGTGAGACATCTGCCAATTCAAGGATCATGTTCAAAATTCATAGTTAATTAAGTGATATATACTTTAGAGTTTCACTATGTATCAATTCATTTTTTTAAAAACTAATTGGTAATTTTTTTTTATTTTATTTAACTGAACTGGGTTTGGAAATCTGAACTGCAATAAATTACCTTTATTTTTAATGTATTTTTTACTAGTTTTCAAATTTGTTGGCTATGTTTGAATTTTTTTTTTCTTTATGAAAGATTTTTACAAAAACAGTTTCACAAAATTAGAAGGTCAGATTATTAAGCCATCTGCCATTTAGTGCACCTGAAAATTTTGTTTGAAGTCCTGTATAAATTTTGCGACCTTTGCATAATTTAAATTGTCGCAAAGTCTATGCCAAATGACAATGGTTTATAGAGCTAAGTGACATTTTGCTTAATGTCATATGGAACAGTTACTGCTAAATTGTGATAGCAATTATTATTAATTCATGAACAAATGTAACTATTAGTAACTTATTAAGTTAGTTATTTAAAAAGAAAGCTTCTGTTTAACATTTATCTGTAACTTTATGTTTTCGATAACAGTTGTTTAACTGTTATCGAAAAATCACTTAATTAACTGTTTTCGAAATAAGAACCTATCTCTAATCATTAACATTTCTGAAAATATGACACATATAACAACCGCACAGTATACTAAGATTTAACCGAGTTTGTGTCTGAGATCATGCACAATAAAGACAAGATGCATTTTTTAAATCTGACTAAAAATATTGTGACATGGTGCAATTGCATAAACCAAAGTTCTAAATAAACTGTTGAATTCTGTTATCATTTTTATGCGGGACTGCCGATGTGTCAGAATTTGAGAACTTCAACCATCAGTTTCTTCACTAAAAAATTTCCCAATTTAAAATAATGTAGAGATGTTCGTCTATGGTGGACTACCAAACTTTTCTCACAAATCGAATGCTTTCTTACCAAAATTTTTTTCCACCCACTGAAACCCCTCTATTGTATGGAGCAAATGTTAAAAACCATTGCATTTTGGTGTACATTTCATAAGTATTCATTTGCAGGATTTAATGTGAATATACACATTTCTTTATTACTTTAGAATTAAAAGTTTATTTGCTTTAAGAATATTGAATATTAAAGCATCTTGATCATCCTCAGATTGCAATTGACATGAACAATTCAGGCTCATCAAAGCCTGGTGGAAACTCCAGGATGCCTAATGCTGTTTTAGAAAATTCTGTGGTGAAAAGGAAATCGCCAGACACACCAATGGAGGATTCATTGGCAAAGCGACAAGCTCCTCCAAACCCACAGCATGTATGTATAATTTTCTTTGAAAACTAGTTTGTATATTTTTAAACTTGTATTTTATTTAAAATGCATTATCTGTCAAGTTAAATACAGGAGGCAGTGTTTTTGTAGCGATTCATTTTCTGGTGCATAATTTGAATTTTTAGTCAGTTATATTGTTTTTCGTGTGCTATTTCAGCACTTCACTAACAAAAAATTAATTTTGGGTACTTATTGGTCAGCACCAACTAAATTAAACTCCAGACATTGCTAAAACAGTGATAAACTGCATTTTGAGGTAACCCTAATATTTGTTGTGAGCATTTTTTTGGCATATGATGCCTCGTAAGCGGCAATTTCTCGATCGGCAAATGGATTCATTATCCACATATCAATCCCTTAGTGCAATACCGCCATTCGGTAATGCAGTACCTTAACGAGAGATGTGAATTTCTATTTTTATGTGTAGAAAGGCTGCTTAAAATATGTGCTTATGCATGCTGCCAAATTACCAGAACTATAGACTCCAGCTGAGGGCAGTTTTGAAGCATGCTAAAGTGCATGTTAATAGGCATTCTACACATAAAATTAATTTTTTTCCACTTTTGGTGGTATTGCAGCCAGGGATGCAATATCACAATCATTCACTTGGATAAGCTCTTTTAGCTGTTAAGTTCAGCTACTCATTTTTAGAGCATAAAATAATTGGAAAATATGTAATATTTCATTTTTTCTGGGAAGTTCTCTATTTTGGTTAGTGAAATATTGCATGTTTCCCATTAACTCCACTTTGTGAGGCTATTGATTTAGGTTATTTGTGAGAGGGGCTGCATGGGACAGGAGCTGAAAAATCTGTCTCATTCCATAGATTTCGACTCCCTTTTATTTCACCAATTTGTGCAAACAGCAACATTACGGCTTTTGGATGAAGTAGAATTGAAAAGGACAGTGACAGGAAAAAAATGTATTAATTCTTTTCATGTCTCTTCACTAGGTGTAACCTTTATTAGCACTGTTATCAGCATTTTTCTGGGCAACAATGCCACAGTTGAGTGATCTTGAGAGCCATTTTGAATGGAGGTTATTTACATTTCTTGCTGACACAGAATTCCGGGATTTCTAATATCAATTGGTTCAGTGGTATTTTTCAAAACATACAAAATTGACAATTGGAGAGATTCTTCAGTTAAATTAAAGTTTAAATTACTATTTTACCCTATTTACAGATATAGAAAAAAAAATACATATCAATCAAATTAACTTCAACTGACAAAACTAGGTGTGGGAGGAGGGAAGGCGAATAATGTCAGCAACGCCATCTAAGATTCAAATAATTTCCACACTTGCCATTCCTTTTGGAGTCAGACACTATCTTTCAACCCTTATTACCTAACTTGACATCTGTAGATATCCTGGAGGGATTTCACTTGTAGGCAGTCCAAGGGGAAAGATAATCAAGTTAATTGCTTGACGTAAGTGAGTCGGATGCCAATTTGAAAGAATTGGACTAGTTGTGGGAGTTCCTCTGCTTGTAAAATATACCTATTTGCAATTTTATATCAGTTTTTATTTTGTCTGGAGTTTTTTATCTTGTGTTGGGCGTGGCCTTTACGGTATTAAATCCCAAACAACCTCTACATAAACTGAAAATTGTTGTGAACAAGTAAAAGCGAGTGACGTGTCTAGATGTTTGTGAGGGGGGGGGGGTTCTGCAACTCAAATTCATTTTTTTTGTCACATCTTTGAATTAAATAAATCTGACATAAGATTGACTTGAGTAAATCCAATGATATGCCAGATTGTACAGAAAATATAATTACTAGCTTGCGTTTCACAGAATATATAACATTTAAAGTGTTGAGTGAAAGAAGGAATTTGACATTTGTTTACATTTTGGGATTATTGTAGTTTTGAAGTTGCCTCGGGGTTAGGTATGACTTAGGCTAACAACTAGAGCAAGAAACCCTATGTGGATAATTACAACAACACCAATCCCAAACTCCTTCTAACTCATCTAGTAAAAGAACTAATGACTTGCAGGCCAAATATCTCGGAAACTACAAAAATGTCACAACCCTTTTTCCACTCGCCCCTTCAACTGTCTAACTTCTTTTTCCACTGCATTTTAGCAAAACCATGGGACATAAGTGGTGTCAGATTTTTGTCTTGAAATGATTTATTTGGTTCCACCAGCTAGTTTATGTTCAAATTGTATCAAAAATCGTATGCTGCTTAAGGCTATGCTAATACTTTCTGTTGTATTCAGGCACATCTGGCTGGACAAAATCCCATGCTTGCGTCGATGCTGGCCCAAACGCCCAGGACGGCACCTACCGTTCCCACCAGCATTGCCAATGCCATTGTCTCCCAGCTACCTCAAGAGCGTCTGCCAAAGAACTTGGAGAAGAAATTAGTGCACACTCCATACACTGGGGCACCTGTCACAGGAACCAACTCCACTGTCAACCAGTACACCTTCCCTTCGTTGCAGGGGGGCACTCGCAGCCTGCTGTCAACGTCTCTGCAGCAGGAAGTGGTCACTGCAGACTCCAGGGGGCACATGACCCTTGCCCCTCAAGCCAACTCCACCTTCAACCAAGTGGCAAACTTCATGAATCGGATGCTGCCCCACGGGGACTCCAATTCGAATCTCGGAATCGACAGTTACGGGAATTTGATCAACAATTCCCAACAACAAAACTCTGTTCAGAATGCTGCTAATTTATTGATTGACGGTCTTGCAGAAGCCAGCAGGGATCCAAGCAATGTCGTCAGTGCGAGTGATCCATTGCTGTCTGATATTCTGGATCAGGTAAGGAGTTTCTAATTAGCTTACTAGAGTATTTTTGCTGTGGTAATTAATGTTTATCTGCTAAAACTTTGAAATTTGAATTAATATATGGCCATTGCACCATAAAATGCAACTCCCCACGTAACACTGCACGTGTCATATTTATGTCTTAAGATTAAAAGAAATTGGTAAAGGATTTTTTATCAATTCCTTAACTTTCATTTCATTAATATAATGCTCAGTTTTTCTTAGTGTAATTTTGTGAAATGCATTACATAAATAATAAAATTGTATGTGAGACCTTACTGCAGGCCTCGAAACAGATTTTTTAAAACAGGTGCGCCTAAGTTTTTAAATTAGGTGCACAGATTATATTTTAAGTGCATATTTAAAAAAAACGTAATATAAGAGCATTAATGTAATGTAAACTACTTTATTAGTTGGATATGTTACTAGTAGATAGTAAATAAAAATATTTAAACATTTTTTTTTATCTGCAAAATTATTACTTACAAATATTCAGTCATCATCAGACATTGGTGGACAATCACAAACGTCTACGTTTTTGGTAGATCTTTACCCATAAGGTTTAGTGTCCATCCTTCTTTTTGTATTTTTAGTCCATTGCAACACAGAATTTTCTGGATTAAAGTTTTCGCATAGTGTGTATTTAGGAATTTTAACTACGTTCCTTTAGAGCGAGAGAGGTCGATACTAATATTTTATTCAGATATCAAAAGAACATGAAATACATTTCACCCGCTTTTTTTTTTAACGATAGATGCACTGCGCTCACCTAGAGGGAAAAAATTAGGTGCACAATTTTATTTTCATGTGCACCCGGGTATTTCGAGCCCTGCCTTACTGTGACTAAAAAGCTTGTCCTTGTCACAGTTAAATTAACAATAGATGTTTTTAATCATTTCATTCTAATCTGCATGTTTACTAAAATGTTTGAGAATCAATGCAAAATTCGACTGACAGAATTTTGCAGCTGATTAATTAATTTTGTTACTTCATCATCTTTAAAGTATGAACATAATTCTTTTTCCACATCAGGTGTGGAGTATGGAACAGGACATGCATATGGCTACAGAGGATTTTGCCTTGTACAAACTCCTAGAAGACTTTCCTGATGCAACAGCACCTGCCCCCGCTGCTAGTCCCAGACCACCCTCCGCTCATGATGCTCTGCCCATGGCAGAGAAGCTCGCCATTCAGACCATCCAAAAACAGCTCATGAGCTTCGAACCCCCTGGTGTTGCTGGCACTTCTAGAAACTCTCAACGATTCCAGCAGCCTGCAGTGATGACTCAGTCACAGTTGACTTCCAGTAGTTACCCTCTCGTTAATCAGTACCAGACAGCACCCCCTGCATACACAATGACGAATCAATCTCCAAGAACTCGTGCTCCTGGCTTGCACACAGTCCAAAACACCATGAACTTAAACTCCCAGCAGGTGGCACAGCTAAACAGTCAACGTCTGGCTCTGCCTCAGTATGGTGGAGTCAATAACAAGAATGATGCACAAGTAAGTTGTTTGTGTTAGAAGCTCTGTATAATTCTTTTTTTTGTACATTAACACTCAATATATCGCGCATTTCGATACATGACCTTTTATTTATTTCCATTGCCAAAACACATTTGATAATATGTAAATAGCTTTTGATTCTGCTGACTAGTTAGTGTAGTGGCCAGGGCACTGGCATATGAATCTAAATGTTTTTGGTTCAAATCTGAGGTTGAGCACTGCGTGTTGGTCCGTCTATAACGGATGTGTGACCCCTCTAGAAAATGGTTGTTCCTAGAATGTATGCGAGATGTAATATGAATCAACCGTCCATAGTGCATCAGAGTATAACCAATATATCTCATATCTGTATTTGTGCCATAATAATTAAGTTCAATAGGCGGTGCAGTGAGGGAAAATGTGCTGTGTTTTAAAAGCCTAGTGCAGAAAGAAATACTATTAATTCGTTCTCAATGGGTACCCGTGGCTCAGTGAATTTGTTCACTGCATTAGCAAACTCAGGGTTGTAGACAGTACTGGGTGTATTTATCTTAAGTGATGGTAAATTTTCCTTGTTCAAAGTGCTAACAGAAACTTTTACATTCTGAAAAGATCAGAGAAAATTTCCAAATTTCACAAAAAAAATCTGGGAACTTTTGATAATTTATCCAGCTACTATTTATTATTGTTTGTCCTATTTAGAGATGCGCAGTTACGAGTGTTTTCGAGAATCAAATAAATCGTATTCGATGAAATTGTAATATGAATAAAGAACCCTGGCATCGTAAATTTTGAAAACCGCCTTTGCTGTTTTTTGCACGGCTGCAGCGTCTTGTCACAGTGAGGATAGCGATATAACTTGTATACAATTTGAAATTTGTGTAGCTAATGATATTTCTTTTGTGCTGAATTAATATTTTTTTGTTTCCAACTAGATTTTTGTAAAAAAAATTATGTGTATTAGCATTTGATTGTGATAAATAGTATGATAATTTTGGGTCGGGTGTAAAAAGTTCATAATTAAAATATTTTGTATTTTTTCTCCAGTTTTTTCAATTGCTAATGTAAGAGTTCCATTAATGGTTCCCAACTCTTACAATAACAATTAAAATATCTGTTGAGAAAAATTACAAAATATTTGTGGAGAATTATCCTTTAACCCCCTAAGCGTTTAAAAATATTGTGTGGATACTGTATATCGATACCAATTGCGGATCACAACATTTCTTAAGGGAATTGTAGAATCATGGAACTTTTTTCAAGGATTTTGTTGCCACCCTATTGTTTTATGCTGCACGGCTAAACATTGCCCTTGTGTCAAAAACCTCAACCAACTCCAATTATCAGTGGCAAAAAAATATCAAAGAATGTTTTCTAAACAAACTTTAACATTTTATTAAAGCTTCTGAAAACTTGATCTTTGCACTAAACTTTGGAACTGTTATTCTCTCTAAAATTTTGCTTCCAACTTAAAATGTTGTTTACTGGTATTAGCTTTGTTTCCATTTTTTTTTAAAACGTTATAAGCTAATTGGAATGTTAATAAAATCCTAACATCACCCTAAATTAGCTGCCTGCATAATGCTGTGTTTTACATACTGCCATGAGTTTTTTCAGCTTTTGTTTAATTTCTGTCCGATTCGAACACCACTCAATTAAACTTTAATAAGTCACTCAATGGAACAACGACAACAAAAATTTGACAACTTAAGCAAAGTAACCACAGAATATACTCAATCTGCATTACTCTTAACAATCGTGTAAATTTTAAATTAATCAAAGTATTCGCAGCAATAATACAAGTTAATGTAAGCACTAAAAATTATTTAAATAATATTTAAAAGAGTAAAAAGTTTAACTCTTGATTTTATGAGCATTCTCTAACACTTAATACTACTTTGTATACATATTGCAATGTCAAGTATTTGTCTAATTTTTACTGAAAAACCTGTCAGTGCAATTTACTCAAATAATATTTAGTGTTTTTAATTGATATGTTGCATCTTGAACATGCGTAAGGTAATGTCAAATTGTTTTAAAGCCTTCAAGGACTTGTATTTTATTAGAAAGGGAAAGAATACCATTATATATAACTTTCACTTTTCTAATGATCACTTGAGAACATAATGCAATGCTATCCTTATCTATGTAGCTATTTATATCAGTAATAGTGCATCCACTTTCATTTATGATTTTAAAAAAAAATGTATTTAAGAGTCAGAGTCCTCATTTTCAACTTCATTTTGTTTGCCATTAAAAGTTTTTAAATTTATTTTGCATGTATTTATTTTTATATTTCTGTTTAGGCACGACGTCAACTTTTAGAGCAGCACAGGCAAAAATTCCTTCAGCAACAATTAGGCCAGAAGATGGCAATGCAACAGAAACAACAACAGCAGCAGCTAGCCTTAAACTCTCTAAATACCAGGCAGCAATTGTCGGAGAGTGTATCTTCTCTTCAGTCGTCTGCATCTAGCCCCTATGGCGATAATATGAATGACTTAATCAACAACACAGTTGCTCCAAATGTAACTTTACAGGTATAAAAAAAAATTATTGGATTCTCTTTTCATAACAGTTATGACCGTATTCTCAAGTCCGAGTTAAACCGTGGATCAACGATAATCCCCGGGTTATCGAATAAACCGTCTTCATGATGCCTGATCCAAGGTTTAAACTGCCATTTCAGTGTTACATTTTGATCCTCTGAAATCATCTGATTAACTCTCGGCAGAGAGTTACGCATGCATAGTACTTTATATCTTTTTCGAAAGAAGTAAGATAATGAGTACTGTAAACAAAACAAAATGGACAACAAGCTTCATTCTGTGCTAAATTACAGTATTCTTTTGCAACGACGTGCATTCAACTGATCTTGTATGAATCGGAACAAGAAGGTGATTACATTTTCTATAAAATAGAAATGCCCAGAAGTATTCTGGTTCAAAGTATATAGCCAGAATAGAACCCAATTAAAAATCAACCGAAGAGTAGGTGCAAATTCGTTGTGGAATAAAAATTATTTTGTTGATTTATTATGAAAGAAAATTGACATTGTACATTACTTCAATTTTTACCAACATACACCCATACTAACATGTGCAAAGATGATTACATTGATTTGTCAAGGCATTGTGTACAATTCTTTCTTGCAAAATTTAGATTTCCATAAAAATCCAATTTGAAATTAAATACCTTTGCATTTCTCCTTCCAAACCCAAATTAAAATGCCTTATGCACTATTAAAATCACAATTTGGAATCAATTTTGGTGGTGAAGTATGTGTTCGGCCAGCATGTGCGCAGATTCAGGCGTTGTAACACAAATGTAAACAATATCACATGATTGTGATGAAACTGTAGTAGCTAATCACAGCGAGTGTATTCTTTTAATCCATGGATCACTTAACCTGCTGTTTGATAATCTGGTTCTTGATAATCCATGGTTTAACTCTGATCCTTGGGTTAACTCGAGACTTGTGAATATAGCCGTGAATATTTTTTATTGCAATTTTTTCTGTTAAATTAAGCACATTATAATTTTTTTAAATTGTATTCAAAGATAATTATCCAATGTTTGCGTAAAATAGAAGGGAGTAATAAAGATTAGCTTCCCTCAATATTTGAAACCTAATATCGACGTAATATGCTTAATGGTATTTGTGGGAGCATGCGATTGATACTTTGCTTTAATTTCCTCTGATAAAATGCCCTGCACAGACAAATTTTCCATGTGCGTGTTTTTAGACATTTGAGTTTTTACTTTAACTGTGATATGAAATTCGTATTTTTTGAAAGCAATGAAATTAGTTTTGGGGGTTTAAAGAAAGGGTAGGGTTTTTTGTTTGTTTGTTTACGTGCATTGCGTTTCACCTTAAAATTTTCATTCTCGGCTCCTATAATGCTAACCTAGAATGTGGGTTCAGACTTTCTATTTTCTCTTGTCAAACTTGCATGGACTGTGTACTTAAAAAAGAAAATGCATGAGTTGACTTTCTACCCATTAGCAGTACTATTGCTTTGTTAATTTTCCTTAGGTTTTGTACTGTAGAATAGACAAAATTCCAGTTTATGAATTATCTAATTTGAACTTATATAATTTTAAAAGATGTACTATTGTTTTTACAATACTTAAATTAGTGTGAAAAATAAAAACCTTATCTTTTACTCTCTAAATTCCAACTAACTATTAACAAATGATAGTCAATGATATTAAAGCTTCATAAACAATCCATGAACGAAAGCCGCAAAATACTAAAACGGTAAAATAATCAATGTCCATTTTGGTGGAACGTGTCCATCATGAGAAGCAGTCTGCCTCAGCTCAGTGGATTTGCCAACTGCACTAGTAATCTTGGAATTGTTGGCATAGCATTCTGTATAACTTACCCAGTGTGCTTCTCTCTTCAGCTTC
Source organism: Metellina segmentata (assembly GCA_947359465.1). Classification (NCBI taxonomy): domain Eukaryota; kingdom Metazoa; phylum Arthropoda; class Arachnida; order Araneae; family Tetragnathidae; genus Metellina; species Metellina segmentata. The sequence continues at coordinate 107,304,678 of OX375879.1, forward strand.
AGTGAAAAGTTTTGTGCATGCATTCCCATTATTTGACAGTCTGTCTTGTGTTTGGCCAAATATGGCTCCTTTGCCATAAAACCAAACCACCACCCAGACCAAAACAGAATACAAGTTTAAGTATATTATTAAACAGTGTTGCCAGTTTTTCAATTAAGCCTTTCCAAGCTACACACGAAGGTGGAGAAGCACTGATATCATTCAAAAGTGATCAGAGAAGGTACGGTAAAAATTAATAAGGCTACCGTTTCTGGCATATTACTTAATACACCCAAAATTTCACAAAAAAATCAGGGAAATTTTGATAACTTAAATGGCTACTATTTTCATTCGTCCTATTTTGAGGTGCGCAGTTACGAGTGCTTTTGAGAATCTAATAAATCGTATTCGCCAAAATTGTAATTCGAATAAAGAACCCTGGCATCAGTAACTTTTGAACACCGCAAAAACCCTTGTTTTTCGCGGCTGCAGCGTTTTGTCGCTGTGAGGCTAGTGATACAACTTGTGGTATACAATTTCAAATTTGTGTAACTAATGATGTTCTTTTGTGTATTAAATTAATATGCTTTTGTTTGCAGTTACATTTTTGTAGAATTTTTTATGTATATTTGATTTTGAGGAATAGTATAATGTAGGGTATAAGGTTCATAATCAAAATATTTTGTATATTTTCTCCAGTTTTTTCAATTCCTATTGTAAGAGTTCCAACCCTTACAATAACAATTAAAATATCTGTTGAGAAAAAATTCAAAATGTTTGTATAGAATTATCTTTTTATCCCTTCTTACCCTTGTTGTGTGGAGACTGTATATGGATAGCAATCGCAGATAATAAAATTTTTTAAGGGAATTGTAAAATCCGGGAAATTTTTGTGTAACTATCAGGGAATTTTTTTTTTTTCAAGTATTTTGTTGCCACCCTGTTAAATAAAAATATTGTCCTCTTGTTTTGATTTAGTTCTGATTGTGGTGGAAATGTTCTGCCAAAATGGCCATCGTCTATTTCAGTGGTCCCCAACCCCCGGGCCGGTACCGGTCCGTGGATCAAATGGTACCGGGCCGTCCAAGAAATATTAAATTATTTCCATTTTATTTACTTTGGGTTTATCTCGGGTTTGTGCGGTTCTTATCCATAAAATGTCCACTCAAATTAGGAGGCGGTAAATCAGAACTTGAAATTTGTTCTGTTGCTAGAGCTTCAATTATGCTGTATGTCTCTATTTTCTAATTTTGACAAATGTGACAACTGTTTTCAAGTTGGTAGACGAAGTAGCTGCATTTAAATCCAAACTGAAGTTGTGGGGACGGCGCGTGAACAGGGGCATTTTGGACATGTTTCAGACATTAGCGGGGATTTTAGGCGAGACTGAGCCTAAACATTCATTCTCCTAGTTGGTGCACAATCACCTGTCTTTGCTTTTAAAAGAGTTAGAGCGCTTCGTGGTTTTTTTGTGGTTGGGAAACTATTTTATTGATTTAGCATTCTAGCGAGTTATAAAATGTTAAATCACATTATATTCATTTTTTGGTGTAACTGTATTTTATTTTAAAGACTTGTTTAAATCCAATTAAATTAAAATTATTAAATCAAAACAAATCAACGTATCCCCCCCCCAGCGGGCCGCGTTAAAATTATCAAACATTGATGCTGTCCGCGGCGATGAAAAGGTTGGGGAGCACTGGTCTATTTTGTTCATTTTTCTGTCTTAATTAGTTGTTTTATGTAATTTGACTTCTGATATTGTAATTGTTCACTATTCCAAAACTGCTTATCCACGGTTTGTAAAAAATGGTACCTATGCTTTACTTAACCTATAATTACTTTTTCAGAGATCTACTAGCATGCCTGAGCCACAGCTGTCTCCCAGGTACTCCAATGTACAACAGATGTCTAATTCTGTTGCTCCACCTGCCAGCCCATCCCAACTGTCACCTGGTCAACGTCAGCAACCTTCCTTCTCTCCTCTGTCTCAGCCAGGGTATCCCAACAACTACGCTCAAGCTCGACTGTCACCTCACATACAGCCTCAGCAGAGCTCCAATCAGGCCTGGGTGCAGAGGAACTCACAGCAGAACCAGGCCAATCTGCAGCAACAAAATCCTATGTTAAATGCACAACTTTCTCAGGTACTTTATGCATTATATATGTTTTTAATTTTATGCAAATAGTGGATAATGAATAGCATTAAAAACTATGTAATAAACATGCAATTAATTCTATTTACCCAACAATCCTTGAAAATATGTCGTAATATGAACTGTATATATATCATAGTTTTTGATGGACAACAGGAAAAGAAACTCTTTCAACACCTATTTTTTAATGTGCAAGAATTTCTTTCAAAAATACTTTATTTGTTCTTTTTTTGTCTTAAATGATATAAGATGGTTGTTTTGGAAAACAGTTTTGGGTTTTTATTAGTTTCACTCACATGTTTGATTTAGCAATATTCATTTGTTGTCTAAACATTTTAATTGAAAACTATTAAAATCATTGGTTTCAATGTCAATTTTTCAAGACTAAACACATCAACGGATTTGACCAAACATGAGGTATTTGATTTTGCATGCCTCCCTGTACTGTACTAATGACTCTCTTCCAATCAATTAATTCTTTGTGTGTTCCACACTTGATAAGCATTAGTCATTGGTTGGAAAGTGCCGGCAAAGGATTAGATCTTTCATTTGAGTTGACATTTCTCTCGCTCGGATTCTTTGCATAAGATCTCTCTTTGCCATTTTTTCTTGCTCTCATTGTTTTTAATGTACTAAAATTACAGATCAACTAAAAATTAATTTTGATTAAGTTTAGTTAAATCTACAAGCATTGTGTAATCCTCATGTTATCTTTTCTTCACAGCAAGCATCTTTTGCAAATCAAGTTAGATTTTCCAATCAACAGCAGCAACAACAACAACCACGACAGATGATGCACTCTATGCCTAGCCCTGGCTCCAGAAATTCTACGTTTTCCAATCCCCCTGATTCTCCATTCCATCCTCCGTCTCCTGGTGTCGCTTTGTACCAGCAGCAAACCTCCAACCTTCCTCCACAAACACAGCAGCCTCAGCAGAGGCTTCAACGGGCTGTATCCATTCCAAGTAAGCGCCAGTTTTTTAAGTTTGCTTTGCTTACATACCAACTCTTTTAATGTGTTAAATTTTACTACATACTTAAATTGTGTTAGTATAAAGAATGTTTTTGGTTAACTTGTTTAAACCTTTGTTATTTGGGGATATATATAACTAGATATTTTTTTTAATTTATTCTAATTTTAAATTTAAAATATTTGGTCTCGGGCAAACAACTAACAAGAAATTTCAGAATTTATATGAATTTCACTTATTTAGTTTTAAAACTTCAATTTTTGCTTTTGTCATAACCAGAGTATGGCGATTTAAATCAACTTGATTTAATCTGATTTGGATGTTTTAAAAAACTAAAGATTTTTTTTCATGCCCTGGCCACAACCAAAACAGTTTATTCCAAGAATGTGGATATATGTAAGGTTAAACATGAACCCACCGCAGTAGTACACAAGGGTTATGCAAAGTGATTCACAAATCCAGCCCTGCAGTGTCATAACGATTGAGTTCAATTAACTGGGAACAGGGGAGTTGGTTTTAGAATATTCTACTGTATGAAGCATGTGTTCTTAAGTTGAGGATAGACATGCCATGCAACTTTAATTTTTGGTTTGGAATATTCTACTACAAAAAAGTTTTTGATTGAGAACATACATATACTGAGGTTTGACAAAGTAATAAATTTTTCTTAATTGCTAAATTTTTTGCTGCACAATATTTGTTTTAGTTTGGGTAGTTGCTTTTTTCTAATGTCAGAATTACTGTTCTTAGCACAGAATTCAGTTGTTACTTTGTTTCATTCTAACTCAGGATTTTCTATTCGTGTTCAATTCTTGCAAAAGCAATATTTTTTTTATCCGATGTTTTTCTTTATTTTATGAATTTAATTTTTTAAACCAATTTTAAAAGAAACAGCTAATATTTACATGTAAAGAAATTTGTTTCGTCCACTGACTTAAATTGAAGAATTTCATGCTTATGATACATTAATTCACAAATTGATTTTTAAGTCAAAAATGTTAGATTATTTGAATAAGTTATTGTAATGAAAAATTACTTGTGCTTTGTGTATTAATTTTTACAGTGTATAGTTCTTAAATTGGTTTTTATTATTGGCTATTGATTGCTAAATTATTTCTTTGTTTTTCTCTTTTAAAATGTCATGAATTGCTTAAGTATGACCTGGAATTTTGTAAAAATTTGTCTGGAAACTTGAAAAAGTCAGGGAATTTTATTTCTGAAATAGAGTGGGAACCCTGAACTCAGCTTTAATTTCCCCTGTCAATGTTGTGACTGAAGGTATAATTATTTTTTGGTATTTTTTCAGATCGAGGCAATTCCCCTCGAGGCCTGCCGGCAGGTTTCTCTGGAGGTGATCCGTTACTTTCTCCGCAGCCATCTCCTGGAAATTACAACACTCCATCGATTTCCAATTACAATTCAAGCATGCCCGTCTCAACATCCTCCAACTACAATTTAGATAACTTCTCTTATGACCAACAGGTTTATCCAGCTGCCATGATCGACAGGTTTGTTACCAATTATTCAATGGTTGCACATAGTGTGGTATTATTTTGCATTCAACTATTTTTTTATTTGGGGTTAACTGTCTTTAGAAAACATGGGGGTTATACTCTCCACAATACCCATCATGACTGTTCTTTGTACCTCTTTTTTCCCCTCATAATATTTCATTTGATGCCTTGTCAGGGACGTTTCAACATTTTGGAGTGTGGGCAAGAGATCTTTTTACGACCATAAACTAATCAAGCATTAATTTCTCCTAATTTAAGCCAAAAATTTACTGCAACATTATTTAAAGGCCAAATACACCTTTCCTCTCTGCCGTTCTACACACAAATACTTTAACAGTGGAGATAAGATTGATTTTTGCAGTTTGGAACTCATGAATATTAAGGAGACGTGATAAGCAATTTTGAGTCATGTTTGTGCGCAAATATATGTGCTCTTAGACGTTTTCACTCCTCTAAGAGCATTGCAAGACCTTTTGACTGAAGCTGCAGACGTATCAACAATGGAGATTCATTCAACAAGTTTGAACACTTCATTCATAAGCTCCCTAATTACACTGGACTCTGCCACCAGCTTCTGACAGATATCAAATGGTGACACAAACTTTTCTTTGACTACTCTAGATAACAGAATCAACTAGGCTTTCAATTTTTCAAGATTGAAATCACTTGTGTGAATGCCCAATTTTTAAGGAAGTACCTTTTTAAATTCCTCCTTTTGCTGCACCTGTAAGCACTTCTAATTTGACATGATTCACCATTCCTGGTTGATGGAATCTTTTCAAATTTTAGAGATTATAATGTTAACTACTTGCAACAAGCATTTTCTAAGGCCAACAGTTTCATTGATGTTGGCTGGTTGAAATTTTCAGAATTGCTGGAATATTCATACCGACATGTAATATTTCTTTTTCGAGATGTCTGACAGCTCCAAATCTAAGAATTGAGCAGATTCTTTTGTATCTCTCCAAATTCAAATTGGATTTTACTGTCTGCAGTACTTTTTCGTAATTTGAAAGGATTCTTTTTAAGGCATCCATCTTGTTGGACAAGTGGAAGGAGGTTAGGTGCCTTTTCTTCATTATCTTGATTGCATGAACACAATGTCAAAATAAATGTTTTTTCTTTTTGTTGATGACAGTATATTCCAAACATCCTTCACCAACCTCAAGACTTCACAAAGTAGTGAGCAAGTCCTAGACGTTTCTTGAAGACACAAGTCCAAAGAATAGTTCCTGCAATGAACAAATTATGATTTGGGTTGAATATCTTTAATGAGCTTTTGGACACCATTTAAATAACCACACATATTCCGAGCTCAATCAAATCAGTGTCCCTCTAACTTGTTGAAACCCTAAACCAGTCTAATCATCTGATCCTCAGTGACATGAGATAAAGTATCAGCCTTGGTATCTTTTGTTGAATTGCCCATGAAGTCTTCTCTCACTTCAGATGTGATGGAATTCATCCATCTCAGACACAAGCTGCAAATAATAATTTAGCTAATTGTTCTATACATACCATTCAAAGCTTATTCATTGATGTCTTCCAAAAGAAATACCATTAAGCACATTTGTGTTCTCTGAAATCCTAATTTTATTAACAGTTTAATGCTTCTTGTTATGAACCCTAAATTTCATAGGGTTTGTACTGTGGAGTTCGATATCCCTAATTACAGTGGCATAGCTCTGCATTTCCCTCAAAACTTATTTTTTTGTTTCAATAGATGATACCAACTAAAATAAAGTATTGTACGTGTGCAATATTTTATTGTACAAGTATAGCAAATGGTTAATTTAGTAAATTAATCGTTTGCAGCACAATAATGAAGATTTGACAACTAAGACGTGTTTCTTTTAATCATTATACTCTTCTACAGATTTATCACATCAATGCCTGAAAGGTAACAAGGATAAAAAAATTAGGCTTTAAGAAATGAAATGGTTATCAAACACTATGAATGTGGTTTCTATACTTATATCAACCACACACAGAGATGTACCTCTTTCATTCAAGCAAATTATTCATACCCTTATTTAAAAAATTTCTATAAGAACTACCTATAAAGTAAAAAAAAAAATGACTAAACTTTTTAAAAATTTAATAAAGTTCAGATCTTTTTAACATTTTTAAAAATTGCATTTTTTTTTTTTTTTTACACTTTTGTGAAATTTAGATTTTATTTACTAGTTAACACAAAAAAATTACCCCAACTTTTGATATCTTTACTTAACACTATTCAATTTCTTTTACAAGCAGATCGCGTGGAAATGGCGGTGGAACAATACGGTCCGAGTACGTCCGGCAAGAACTCAGAGCTAAAGTTGGAGCTCGAACTCAACAACACCAGGTAAGATTGTTCGATTCAGTCCAATAGTTAGGAGTATAATACGAATTAAAGTACTAATGAACCAGTTTCTTGTAAAGATATTATTTTAAAAGATCTTAAAGTATAAGCAATGTGCTAAATGTATCTCCTAGTCTGGTATTCTTTTTACTACAGGTGTGATATGAAAAACTCTGGACAACAGTAATAAGTCACCAAACTATGTTCCTAAATGAAAAAAAATTCAAAGCAAAATATCTGGGAGGAACAAAAAAAGTTCCATTTGTTTGAATGAGCGTTTAACACTGGAATGTTTAAGATAACGGGACTGCATGAATAGGAGATAAATCATTATATTGGAATTTTTTAAACTTAGATTTCTAGTCTTAAAACTCAAAAAATGACTTACCATAATGTTACCCAAAGCCCTTTATGTGTTACAAAAGTGTTTTATTTTGCATGAATTCGTTAAAATATATAAACGATGTAATTGTCGTGCAGAATTTTAATTTGTCATCAAGTGGTATCGCAAAAATCATTTTCTTAATCAGATTTAAATTACTCATGTATTTGTTTAAAGCCAAATATTTATTCGAAGTATTAACAATGTATTCAAACTCTAAAATCACAAGCAATTCAAACTGCTTATTCAAATTTGCTTAACACCTTAAACATGCAAATTTAATTTCACAGGTCCACCAACAGCTGGCCCAGCAACTCCCACAAACATCTGGCCCTCAGTCTTCAAATCAGTCCCTTAGTCAAGCTGATTTTGATGCTCTTGGATTCTCTCTTGACCTAGGCAACGGTAAGATTTAAAGAATGCGTCAAAATCTTGTCCATATGTGTTCCTGAATACTGGTGTCTCAAAGTTCAACTCTATTAATTGAACTTTAGACACCAGGTTAATTGAATTAATCGTTTTCATTAAGATTTATCAGCATTATAAAACTGTTTTTTTCTTTCTTTTTAAGTTTTATTCCTGCTCAGCTCAATCTGTTGTTTACCATTATTGAAAATAAACAACAAATGTTTAGTATTTGAAGTATTCCATCCTATAGTTTTGAATTGAATTACAATAACTGGGCTATTCATATTTTTAATCATGCAATGTTACATTTGAATCACAAAGCTGGTCTCTTTTCATTCCTTAGTAATTCATTAAGAATAAATCATAAACCTTTCAATAACTTTCCATTTAAATTATAGTTATCGTTATATGGTTTTCTAGCAGATAGTTGAATTTATTTTTGTATTTATAGGTAAATTAAGTATTTGCATCAATTCACTCACAAACACTCTTTGCTTTATAGATGGCCAACCATCATCGCCTGCATTGTATCCATCATCCCTTCTGAATACTGTGGGTGCTACCAACAGTAATGACTCTCAATCTCAGAGAAGCAGTCCCAGGGTATGGTTCAATTTTAATCAATACTGCAGAGCACATTATCTCTATCATCCTAGACAGAACCCATATCAGTATTAATTATGTAGACCTCCTAAATACTGAGGGCATTGATCGAAATTGGGACTGCATTTTAGCAGCATGATTTTACACAAGACTTGAAAGTAGGACAAACTTATGCATGATAGCTACAATTCAAGTGAAGAAAATTGCCACAATTTTATAGACCTAAATGCACATCATTTGTAGAGCATTGATCAAAATTGAGAACTGCATTTTAGCAGCATGATTTTATGCAAGACATAAAAGGACAACCATATGCATGATAGCTGCAATTCAGGGGGGTGGGGAAAGAACCCTAAATGCACATCATTTACAGAGCATTAATCAAAATTGGGAACTGCATTTTAGCAGTATGGTTTTTCACAAGACTTGAAAGTAGGACAAACTTATGCATGATAGCTACAATTCAAGTGAAGAAAATTGCCACAATTTTATAGACCTAAATGCACATCATTTGTAGAGCATTGATCAAAATTGAGAACTGCATTTTAGCAGCATGATTTTACACAAGACTTGAAAGTAGGACAAACTTATGTCTGATAACTGCAATTCAAGTGAAGAAAAGCACCTCAATTTTATAGACCTAAATGCACATCATTTGTAGTGCAGTGATAAAAATTGGAGGCTGCATTTTAGCATGATTTTACGCGACTTAAAAGGAGAACTGTTTGCTTGATAGCTGCAATTAAAATCTTGCCTCTTCTAAGCATAATTTAAGGTAAAATAACACTTCTGAAAAAATTTAAAGCAAAGTACAAAATAGGTATGTATCATTAGGAAATCCTCCTGGAATTCATTGTTTTTTGTTGATAGTAACAAACTATATTAAGCTTGGATAAACAGATCAGTAACAAAGTCAAACAGGTAGTAAAAAAATGTAAAGCTATGACTATTAGAGATTAAAAAACTTACGAAAAAGTCGTCAATGGCCATTTCAGTAAAGCAAGACGTCCAGAATTATCAAGACAAGTAAGTCGCAAAAGAAAAACTTGAGTTTAAATATGTTTTTTTAGAATAGTGTTGCTTCAACTAATTTGCTTAACTAATCCTCTCCTGGCCACTTGTTATGGCATTAGTGTCATTAACTAATGCATTCAACAACTTAAACAGTGATAAATCTTCACTGTTGAACTCAAGACTAGATCTTAGAGATACTTTCACTTGTTTGAAATCAAACTGGTGAGTTGTAGCATATTATTCTAAAATAGTTTTATTAAACTCACATTTTCCTATTGTGACTTCAGTCCTGGTTGTGGTGGACGTCTCCACCGATTGACTAATGGGATTTTTTCGCAAGTTTGAAGTCTTAATTAGTCTTTGCTTTGAAGTTTTGCATTTTTTTTTTTTTTAATCATTTTAAGCTTAGTTAGGTGTACATAATCTTTTAAAAAGTGCTATTTGTGTAGTACTAATTTCACTTCTTCCCTTTCAAATTAGTTCCAATTGGAGGAACAAAGACCGACCGAACAGAAAAAGTCACTCCTACAACAGCTGCTTTCTGAGCCTCCATGAACTCTACTCCCACGACGTGTCACTTAAACTTTGAGTTGGAAAATAGGCTTTCTGTTTTAGTTTCTTCTCCAAAGTATAAGCCACGAACTGTCGTCTCGAGCTGGTGTCTGCCAGATTTATTTTTGGAGCCCGTTCACTCGTTTTCCCTCGTTTTTGTTTTTTTTACTGAATGCAACGATACAAGGGCCCACAACGGTCATCAATTTTCTCAGGAATGGAGCATGTAACTGACCACTGCTCTTTATTTTCTCAAACCACAAGACAGGAAGTGTGCCTGGAATGGAGAAAGTCATCCTTTGAAGAATTACTTGCTTTAACTAACCGATTAAATTAATGTACATATTACATATATATTGTATGCTCTCAGGCATACATCATCGTACTGCTAGCAACTGCACAGTTTTGCAACCGTTTAGAACAGTGCTGGTTACAGGCTATTTTCTGCGTCGAACTTGCCTACATTTGTACAGCATGTTTGTGTTTGTATGCATGTATGTCAATGTACAAAAATATAAATAAAATGAATATATATATACACATATATTAATATAGAGATATTGTATCTGCATAGTTGTTCATTATGGACTTGGCATGTTTCGAAACAAATGATGCATACCTGTGTGTATGATTTGTTTTAGTGTGATTTGGCCTGTGTTCACATTGAGCGGGAGTTATTAAAAGACTATTGCATTGGCAAATATGTGATCTAGTTTGTATTTGTCATTTTGTAAAAAGATCTTTAGCAGATAAAAATTATTTTAAATGTGTAGCAATTATGTAGAGTATTAACTGATATTTTACAATATTCATAATATAAATATAAAAGACGTTTTAAATTTTTCTTGTATAGATTGTTAAAAAAATTATTAACCTATTTTTATATGAAGTAGAATTATTTCCTTGGCTAATTATTTGAGTAAATTAATAATTTGAGTTCCAAAGTTTTCAAAAGGCTCTTATTTAGGACTGGATTTGACTTTTGATTACAAATCTATCTAAGGTATAAGCATGATACATTCCATCAAAGTTTATTGTCGAGATCCTGGCAAAAAAAGTGTAGAAATTAATTTATTGGGAGATAGAAGAAATTACGAAAATCTTTGTGATACGTTACTCATGATAGTCAGATATTTGTGATTCAACCCGGTAAACATCCGATACTGATTATTTTATGTGATGCATATAAAAGTGTACAAAAGAAAATTGTTACTTGATGGTTAGCTTAGAGTGAAAATACTATTTTGTGGAATTCTATAAAATCTCAGCTGTAGACGTTAATGTTTGTAATTTTCCTTAAAATATGCCGGAATTGCCTTGTGCCTTGAATGTGTGATCCTCGGTGTAGTTTTAATAATTTGTAGCAAAAACTGAAAAATTATTTAGTATCTTTTTAAAGTTGATAGACAAAGGACCCTGCTTTGCCAAAAAAACATGTTATAATTCACGAAAACTTAACTGGGTTAATATTTGTAATCCCAATTTTTACCAGTTTGCTAAGAACTGATTGATTTCTTAAAATGTATCTAATATTTTTATCTGGTATCTTGATCTGTTGAATAAACCATATTCCTGTTAAAACAAATACCTTTAAGAGATTCAACACAATTTAAATTAATAAACGTTAGTCTTTTAATAAGAGAAAAAAATTTTAAAGTAACTTTATTTTCCCATTTCTTATTTGATAATTCTAAAATCAATTATGAAAATGTAATTCTGAATATGGACATCAGATATCTTTATTGTAATTTCATAAACATTTTACATTAAGATAGTATATTCCAATTACTGAGTATGAAACTAAGTGTTGCACCATTTTATATAACTCTCATAAAGCATTTCTTTGAGCACAAATTGCTTTTAAATATTTTGATTCGGGGGTTTTGTGATGTGTATATGTAAATGTGACGCTAGTCTGAAAGTATAATTTATATCTTAAAAATTTTCATGGTCATAAATTTTGAGTGAGTGCTTTTTTTTATAAAGTATATTATCTTAATTAAATATATTGCATATATAAAAAGTTATTTAATATGCTTGTATTCTTTATGGAAACGAAATGCATAATAATGAGTCAAAAGTAAATATTATTTTTCTGTAATAAAAATTCATTAGTATGCATGTTTATGCTCTTACTTTGTTTTAAATAGTCTGTTAGAATATTTTATAGCTATTTTACTGTAGGAAGTGCCTAAAAATTTCTACTATGAATGCAAATTATTTTATGTAGATCTGCTATTTGTTTAAATAATTTACAACAAATTTTTTATTTAAAATTTTTGCAACAGAAAAATACTTGACTTTCAGTTTAATAAAAAACACATTTAAAATTTATATTTTGATTGTAGGCATACAATTCGTAAAATTATTCTTATAATATATGCTTTCAAAAAGTTAATTGTTACTAGGAAAACCAAAAAGTTGCACAAAAATAATCTTATTAATTTAAGCAGCCTTATTTTTTTCCCCAGAATTGAAAAATGTCTAAAAAAGTTGGTTTTAAAAGCAATTAGGTTTTTTTTTATGTGCGAAAATAAGCATGGTATGTTAACTATTAGAGCATTGTTTGATGAAAACCTAATTTAAAATATATACTTTTTATAAAGATATTTATAGCATAATGAATAGTCTGGGATGTATACATATGTTTAAAGCCTTTCACTTTTCATGACTTAAGTTTTATAACGTCCTTATACCTTGGATGTGAAAAGTATTTATTTTTTCTTATTTATATTCATACATTTATACTAAAAATTAATCAATTTAATATATTTTGAGTTTGCTTTGCATTGTGTCTGTGATCATTGATGTTTAAAAAGGAAAATTATCTGTGTTAACTTTCTGAAAATTGAGTACCAAACAGAGCAAATCTATGAATGTGTTTTGTTGAAAATTATCAATCCTTGATAGAATTTATATACTCTGATTATGTCAGTATGAGAGAAATACATTTAAAAATTATGTATATAAAATGTGTACATATACATATAAATTTAGAGTATATTCATATGTACTTCAGAAAGTGGATTGTTTTCTAGATTTTAATGTAAACTGTTGGATACATCTTTACTATAAAACCATATATAAGTTACTGTAATTATATATTTCAAGTTTCTTTACCCTGTGTTCCTAATATCTAAGCACTGGTTAAAGAGTTACAAATGAATTTAAATGTTCCTAAATCCTTAAGTCAATGAAATCTGTAGTTTCCTAGCATTCCTGTGCATTTGCCTTGGTGTAAAGATTTGGGCATTTCACTTACATTTTTAATCAAAATTTCGAAAAAAAAAATTTTTTTTACTCAGTAATACTTGTTATTTTTCCTCTGTTTCAAATAGCAAAGCTGCAATGAACTTTAAAATGACCCACGTTAAAATATATAATTATTATTTTATCAAATTAGCAGTACTATTGCTTTGGTGTGACATTCTTGAATTTAAATTTAATTTTTACTAAATTGAAATAAAATGTTAATTTATCTCAGAATTTTTTTTTTTTAGTTTCTCAAAATTAATTCCTTTTTGCCAAATCTTATCTTGACAAGATAGTAAAATTTATTTTATTATGTGTGCATATTTTACAAGGTTGTTTAAGGAAACTACAGCATTGATCCGAACATTCTTTTAAACCTGTTTGATGACTCGTGTTGGATCGTCGAAAATTATTTTAAATTGTAAAATGTTTACTAATATCTACTTATATATATGTACATATAGATATTACTAAGTGCAGATTTAATATGTTTGTTAATATTCAAAGTAAAGGAAAGTAAAAGTATTTTTCATGTGTGGGTGGCAACAGTAACAGTACTTTATAATGATTCCATCTAATATCAGCTTCCCATTGCTTTCAGAAATTTTCGAGACTATCTTTCATACAATGCTAACTATGTGCTGTAAACAATTTATACAATTTAAAATTCCAGACTAAGGAATATCTGAAAATGAGAGAATATTCTTTCTGAACTCAGTTGAAATTGATTGAATATTTTGATCAAATGAATGCATTTGTTCAATGCTAAAATAGAGTGTTCATCAGGGTCTAAAATCAGTTGAGAAAAACTGAAAGCAATGATTGCAAGTTGGTTATTTATATTTCATCTGAGCTGACCATCTCTGAATTGGTGGTGCTGTATTTCCTTTTTATTGCTTTCCTCAAAAATTAGTTGGTAAATTAGCTTTTCTAACTAAATAAAAAAAATATGAAAGCTACACAACAATAGAGAACTTTCTACGAGTAATACATAACTGCTGTTTTTACTGCATGCTGTTTGTTTAATGTTAATTTTTCTTACATGATTGTAGCTGTAGCAAGCCGAACTTAATGACTTGGATGTTGCCTGCTAGTGTTGATGTAGCAAATGTCAAGATGAATGGGGAAGTGTTTGATTACCAAAATAGAAACTTAAAAGTCCAGCAAGTGATATGACTTATGGTCCAAAAATAAATACTAATATTGCCAAAACATTTAGCTTAGCTTTTAACAGTGCACTTTCATAGCCTTGCATGATGCAGTATATTTCTGAAAGATATTTTTATAATAGATTGTCGACACTTATACTTTAAGTTGGTTGTGTGTAACCATTGTGCGCTAGCTCTTCACTGAAGTAAAACCATAATTCTTACTTAGGCTTAACAATTACCATCACTAAGTGCATGTGATTGCTGATGGGAGCTTTTATAAAATTGTTACATTTTGATGATAGCATTACAAATGATTTGTTGCTCATAGACTTTAGTTTGAATGGAAAATATATATTTATATTTTAGCAAAAATAGCTAGAATTGGCAGAGCAAAAAAAAGGCAATCCAGTGAACATAGCAAGGTGCCTTGTTGAAAATTCCCCTTAGAAGCCTCTGATGTGATTAACCTTATTTAATACAATGGGATACAAAATTAGTTTGTGTAGCAAATCCAAGACGTGAGGTGTAATGAACTAATGTTTTATAGAATTATTTTTTATACTCAGAGACTACTTTAAAAGTTTTGCAGAAATGGGTCACCAATTATACTTTAATTCGTCTCAGTTTCAACTTAGAAATCCTGTGATTTTATATACCTAAATAGCACTTGTGTTTAATTTTACTCATAAAAACATCTAAAAATGAAAAAAAAAATTAACACAATTTCCAAAGATAGACATAAAACCCCTCATTGTGATCGCAACCTGAAATTCACTTAAAAGTAGTGTAAACAAATTACTGTTTTGTCACCATTTAGTTATGCAACAAATGATTCTTACACTGTAAAAAGGTAATATTTTTGTAAATTATTTTTATTGTATGCCACTCTTCATAGGAGTTTTCAAACAATTAATTATTTTTAAAGACACATTGAATAAACATTATTGTCATTCGTTTTTTCACTCATTCTTGTAAACTATCATCTTTGTATAGTGTCTTTAGTGCAGATAAATCAACCACCCACACCAAGTTAGAATTAGCACCCAAAATTATTTTGTTATTGGACATGTGTTATACCTGTTTGCACACGTACATAAGAGAATGTACATCCTGGTCTTTGAAAAGAATACCAGCCTCTAAATTATTGTCATTGTGTATCTTGTATAATTGCAACTGTTTGTTTTCTTGAAGTACTTTCTTGGGAATGTGACAATTGCTTAGTTGCAAAAGAAAGATTTCTGAAACACCCACAAATTTTTCATTCAGAATGCTTTTTGTATAGTTTGAATTTCATCATTTCATTTAATCTTATTCTCAGATTAACTGTGAATTAATAAAATGGGTTTATATACTGTTTTTTTTATTTTGGTGAGTAATTCATTGTGTACACATCTTGCAAACATTAGCCACAACCCAATTGTTTGAGGTTTTTTCTATCTATCAAAAGCACATTTGTGAAATATTGTAAAAAAAAGTATTTAATTTTTATATATTCCTTACACATTAACTTTTTAATTTACTTAATAAGAATCCCTTTGGAACATAACAATTATATTCAGTGTTTTATGAAGTTAATATTAACAGTTTCTGCGTATTTCAAAGAATAAAAATAAGTTTTTAAGGGCTTGAATCAGGGTGTCAAGATTTAAATCACTTGATTTAAATGAACGATTAAAATCATGATTTTAATCAAATTATATTTTTTTTAAATCATTTATTTATATCACAACCAATATTACATTTTTATAACTAAGTAAATACACCCTAGAAAAATCACAGAATTTGTCATGGTGGTTCCAGTGCTTTCTGCACTCATGGTGGTACACACTTAATGGCTACACCTCGTACTGA
Organism: Metellina segmentata; assembly: GCA_947359465.1. Taxonomy (NCBI): domain Eukaryota; kingdom Metazoa; phylum Arthropoda; class Arachnida; order Araneae; family Tetragnathidae; genus Metellina; species Metellina segmentata. Next base: position 107,320,855 of record OX375879.1, read on the forward strand.
TGAGCTTTTAAAAAAAAATGTTTGGCACTGGACACTTGCAAATAATCTGAGGTGTCTATGGACTAAGTAATCTGTTGAGTCAGGGATTCTGCCAAACAGTAAAGTAAACAATAGGTTGACATCTATTTGAAAGTTTTTACAATGTTCATGCATAATTTTATGTTACAAACAATAAAGCAGTAGGCCTACATCTACGTAAATGTCAAGACAGCCAAAGAAAATCCCCACAAAGTGGGCCTAAACTACTTGTTACCCCTTTAATTGATTGACCAATGACTTAGCTATAGTGATTTTTCAACTACTTTTTTTTTAATTGAGACATAAATGCAAAATAACACAATGTGATTAATAATTTATTAAATAAAAAATTCAACTGAGCTTTCTATTTGAAAGGATGAAAGTTTAAACACTATGAACATATTTTATTTTGCAAAATGCACCCTGAAACAGTCAGCTTTCACTTTAAGAGTAGTGACCCATAACAAATATTTATTTAATCAGACTAATTTAGGTCTCGCACTTACTGATACATTTGTTAACATGATGATGTTAATTTACTCAAGAAAAACTATGTAGGATGTTAACTTGTGTTTAAAGTTAAACAAATGTTTTATCTTTTGCTCTTGTTTTAAAAATTAATTTTTTAAATGTATTACCAAGTAACACACAATGATTTATAGTAAAATAAATATTAATTTACCACATCAAAACTTCCGATTGTTTACTGAAATAAATATTGGTTTACATGTCATGTCAGAAAGTCACTTTTTTTATTTAACAAATTTATTGGCCCTACAGAAATTTAAATAAAAAAATCCGATTTTTTATTTAAATCCGATTAATTGATTTTTTTTTAATCATTTTTTTACACCCTGGCTAGAATCTGATAAATAGATAATGTCTTGAAGGAAGTTTTAAGTAACTTTTTCGAAGAAATAGAACATCTAATTTTCAAAAGTTGGGAATAAATTTCCCAGACTTGGATTGTAATCCGTACTAAAATGTAATGAATATCCAAACTAAAATTTAATTATTACCATACACACAATCAGAAAAAGCATATAGCATACTTTGCCACTGCTGCTTTGATGTCATACTCGACACTTCCTGAACTTGAAACTGCTATCCTTGAATAATATTCTCACATATGCGTGATGTGGAAGTTTGGAGAGGGGTGCCAGCTCCGGTGTTTCCCCGTCATCTGACCATGGTTCAAAATTGCGTGGTGTACTTGGATCTTTCCCATTGTTCCCAGACCGTCGTCAATAGCCAGTTGTGTTGCTCATGTACATTAATTAAAATACCTACCTACCAAATAATATTTTTTCACATACACTATAAAATTTAATTGCTAATTTTTTAATTAACGTCGTACTAGAGCAACACAACTGTCTATTAACGACAGTCCGGGATCAATCCAAAGATCATAGGACACCACAGTCAGATGACAAGGCAACACCTGAGCTGGAACCCCGTTCTCCAAACTTCCAACCCAACGTGAAGACTTTCAGCCATGACAGATTGAAGGTGAACCAGCCGCCTCTACACCATACGCTTACAAACATCCATGCACTGACCCGGATTCGAACCTAGAACCTTCCGATGTGGAGGCACCTTAACCACCACAGACCTGCTCTCTAATATTTAAACTAATTGAATTTTAATTTAATTGTATCAAAAATTCTAAGAATAGTAACTAACATTAATCATCAAAGAAAAGCAAAACATATTACAAACAGGAATATTTTATTTTCAGAAGCTAATAATTTTAAATTAATGTCGTACTAGAGCAAACACAGCAGGCTATTATTTTCAGAAGCATATAATTGACCTGTTATACATTGACATTTCTTTCATGCCTGGCATCTTGAAATATGAAACCGTGGGCACTAGTTTCTACTTCCTAGAATGGTAATTATTTCTGAGCATGAGTGCTCTCTAATTTTACATAACTGTCATCCACCATGGATTATCCTGATTGTGATTTCAAATAAAATTTGTTTTATAATTAAATGCAGATTTTTATTAAGTTTATAGTTTTCTGTCAACAGCAGAACATATCTGCTCTTGATTTTGTTTCACGTAACACCTATTATCCTCCCAGAGCTGTTAGACATTCACTCATTAGTTCAGAGGCAAATAAACTTCCAGCAATCGGCGTGAAAGTAACCGATTTTGACGCATCTGTGGAAATCGTGATAATCTTTTAAGTGTTTGAATTCTTCTAACAGTGGGTAATTATTTAAGTTAGGTTTAAAATTGAAAAAATCGTAATCCGTGATTTTGATATTGAAAATTTCCAGGTGATTTATTTGATAAATTGGGATTTCTGCTTGTTGTCGAGAACTATACTTGTAAACTGTCGGGAGCAGTTCTCGTAAGTACAGTACAGTACATAGTTGGGATAATCAATGTTCGTATTTATCCCTCGAGATGTTGCTTTAGTTGAGTATTTTCCCATTTAAGACGGGATTTTTTAAAGGAAAGGGAATTATTTTAAGAGATATATTGCATCTCGTGATTATAGAAAATAAACATGAAACAATATTGTCCGTCGCATAGACATCAATATCACGATGCCTATGCGCCGGACTTGTGTACCAAGATGTAAGAAACTGACTAATTAAATTCAAATGGAAGTATCTAAGCTTTTCAATGAACAGACATTAGGGGAAAAATAATAAAGTTATTTGTAACATTAACTATTATACTCTAGTATGTTATTCACTTCAGCTATTGAAAATATGGGGCTTCTATCCCCCTAGTATAGTATGATTCAGTTACATCTTACACAAGGAGTTTTTAATTTTAAAAAATTAGACAAGCAAAATATTAAACACTTTAACTAGAATTCTGTTGGAAATGTAAATGGAATGTGCTAAACTAAACTATTGTAGGAGGTTAATCCAAGGGAATATTCACTTCAAAGAAACATTTTGCAAATCAAGAAAAAATATTACATTTCTTAATATGAATGTATACCAAGATTTCCCTTAAAACTAGGAAGTCATGACAAATTTTATATAAAATAAGATTAGATTTTGAATTTAAAACAAAATTTACAAATAAATTAACAAAACAAGTAGATTGTAGTAGTTTTAGTTGCCCAGATACAAAGTCAAAATGTGCTAATTGTGAAGTAAATGTAAAAGCTCATAAAGAATTTTATTTAAAATAAATCCCTACTGTCAAATATATGAATTTACAACTGAATAAGAATGTTTTAATGAGCAGAAACATTTCAATTCATTGTTAACCTTGGATTGGAATTTTTTGAGTTATAAAGAGACAACTTGGCAACCACTGTTTTTTCGTCAAGTAGAATTTTTCACTGTTTGATGTGATACTTTAATCAATGGTGAAAAATCCAAGAAGTGGAAATAAAGATGCATGCTTTTGCGAAAAAACAGGGATTTAATTATGGCCTTGAGAGTGAATTTTCAGTCTCAAAAACTTTCAAAATAAGAGCTTTTGAAATAATTTTGCTGAAAGGTACTCCACTCAAGCTGCCAAGGTTGGAAAATAGTTACAAAAAGTCATCAGTGGTAGTCCTGCAACTAGACAGAACACATTCAGTATGATTTCATGACATAAATTAGATATTGTTATTTCAATTACCAATAAAGCTAAAGGAGAGGGGTTCTCCCAACTGTTTCTCAAGTATATTTAAATTTTCTTTTTCAGTTGCTAAAAATTTTACCATGCAAACACATCATTTGCTTACTGTAAATTATGAAGAAATAAGTTTTGTCATGGCAAAAAATAATGTATGAAAATATTAAGACAGTTCACATTTTGTATAAGTGCATTTGGGAGCATTTTCACTCATCTCTATTATTATAAAAGGAAGTGTTAGTTTCTTGGCCACAAAGTCCTGACAAAACTATGGCACTTACAGTAATGGGATTTGTCACACAGATAGTGCAAATTTTTTACAATTTTAGGGTCAAGGCGAATTTTAAAATTTAATCTAGAACATTTTTAAATGAATTGAATAGATTTTTTTGCCATTCTTCATTCTGCCACTTTATTTCCAAGGAATGAAGAAACATCAAAATTTAGACTTTTCGCCATCATGTTGCATCTTGACGTCAGCCTTTGGAACCATGCAAAGTTTTTTTTCATCTCCGGGGAGAGAACACATTTGAATGACCTTCGTTTCGAGATTCATTCATTTTGATTTCCTGCGAAACGGTTTCCAGTAAAGCAAAAGATTACTAAAGTTATCACTGGCGTTCTTCAGTGCTTTTTTCTATCTCAGTGATCGTTAACGGTAGAATAAAAATTTTAACGGATTTGAAATCTCTAACATTATAAAAGGAAGTGCTTGTTTGTATCTTGTGATTCAAAGTCCTGATGAATCTATGGCACTTACAGTAATGGAATTTGGACACAGGTAGTTCAAATTTTTTGCAATTTTAGGGTCGAGGCAAATTTTAAAATTCAATCTAGAACAATTTTAAATGAAATTTAATCATTATTGAATGTAACAGTATAGAAGATGTGAGATTCTAAATTCATTTTTTTGTTTCCGTTTTGACTTTGTGCGGAGGAATGATTGTCCAGTCAGACGATAAAAAACAAAAAATATTTTAACTAGAGCTACTTGGTTCTCTTTTTCTATTTCGTAGACCGTTAAAGATGGAGTAAAAATTTCAACAGATTTAAAATCTGCAGAAAATTTTACACCACAATAATACCTTACATCACAGCGTTGCCCGTGGTTCGCAAACCAACACCACGAGCAACGCAGTGGCTAGTAATTATTATACACAATATGATCATAATTCTTCAAATTAACTAAATCCACATACCCTGATTTTAAACACTATTTAAATGTATCAGAACAACTCTAGTATCTTGAGGAAAATACCATTCCCAAACCATTGGTTCTGTAAACTGTTAAAAAATGTTAATCATAGTATTTTCATAAAAATAAAATGTTGCCAGCGAGCTTAAAATCTTACTTTTATCATAAATGGAGCTTGTGAATTTGTACTTAACAAATATCAAAACAAAATACATATAAAAATACATATTTTAATGTCAAATCAAAGAGCCAAACAAAAAATTTCCCATTTCAAAAATCAACCATCAAATTAACTGCAAAACACCAATCAAATTATTTGTCCAACATAAGTTATCAACAAAGTAACAAATCTAATAAAAGATATATACAAGTATGTTTCAAGAACAGGTATTTACATTATTGCACATTGTTGAGGCATCCCAGGTATTTGCAAATTACCTAGATCATCTAAAGGTGCCCCAGGACCTATATTTGCTACAAGTTCTTTGGGAGGATTACCATAACTTTGAACTTTCTGCATGAGTTGCAAAACTTTTTCAAACTGTTTCTTTTCCATCTCTTCAGAAGAATCTGATTCTACTTCGAATTCTACGCATATCTGCTTCATCAGTTTCAACTGCTGTTTGTAATTCTCGAGCTCTTCTGTCTTCAGAGTAGAGCCATTTTCAGTAAGCCAGTCTGGATATTTCTCCACAATTTCCTTTATTGAAGGATAGAGCAGTTCTTTGGACATGAGCTTGTGCATAATATTTTGCACCATGGGCATAAGATCTGGTAAACTTTCAGCATCTCCGGGGTTGCTGCCACTCAAGTCCAAGCCACCAAGTAGGTTGGCAAGCTCCTCTGGTGACGTGTCTGGGACATTCTGAACTTTTTCAGTCAGTTCTTTGATGGTATCCGCAAAAGACTGAGCTAAACTCTCTTCATCAACAGGCGCCCCCCCACTTTGCACCAAGTTTTCCATCAGCTTCCGGATTTCGTTCATTTCCGACTCGCCAACCATGACATCCCCCAGGACATCACTAAACTGCTCGAACTCCTTGTTCCAAGAGGCTCCATCCGAGGGCTCAGCACTATCCTTGGCAACTTTGCTAGGCTGTGCCAGATCAGCTGCAGGTTGAGGTATCGGTTTGTTGAAGTCATCTAAACAACTATCGAGAAGTTGGCTTAGATCAGTTTCCTCTGCATTTGCTGGAACTTCTTTCCTTTCTTCCATTTTATTTACCTAAAGAGGGAGAAGATTCAATTGAGTTCTCATAAAATTAACAATACATATGAAATTTTCAAGATTAGTTCATGAAGCAGTAGTGCTCTTTTCAGTGACGTAGCCAACATAATATCAAACCCAGAGGGCTCGTTACTATCGCAGGACTACATAAGAAAGGACATGAGTTGAAGACCCTGTGGCAGCAATGCAAGCTAATATACAGAGCGATATGGAGTCAAACAAAACGATCAACCGGTATAGTTATTAAGGTGTTAGTCTCTAGATTGGAAGAATCCTGGTTCGAATCCGGGGAAAGGGCATGGATATAAAATTGTGGTGTTTGTAATCGTATGGTGTAGAGGCGGCTGGTGAACCTTAAATCTGTTCCAGCCGAAAGTCCTCACATTGGGTTGATGTGGAAGTTTGGAGAGTGGGGTGCCAGCTCAAGTGTTGCCTCGTCATCTGACCGTGGTTCAAAATTACGAGGTGTTGTCCTCGCAACTTTCCCTTATGGGATTGATCCAGGACTGTCGTCAATAGCCAGTTGTGTTGCTCAAATAAGACTGTTAATTAAAAATAATAATAAAAATTACAGTAGCACATTAAGCGGAGCATTCTTCTGCAGTTGCTGTTTCAAATGCCTAATAGTCAGGGTTGGTGCAATCGACAGTCCAGAATAACCCAGACATGCTCAATGGAATATAGATCTAGTAAAGTAACGGCCGTATTCACAAGTCCGAGTTAACGAGGATCAACGATAATCTGCGAGTTATTCACTGTATTCAAAAGTCCTCATCCGTGATTTAAACTGCTGTTTCGGTGTTACATTTTGATCCACCGAAATCCTTGAGTTAACTCGCGAGTTACATTTAACGCATGCACAGTACTATCTTTTTGCGATGTATTCGAGCAAAACAAAATGAATGGCACATTTCATTCTATGCTCAATTACAGTATTCTTGCGACAACTAGACTGAGCCTATCATTACGGAGCACCTGCTTATCATAATATTGCTTAAATGGAAAAATTTTAAACATAATTTTATTGAAATTCGAAATAAAAATAAAGATAGCTGAGTTAACGTAAACAAGCAGCTTGTCGAAAAGTTGGATGGCTGCACCTCCGTCGGCTAAGAGGGAAAGATAGAATATGACCATGGCAGATGGAAATTCGTTGTAGAATAAAAATTATTCTGTTTATTTATTGGGGCATTTCACAGTATTAAGTTGTTACGGACTCTACACTTCAGAAACATATTTTATCCTTATATTCTCTTACAATGAAAATGTTTAAGATGAACTTCAAGTAATTTTATATTTTAGTATGTAATTAATACATTAGCATTGTAAAACATTTTAAAAAATTCAAATTTTTATTAAATATAGAGATTTATATTGCATGTTACGGACTCTACATTAAAGGGACATGGATTTTTATACTTAAATGGAAATGGCATTCCCTCTGAAACTAGCTGTTATTTCTATCTATTAAAATTTTCTTTTTACATTTTGGTTCATATATTAAATATCTGCACCACAAAATAAAAATTGGAAAGGACAAAAATAATTTTAAATGAATTATTTATTACATAACTCCTTGTTTACAAGCCTGTTACGGACTCTACACATTTGTCTCTTGTGAATATTAATGAAAATACTGAGAACTGTGTTCAGACTATTACAACAAAATTTTTTTACTGTTCAATAGTGTCTATGATTGATGAAATCTTTTGTCTATTTCCGCATTATATGCAAAACAACGTGCCGAAGAACCAATTGGTGGTGGGTCAGTGGGTAGAATTGACAGATAAGTGTCCCGATTAATTTCTTCAAACTCTACTTTTGGCATAGCTTTAAATTTGTTTGTTGATATGAGTTCAAGTTCAAACTTAACAAGGAATTTTTCTTCTGGTAACATTTTCACTATTTGCCCTGGCCACCGGTCGTTACTGTTAAGTACAGATATCCTACTTCAATGTCAGGTTTGGAAATGCTTTGGATTAATGATTGAGAATTCTCATTCCTATGAGTATCCCCATAATCTTTTCTCAATATATTTGGAGTTAACTTATGCAAATACTTTGCCATTATCAACATAAAAAATGTGCATTCTTCTGGTGCCAGGGATTGATATGACTGAGCTTCATCTATTTTCAAGTTTAAACTCATCCACAGTTGCTACCACCTCAGTTTCAGGTACCAAAAGAATGCTTATTGATTTAGCCCCTCTTTTAGCACTGGATTAGAAATCATAGGCATTAAATGGCACATCTTTATACTTCTCCGCTATACCACCTACTGGTCCTTTTCCATGCGCTGTAGGAAAAAAATGCCAGCTAGCAGTGCAGCCATGGTCTTTCATGTGGTTTTTGAAATTGCTCACAAGGTTATACTTATTTTTAAATTGGCTACCACAACCATCTGAAAAGTAATGTACATATGGAAACGATATTTTCAGTTTGTTCTTTACGTCATCCAAAATAATTATGTTAAAGATGAAGACTTCCTTTTTGTGCAATGGGTAAGGACATCTGAGACAATTGTATAGGAAATATGCTGCAGTTCTTCCCCAACCTTATAATATACAACAGCTGTAAATATAGTCACTTGCTCTGGTGACCTCTGAATTTTCATGATTTCATTTTGTTGTTTCAGGCTATTATTTTCTGCAAAATTCTCTTGAATGATAATCTGACTTTCTGTCAGTTTCTCTTTTAGATATTGCATATTTTCTTGCTGCCATTTTACATTGTATACATGCTGTGCAAATGAGTACAGCTGTTCTTTAAGAACTTGTATGCCTTCAACTAAATCTGTTTCAACAGCTTCCTTTCTTACCTGACCATCACTGGTAACCAATAGAAAATAGCTAAGTGGTATGTCTTCAATCAAATTCAAACAAGGTTGAAAAGAAATAAAGATAACCAAGTACTGGAAAACTGAAACTAACTTCTAAAAGTTAAATTTGCAGTAGTTTTTTTAAGTAAAAGTTTCATTTTACCTTTAAAGTTGACGTTCCGGCTGTTTTATTTTGTGTGCAGACAAATAGTAAAATGGGAACCTTGTAGACAAAAAACATTATTCTTGCCAAATGTAGAGTCCGTAACATTTTGTAGAGTCCGAAACAAAATTTTAGAAATTCATAAAAAATAACAGAATTGAATAATGGTGGAAATCAGTTAACAATATTGTAACACTATTATTGGAAATAGAAAATATTGATTTTGGTAAACATAAAATCATAATTAAAAATTTTAACAAAACTTTTCTTTCTAATTTTGTTACGGACTCTACAACCATCATTTTCACAAGCTGTTAATTTTTACAGAATACATTTATCAAATAAAATAGCTAGCCATAATGGATATGTGCCAGAACATTATTTGTCCCCAGTTTAAGTTTTGGTTTAAAAATCTGTTCAAGCCATTAAAAAATTAAAATTTACTGTAGAGTCCGTAACATTAAAAACTTCATTTTTTATGTTCTAAACACAATTCTATGCATAATCTGAAGTAAACAAAGTAAAGAATGTGATATTTATGTCCTTTAGAATGTGCTCTCTCAATATATGTAATTAATTTTTAATTTTATTAAGTTTTGTTACGGACACACCTATGTCTCAAATACTGTGAAATGCCCCTATTACAAATGTAAGAAAATTGACAGTGCAAGTTACTTTTCACATCACCAACACACACCCATACTGACATGTGCAAAGATATTCAACAAAGTCTTGATTCATTTGTCAAGACATTGTGTATAATTCTTTCTTGCAAAATTTAGGTTTCCGTCAAAATCCAATTTGAAATTAAAAACCTTTACATTTCTTTTCCCTAACCCAAATTAAAATGTTGCACGAGTTCTATTGAATCACAATTTGGAATCAATTCTACGGCGAAGTACGTGCTTGATCTGTATGAATGCAGATTCGGGCGTCGTAACCAATATCACGTGATCGCGAGAAGACGGTAGTAGCCAATCACAGAGAGTGTCTCATTTCAATCCCGGGATCACTTAACACGCCCTTTGAGAATAGCGTTCTTGATAATCCTCGAGTTAACTTGGGACTTGTGAATGTGGCCATAAGTTTCAACACCAGAGGCACTCCTGGGAGAGGCGAGTCGTGTACAGCCTGGCATTATTGTGCTGGTTAATAGCTCTTTGGACACATGACATGTCTCATACCACTACTAAATGGGATCAAGAGAGGCTGTCTAAAGTGGTGGTTCCTCATGCCATTACATTACTGCTATGGGCCAAAGAATAGTTAATCGAGTACCACAGGACAATAACTGAGTATCACACATCGTTGGCTGTGCCTCGAGTAGTGAGGTGCCAAGTCATGGAATGGCAGTATATCACATTTAGGGACGAATCCCACTTTTTTTTTAATTAGAGCAGAAATCACGTGATGGAGATCCACCAGTGCTATCATCCTTATCTTACTACCAAGGGGTACACCACTGTATATCTTATATCATAATATTATAAGGGAGCCATCACTTGCGACATCCAGTTCCCTCACAAAGTGATATGAAGTAGTTTGCAACAGAGATACAATATATCGCCATGCTCATAAGCAAATCTCGTAACTCCACTGTAAAAGTACAGAAGTTATGAGTTTTGCTAATTATTTTGCCTCTTATGTCTTCACCAACATAACACCTGGTCACACAGTGCTCGTCTCAACCTGGAGTGCCTCTGGGATGTCAAAACCCTTCCTTGGTCAGACAAGTCTCTAAATCGCTCTCATATTGACTACAGCAAGTAATTTCACGAAACTTTAGAGTGCTTGGCATAATTTCCTTTATTATAGCATAAAGATTCCAAAAGGGACCAAACTATATATCAGCATGTATAACTGCCAGAGAGCTTTACAACTAATTTATGGCCTCTCTGATGCAACTATACGAAAACAAAGAATCCCCTAGATTTGTCACCGTGGTAGTTTTATTTATCCTCTCATGTACATTACCCATGCTAAGAAACTTAATTCAAGTCGAAAGTGTGTTCATTTCTTGTGGTACAGGTAGGTTGTTAATTAACGTCACACTGGAGCAACACAATGGGCTATTGGTGACAATCTGGGATATATCAATACCCATACTTATCAATACCAATGGGTAGGTAGTCAATTAACATCGAACCAGAGCAACATAATGTGCTATTGATGACGATCCTGGATCAATCGCTAAAGGAAAGATCCAAGGACAATGCCTTGTAATTTTGAGTCATGGTCAGATGACGACAGCGACACCCAAGCTGGCATCCCACTCTTCAAATTTCCACACCGTGCAAATGTTAGGACATTTGACGCCTCAACAGATTTAATGTGTACCAATCTTGTGTACACAGTGGTCTTTGGCTGGACCTAGTTTTGAACTCACAACCCTTCATTTGCTAATCCGTTACTCTTCTAAATAGGTAACCACATCCCTTCTTGTGGTACAGTGTAATTCTCTACCCTTCTTGTGGCACAGAGTAATTTTAATAGAATCCTTCCTTTTTAATGTCAACTCTCTCTCTCCTATCCAACAAGATTTACGCACAGTACTGTTTAAAAGAGGAGTAATAATATAAATTTGATACCCAATTACGAACAAAGAGGAACATGCTTTAACATGAATGGGTTAGAATTAGATTGTCAGTAACCTTTAAAAATTAACGGTCAAGCAAAGTTCAATGATATGAAATTTTGGCCTTTTTCAGGTTTTCATGATCCCTGAAACTAGAAAATACATTTAAGTATTTTTTTAGGACTCAAAGGAAGTCTGATTGGGATGGAAATTACTTCAAATACCAGACACACATATTTAGCATTACACCATTTTTAACAAAAAGCAAGTACTGCACTAAAAAACTATTTCCAAATAGTCAGAGAAAAGACAATAAAATTTTTGTTTATATAGTGTTTAATTCAGTTTTTTCTTCATTACATTTTCCCCCATCAATTTTTATTACCTGGTACATATTGTCAAAACACATACATTAACGAATGATGTGAAAATAAATTTAAACAAATAAATTCACCAACAGATTCATTGTTTTCTGTTCTTTAATTTACTCAGAATAAGAATAGAGAATTTGAAACTCCTATCAGTTAAAAACATTATTTTTTTTTAACTTTAAAATCAACCAAAAACTAAATCAAAGGTGTAATGAATGCAACACTTATCCTTGAAAGAAAAGATTAATTAGGGCCAAAAATATAACTTAAAAAATAAGGAATAAATGATGTCTATGAAAGTGCAATAAAATCAGATTTCAACAAAAACAGTGTTATCAAGTTATGCAGACAATGCTGATCTACATCAGTTTTTGCTTTCAAGCAGGCAATAATATATTCTAGAAAATATTGTTTTCTTAAATGTAGCTTGTTATTTAATTTCAATTACAATGCACAGAAACATGTTTGTTTAATGCTAATACAGATCAAGGATGAAAATGAGCATAACATTTTTGGTAATATCTAAATTCAAGACTTAAATGAGTTATTTTTTAAGTCAAGTGAGTCAATCTGTGAAGCTTCACCTTGTTGAAGCCGGGGATTCACTTTTAGCACAGGTAAGTCAGAAATGAGTCCTGCCATTGAATTTCACGTCATATCTTATAAATGCTCGTCACACATAAAATTATGCCATCAACTTTTGACGATAAAAACTGTTCTTGGCGAAACTTTGAGGTCCATAAAAAAATTGTCGATCGAAAAGTACCTGTTGAAAAGAAACAATACAAAATTCGTTTGGAAGCAAGGGGAGCTTCGAAAACTACTCTTCATTAATTAGATGCCAATAAAATGCAGTATTTCATCTATTTTAAATTCAAATTAAAACTTAATGGACAAAGCTCAGAAAAATCACAAAATTTGAACAAGGAAATTGGTGTAAATTGTGCAACATGGAATTTTTTTCAGTAAAAGCAATGAGATAACATTTTGTAAATATTTCTAAGGTACTTAAATAAATTCATTATACAGATTGACGTCATTTGACGGTCGTTAAAGAGATTCCGACAAGAAATGTATGAAAAATTAGCCAGATCCAAGACAGTAAATAAACACCTGAAATAACAATACAAGATATTAAAGGAAAACACGATTCATCACTTACAAATTGTTTGCAAATATCAAAAAAGTTAAGTCAGAGATCATACGATCCTCTCCGTTCGTCTACTTCTACTACTTATTTTCGATTACGGTAACAGTGAAGAAAAGTACACTGACGATTGAGTTTTGTTTTGTCCCTAAAACTCTTGGATCTAAAATTGATCTTCTCAACCCGGCTTTTTACTGAGGATCGTCAGTAGAAACCAAAACTCAAGCTAGATAGCGCAAAAGCATTCCTTTTGTATCCAAGCAGTCGTTTGTATGCCATTACTTGAATTGTTATTTTAAAATATGCACTACAGTAATATGCTCGCAAATGTTATAAAAATAATTTTTTATTCGTAGATGCCACCATATAAATAAACGCCCGGTTGGAAGAGTGACGGACTACCGACAGGGTGAGTTAAGAGTTTTAATCCAAACCATAGACTGTCGTGTACAGATCTGTTACGTACGTGTACGTAACAGATCTGTACACGTACGTACTAGACTGGCGTGTAGATCTGATACGTACGTGGTGTATGTTAAATCTGGCTTGGTCTCAAATGTCCTCACTTTCATATGGTGGGGAAGTTTGGAGAGTGGAGTGCCAGATCAGGTGTGACCTTGTCATCTGACAGTGTTACAAAATTTTGTGGTGTCCTCAAATCTTTTCCTTCGGTGGTAGATCCGTAGATCCAGGACAGTCGTCAATAGCCTGTTGTGTTGTTCTAGTACAACATTAATTAAAATACCTGTCTTGGCGATTCAAGATATGAAATAGTTCGAGAAAAGTGGACTGTATTTTTATTTAGTTAATTACTTGATATATGCACATATTTACAAATTGAAGTATTTGAGCACCATAGCTCTGAAGACAAGAGATGGACAATACCATCAAATATAAATGCATGAGCGCAAGAGCTCGTATAAGGGGAGAAATGGACCAGACCACCTTCACCCTTGAGAAACAATCTTTTTCTGAAAATGGAACAAAATACAAAAATTCACACAACTCCCACATAGCGTCACAATTGGCGCGTTCTCGCTCGAAGTTGCGACGTGAGGCTCCAACAATACCTATCCACTAAATTTACAAAATATAAAGCGTCAACAATCAAACGACTCATTTGAATTCTTTTTGTCGCAATAAATTTTAAAATTTGATTTAAAAAATAAATCTTGCAATAACTGTCATACTGTCTTTGTTGTAGGTCTGTAGTAAGTTGTGTTTGTACGAGCGATAAACTCTGAGTTATTTTTAAAGCTATTTGAAAACACGGGGGTTATTTGTGAGGGAGCATGCAGTGGGCTATCGCGTTACTCCCAACAAGGACAATCACAAACTTCTATTAATTTTCAAATCGGGATCAAGAAAGTGACGGAAGTTAGCAGCCCGGTTGGAGGAGAAACGGACTAGCAACAGGAGGATTGAGAGTTCGAATACAACCAAAGATCGTGTAAAAGGGGGCTGGTGTACGTTAAATCTGTCGTGGCTTCAAATGTCCTCACATTGTTGCAGTGGCGGATTAAGCGGACTAAGCGGCCGTGTAGGGCCCCGAAATACCGAAGTGGCCTCGAGGTCTTAAAATGTCTTTTCATTAAGGTTCGAGAAAAGTTGTGACAGCGTGTGTGTGTCTTTAGAATGTGCGTCTTTATGTGCAGTGAAAAGAACTCTTAATATAAGATGGTCAGCAAAAGCAGATGCTGTATTAACTATAAATCTTGGTTTCACCCATATAAATGAAGCTTTAACTGGAATTTGTAATTCCGAAGAAACAAAGTTACCATATTACAGGCGACTTCACTTCTGAGGAAAATGGACAAATATGAAACAGCCCTAATGACAGTTATTTGGAATACTATGATACAAAGATTTTATTATTTGGAATACTATGAAAATTTTCAGAGAAGTTGAAAAAGAGGAAGAGGAAAAGAGAGGAAGTTGAAAGAGATTTATCATTTAATGTAAAATATAGACAAACTAGCAGACAACAAATGAGAAAAAATGTTTTTTTATGAAAATAAAGGAGTCGGACATGAATTTACAATAGGAGAAAATTTCATAGTCAATTAATTCCTTTTATGTCATATGTGATAACACCATGGCAGAATTATCTCAAATATGTGAATTTGTATGTTAATCAAATATGTATCAGAAAATATGTATCAGTAAATATGTATCAGAATTATCTCAGACGTATGAAGTTGCTGTGGATCCTTTTCAAATATTTTTTATTGGGATTTATCAGTAGGAAAAAAAAAGATCACGATAAAAAAAGTTGAAGGATATTTACAAAAATGACATTGGTGGTTTGTACTTTTGAAGACGAAATTGACCATTTTTTAATGTTTCTTAAGGAAAACGAGGACACCATCAAAACCACACAAGTCATCTATCGAGCCGCCAAAGAAATGTCTTGCACATTTCCGAATGCTGAAACATTATTGAAAATTTTTTTAACAATTCCCTTATCTAATGCAACAGGAAAAACGTTGTTTCCTGTTTTATAAGAGTGTAAAAAATTGTTTAAGGAGTTTTATGGGAGAAGAAAGATTAATTACTATGGTAGTTCTAGATATAGAGCAAAGAATCGTAAACCGAATTGACACTTCCAAAATAATTGACGAATTTGCAAGAAATAAAGCAAGACTTAAATTCATATAAAAAAAAATTTTAATACATTTATTTAATGGGCTGTGGTACGAAAATTTTGATTACTTTTGTTTTTTGTTAATAACTTAATGAGAGTTTCCTTGGAAAAAATTTTCTAACTTGAGATTGAGGGCACCGAAAAATTTTACCGCTTGGGGCCTCCACTTGATTTGATCCGCCACAGCATTGTTGTGGTGTGGAAGTTTAGAGATTGGGGTGCCAGCTCAAGTGTGACCTTGTCAACTGACAGTGGTTCAAAATTAAGTGGTGTCCTCGTATCTTTACCGTCGAGGATAGATGCTGGACCGTCAACAATAGCCCGTTGTGTTGCTCCAGTGTGACGTTAATTAAAAAACTACAAATACCAATACGAAGAAAGTGACAGACAAACGTTGACCGTTATTCGTTAGATGACTGTTAGACGATTGTAAATTAGGTTTAAATTGGTTAGTTTTACAGCAAAATGATCATACTTTTTCCAAACTGCAGCGAACAATAGCAAACGTCTAGCAATAAACATACAAAAGAAAAAAATTTCCGACACAGTAGAAAGAAATACATCCCGGTAAATTAGAGGAATCGAAACTGCTACAATTACAATTTGCAGGCTGTGAGCGCAGTGGGCAAATCCACTGAGCTGTTTGTACACTCTATAACAAAAAAAAAATCGACGCATCAAGAAGGAGTTGTCCAATGGAGACAAAAATTGGTGGATAGGAAAATTATGTGCAGAATAGAAAATGATTAAAATTTCAGAACAATTGAATGATTTATTTCAGAGTTACAGTAACGAGCTCAATAAGGTGTTGACAAGTCTCTAGCCAGGATGTAAGCTGCCACACGGCGTGGCATAGACCGATAAAGCTCCCTGATGGTCTCCTGCGGTATTTCTTGCCAAATTTGCTCCAATTGTCGGACTACGTCATCAACATTCCCTACCGGATGCAGTCGCCTTCCCATCATATCCCAGACATGCTCGATGGGAGAGAGATCTGGTGATCTGGCTGGCCAGGGAAGTGTTTGACAAGCTTGAAGACAGTTCATAGCAACACGTGCCGTATGTGGTCTGGCATTGTCTTGCTGAAAAATAAGCCCAGGGTACTGTGAAAGGAACGGTAGCAAAACAGGTCTCAGAATGTCGTCAACGTACCGCTGTGCAGTAAGTGTACCTCTAATGACGACCAAAGGGGGCCGGCTATCAAGGGAAATGGCACCCCAGACCATGACTCCTTGTTGAGGGACCATGTGGCGTGCAATAGTGAAAGCAGGATCGGCACGCTGCCCTGGGCGTCTCCAGACACCTCTTCGATGATCGTCAGGACACAGTTGGAAGCAGGATTCGTCGCTAAAGACTATACGTCTCCAGTCAGCATCATTCCAGCCTGATCGAGCCAAGCACCGCTTTAATCTGGCTCGACAGTGTGCAGGCGTGAGTGGCAGATGGCGTAACGGTCGGTACGAGCGTAGATTTCACTCTCTCAGCCGTCTGTGAATGGTCATGGTGGACACTCGTGTGTGGGTCGCACGACTGATGGCTGATAGCTATGAATCAGGCGCTGTGACAGCTGATCTGACAATCACTCTGTCCTCGCGATCTGTTGTGGCCCTACGTCGACCGCAACCATCATGACGCTGAAATCTGCTACTATCCACCCACTCTTGCCAGCATCTTCTAATCGCCGCATCGCTTCGACTCACCTGACGAGCGATTCTCCGATTTGCCCAACCTGCCTCTTTCAATCCAATGATACGACCTCTTTCAAACTCTGAAAGTTGCTCGTAATGAGCCTGAATCCTGCGGCGAGGCATTTTGTTCAGTCGTTGAAAGGTATCCTAAATCGCAATGCAGCAGACATTTTTAGCAACAGTTCAAGAAAAACTCCTTATATGCATCTACTGGATGCGCAGTTCCGATGCGCTGGAGATCGCACTATTCATTCATTGGAAAACAAATTTTAATCATTTGCATATTTGGTCAAAACATTTTTGCATACGAAATATCAAAGTAATAGGATGATTCATTCTTGGTGCGTCGATTTTTTTTGTTATAGAGTGTATTTTGGAGATCTTGCGGCAGTTTAGTCTGATTTGCTAATGAAATAGACAAAGATGAGACGCAACTTCATGTTATTTCGCTCGGTTTGAAGACCTACGTATACATAGGTTCTGAAGATCGTAAAAAGCACGAATGTTGGACGAATTGAGGAAAGTGATGACCAACACTAGTTTGCGTTTCGATAGTCAATAGGCCCAAGCCCACGTCACCTTAAGAATACATGCTACGTTTATTTCATAAAAAGATCAAGGGCTGGCAGCAGGTTAACATTTAGATGGTCTGCAATTAATAATCAAAACTGAATGTGTATGTGCGTGCGTGCGTGTGCGTGAAGCTTCGTCTTTTCAAGCACTCATGGGCAGCGGTAGCCCTGTTGGAAAAGTATTGGCTAGTTGGTAGTCCGGATAGAAATATGACAGATATGTGTACTAAAGTAAACTAAAGTAATAAGAGGCAGAAATAATTATGCCTTTTGTATTTCTCTGATAAAAGATTCTGTAAATTTTCTCAAGTATGCTGACTCATTCAGTCTTCGAATACACCAGCCCATGTAGAATTTCCCACGTCCTGCATACATAATGTGACCACAAGTCCCGTTTTTAGGTAGACTGTCCTGTTGTTCCCAAGCTTAGCTTCGGGATTCCGAAATGTCCCGTTTTCAGAAAGTGATCAAACGACTGTAACAATTTCAAAAAGAGTCGCGAAAAATAAAGGAAATCCGACGGGCCTCATCTTTTTGTAAGAATTTATTGAAGATAATTCCGGAAAATCTTAAGCACAAAAAAAGTATTGCAACAAAATTATTGCGCACGATCAACGATTGTTTATTGGAGAAAAGATCGGGAAGACTTTCTTTCTCCTTTTTTGACAGAAGAAAACGAGATGATATTGGACTGAATATTAAAATTTAGTACCTATAATCACTTTAGGCGTCTAGAACCTTCCCCCCCCCCCCCATCCCTAGTCAGAAGCCTGCAAGCTCGCTCCTCGATTGCGAGTACGCGTAGACAGCTCGTGCATCTTTCTTGACGATTGATTATTGTTTTTTTATCGACGTGTGTTATTATAGTCAATTTAAAATTCTTGTACGTGAAACCTTCATTTTACAACAATGCCTAAACGCATGTGCACTTTTAATGTTAACTTATAAACTAAGTACCAGTTTATAAAACACAAAAGTAAATTTCAAGAAATCCTGCCAATAATTTCATTTTTATTTAAAATCAACACCAAAGTTGAGAAAGACACAATTTGTTCAAAGAGAAATTTTTTTTTCACGTGTTCACACATACATTCCTGCTCTTTTCATTAATAAATAAAACTATAAAGAAATATGTGTTTTCTTGAATACTCATATTATTACCTAAAAATAGTAGATGTCCCGTTTTGAGGAGGGAAATACATAGTCACGTTATGCATGCAGTCAGCTGTTCGCGGTAGCCCAACAGAGTAGCAGATTACCAACAGCATGGTTTCTAATTCGAAACTCGATTCAACCAAAGACTATCATGTAGGAGGAGGCTGGTGCACATTAAATCTCTCATGGCCTCAAATGTCTTCACGTTGTCGTGGTGTGAAAGTTAGGAAAGTGGGTTGACAGCTCAGGTTTTGATGGTTTATTCGACTACCTATATACAGTAGCCAAAAGTCACCGGACACCCGGTACTGTTGGTTCGAAAGGCACCAGACGTTTCACTAATAGGATGTCGGGCCTCCTTTTGCATTAAATACAGAATTTACCCTTCGGGGTTGGCTATCCACTAAGTTCTGGTAAACCGTTGGCAGAATTGTGGTTTATTCCTCCTGTAGCACGGTGAACAGATCACGTTTAGTGTTTGGTCGAGTGGGTCTGGCACGCAACCGACGCTCCAACTCATCCCAAAGATGTTCTATAGGATTCAAGTCGGGGCTTTGAGCCGGCCAGGCAAGCACTTCTACCTGATTATTGTCAAACCACGACGCAGTGACGTCTGCGGTATGAACAGGAGCACTATCGTGCTGATACATAAAAGGACCTGTTCCAAACTGTTGACATAGTGTCGGAAGCATGCTATTGTCTAAAATGTCTTCGTACACACCAGATGTCATCGATCCGTCGACTAAAAGTAACGGGCCAAGCCCAAACCAGGAGAAACAGCTCCAAACCATGATACTACCAAATTTCACAATTGACACAGTACACACTGGTAAATACATACTTTTGTCTACGTCTTTAGTGTTCTTATTTTGAATTTCTGTACTTACGTTCATTCTCTGACTGATGCATTTTCTTAACAAAATGAAACAATTTTGGTTTTGCCAGTTAAAATTTTTAAGAACACTCGACTCGGTCCATGTAAAAATTTGTAGTGTCTAAACAGGCCAGACTTGCCGTTTAAACCGACTGTTTGCTAACATAAAACCCTTCGAGAGGAAAATTTCTATCCCCTGTTCATTTCTCATTTTTGTATCTCTATCCAAATAAAGTATAACAAATTCCATACAAATAAAATATTACACAAAAAATTTAAAAATTATTCCATCTACCATGCGAATACAGCACCCACAAGGTCTGTGCGTGTCAGTTACCGTGGAAACGAACCTCGTCTTATTTACCATAGGGTATGACTGAAGAAGTCCATTTGATAGTTTGTTGCATTGACGAACTTAATAACAATTTGGAAATATATTTATTACATTTTTACTTGACGAGAGAAGATCTACTTATTACACTCACCGTGGAGATGTAATAAACAACTTATTTCAACACCATTTTACGAGAAATAAAATAAAATTACACAATACCCGAGGGTATATACCCCCTTCTCAAAATGAAAGTGCTCCGTTTCTAAGGCAACCACCATCACATTGACCTGGTATTGGAAGCAGTTTTTGTGGAAGATACAGTCGTAACATTCTAACCCACTTCTTGGCTGTCTCGCCGTTTGCAAACCTGACCAGATCTTGATGGACGAGATATCTCGTCATTAAAATAACTTATTTGATCTAGGTCTCGTAATCGTAAAAAAACACTTTCACCGTTCGGAATTCAATCGGCATTCCTCATGACGAGACATCTCGTCATTTGCAAATTGCCTATATCCTGTTAGACGAGATATCACGTCGAAACCACCTGGAGGGTAAAAAATAAAATAACGATTAACAAAATAATTCTTCATCGTTCACTACGAAATTTGAAAATAGCAAGATTGTGGATAGTTGTTTCTTCAGTGTCAGCAGCTAGCATCTGTCTTGAAGGTGAATATTAATGAACTAGAGGGCCCGCCTCCTGGTCGCAAACGCTCGCCAACCCCAAGAGGATTGCTTTGCAATCCTCATTGGTTCGCTGTGCGAACTTATGCTCGCTTCGCTCGCATCAATGAAGACATGTGTCCTAGCAGAAGGAATTGTTTACAAAATATGATATTCCAAAAAAATATTTTCAAATCTAAATTTTTTTGCTGTTTTTCAGGAGAGATATATATGCAGTACCTATGGAATCCGAATTCAAATGAAAACTTTGAGCAAATTTTGACTCGAAATGTGAGCGCTGATTTGGAAATTGAATACCCAGCGTGTTGTTTGTGTGTACATTTACCCTGCACTCGAACAACCCACGCTTTTTCATTGAGTTTGTTGTTGAAAGTTGTAGTTCAAGCGTCTTGTTGAACTTTAATTGTTGGCCTTGAAAAGGACCTTTTTTTAAATGGCCTTGAAAAGATCCTCCGCTTTCTTTGATTTCTATTTATTAACTGCAAAAGCTCAACTAAATTTTTTTTTTTTTCAACTAAAATTTCACAACCGAAAACGCTATAACTTCAATTGAAGCGCGAGGCTTCGTGATAAACAAACAATCGTACAATGTTGCCAAAACGCGATAACAAATAACGTCTTTTTTGCGTGCCAGGTAAGAGAATTATATATAGAGATAAGATTTTAATACTTTCTTAATGTTACTCAATTATCGTTATAAGTAATTGGTCGAACCCCCAAAGTATATTTTCTGTGGTCCAATCATCCAAAATCACCATTTTTGTGTGCTTACGATAGTATCTTACCTTAAAATTTAGACTGTTTCTCAATTGAGTACATTTATAATATACGTATACAGATTTTCATATAAGATGTAAAGACAAAGTGAAACATTTTTTAAATCCAGATTTAAATTTGGAAACGACAGGAAAAACTCCCCCCCCCCCGTTTTGTAACTGCACCTGGCTATGCTACATGCTAAAGCTTCTCGAACTATCCACAGCCAAACTGAGAGAAGTGTTAATATGCCTTATTGATTCGACCTTTTGCTTATCATACACTGAGAGAGCACAATTGAAATATTTTTTCGTATAGTTTTGAAATATACTCTATAGCAAAAAAAAAAATCGACGCACCAAGAAGGAGTAGTTCAGGAGCTATGCCGGTCTCGATCAACTTGGAACGGCGCTGACTGTGGGCGTATAGTCTTTAGTGACGAGTCCCGTTTCCAAATGTGTCCTGACGCCAACCGCAGACGTTTATGGAGACGTCCAGGGCAGTGTGGGGATCCTGCGCTTTCTATCACACGTCACACATGCCCACAACAGGACGTTATGGTCTGGGGTGCCATCTCCTTTGATAGCCGAACAACTTTGGTAGTCATTTCTGGCACACTTACAACACAGCGGTACGTAGACGACATTCTACGACCGGTTGTGTTACCGTTCCCTTAGAGACACCCCGGACTTACTTTTCAACAAGATAATGCCCGGCTGCACACGGCACGTGCTGCTATGAATTGTCTTCAAGCATTCTCAACACTTTCTTGGCCAGCAAGTTCTCCTGATCGCTCTCTCATAGAGCAAATTTGGGACGTTATGGAAAATAGATTGCAACCGTCCCGGAATGTTGACCCTTTAGTCCGACAGTTGGAGACAATTTAGCAAGAAATTCCGCCAGACACCATCCGGGAACTCTTTTAGTCTATGCCACGCCGGGTGACAGCTTGTATCCAGTCCAGAGGTGAATCAACGTCGTATTGAATTCCTCCCTTTGTAACGGTCAAACTCTAAAATAAATTATTGAATTGTCCTGAAATTGTAATCGTTTGTTTTGCTATGTATGTTCTTTACATCCACCCATTTTTATCGCAATCGGACAACTCCTCCTTGGTGCGTTTTTTTTTTTTTTTTGTTATAGAGTGTATGTATAAAATAAGCATGCAAGAATATGGTCTTGCTGCAAAGAAATCACCGAAAGCGTGCTTAGGGAATGTAGCCTACTTAACCTATTTGGCCGTGAAAATTAGTCACTAGAGTTCTCCAGAAAGATATTTAGTTTTGAAAAAGCAATTTAAATTATTTTCAATAAAATGCATAATCTTTGGCAAATGACAAACTCCTGTGTATACGCTCGAGCAGTAGTCCGTTATGTTGCTACAGTGCGGCGTCAATTCAACTACCTACCGATATGTTAAGAAGTCACAACCTATGCAGTTCTGTGGCTGTCTTTAAACCTTCCGAGTTCACACGCGTTTATCCGTTCTGTAACATGCAGTCTTTCCAGCATGGCTAATCTGCGGCTTACACACGGCAAACAACGTCAAATTACAGGCATACACACACAAGGAAAGTTTTACTGACATAAAAAGCAGAAATGCACCCTGGGCAATATATCTTTTTGGCCAATATAATTTTTCCTCAGATTCTTTGAAAATAGACTTATATAGACATTATACGCTATGTGTTGTAAGGGGAAATAGATATTATCTATTCAGATATCCAACAAACTTCAGAGAGTTATAGCTATATAAAAAACTTGCGAAATTACAAAACGCTAAAAATACTTTTCGTATGGTCGCTAAATCGTATAAAAGAGAAATATTTACTATCACGAAATAAACCTGTAGGAACATTCGAATGAATAATGAATTGTTTTCTTCGGCGAATGGTGAACCGGTTTAATCATTCAAGAATTTAAGTATCATAAATGGTATAAGTAATCTATGCAAAAAGAGGTCTGAAAACAGTTAAAACAATTATTAAACGCAATGCTCATTTTATATAATCGCAATTTGATCAAAATAAAGATTTGTGAGACATAAGATTGAGCAACTTCGAAACTTATTTCTGAATACGTGCCCACTGTGCCAATGGCAATAGATACTGCGACGTGTGAAATGGAGGGCATTAATGTTTCTGATATAACATATTTAACTAACTTAGGCACGCATCGCCGGCCACACAAATTGAATATACTTTTGCAACAATAAACTAGTAACTGTTCGTAGTGAATTCCAGTTTACCAACACCATTGTAAAAAAAGGAAACGATCGAAGGCATAAAACGAAACAGATTCGACATTCCTATTATTCTGGACGATTCAGCCGGAAACTTTGCTTCCTGATTATTATTTCGATACGGGCAATAAGTAGGAAACATCCAGGAGGACCTAAATCACACATATCTCCCCTTCATTTTCTGAAAAAACGCTGGTAAAGGGAAGATTTCGTTTTTTGTAGTGCGGTCTTTTGTACCGATTCCGATTGGAACACACTTGGCGATGGTGTCATCGATGCCCAGTAAAGTGGAACATTCAAATAAAGAGTGCGTCATATGGTTTATGGGTGCCAATTGAGCGTCGGGGTTCGTTTTTATGGCATTTGACAGTGACACAATTATGGTCGCGTGCAGCCGCGAATTTCTAGGATGCATTCGGCGTTGTTTGTGGATGTCATATTCAAAAAAAAACCTGGCCATCTCGTGTGCCGAATTGATTTTGGGCAAAAGAGATGTTCTGTTAAGTTGGTCAACGAGGTAGATAAAAAAAAAGAGGTCTCAGACTTGTGAATTGGTACGCAAACTCAACGGAAGCTGGAACATTTTGAATGAATAATGAATTGTTTTCTTAGGTGTATCGCTAACTAAAAGTCAAGCAACTATAAAAAATGTCTGCCATATATGCTAGAATAGAAGAAAGTCAATCCTTGTTACAAAAATTAATTGTATGTGAGTCACAAGCCATATAAGTGGTCAACGAAATAAATACGTTTAGTGATATTTCGTGGGGAGGTTTTAATAGCCATGGCAACACGTTGTGGGGATGGCACAACAGCCGTCAAAACTTATTGTGAGGAAGGCAGCCATGACAACATATTGTGAGTCTGGAAATTTGTTTTCCAAACTTACAATCCAGTCCTAATATTTTTAAAATCTACTCAGCATTTTGCTTGTCAATGAAATAGAAGGTAGGAAAAGATACAAAAAGTTAACCATATCTATATATGTTTCATTAACGTTTGTGGTACAGAAATCAACATTACTTGTACATTGGCAAATGGCAACTAACGGTTACAAATCATATAAAATCAACCGCTTCTCTAATTGTGGCAATTCGTTTAAATGTATTTTAGCCTACAAAGCTTTAAATACTGGTTAACATACTCGAAATAGCGCGCTTGTAAAATAACAGCACTACCATCAATAATTGATATAAATGGAAATTTCAGTGTATATGCTATGCGCGGGTCTTCTACTTCTCTGAAATTAAGTTAGATTTTATGCTCTCAAATGAGACAAACTCATAAAGTTCTAAGCTCGAATTTCCAGTATGTACAGTCTGAATATTTTGGGAAATATTGGTAAGGTCAAAGGGCGTTGTCGGGTGGCAGAAAAGAATAAAAGAGCGTCTTTTGGAGCGTTCAGAAGTATTGTTCCGTATAATCCGTATTGTTCATAATTCTCATTGAATGCTGTGCATATTACTCAAGGGGTGAAGCTAGGGGGTGCGAAACATTTGAAGTTCATTGACATCTTTTGCTTCCTCCTTGGGAAACCTTTTGTCTACAGATCCATGATTCTTGAGACTCCTGATTACATGATCCAACGAGTGTACTTTCTAGAGCCTTACTAGTGCATGGTATAAAACCTTGGGGCTTTACAATGGTCTCGTCTCAGGTTCTTATATAACTTGCATAAATGTGACAGAAACTAGATACTTGTGGATTTCGAAGAAACTTCTATGTCCCCGAAGGAAATTCGGTTGGTAATAGGTATAGGTAGGAGTAGATTGACTTTATGGAGGTAGGTAGATAGAGGCCACGGTGGATTAAACGTGCACCATCTCACACGAACACATTGGCCTTTGGTTGGATCGAGTTTCGAACTTGGAACCCGCCGGTAACTAATCCGCTACTCCACCAACTGATCCATCGACGACATCGGGCTTTATGGAGGAAGTAAAAACCTCTATATGCACAGTTGTATTTGAGGACTGAATGAGTCAGCAAACTTGAAAAAATTTACAGACTGATTTCTCAGAAAATTGCAAAATACATAATTTATTATGTCTGTTATTGCTTTTGTTTGTTTTAATAAACATGTTTGTCATGTCCATCCGGCCTAACATGCTTCTTGAAATTTAAAGTAATTATGTGTATCATCGGATTAGAGGCGAAACTCATGAATTGACACTTGAGACACTGAATGCTAATTTTGATGATGATGAGAAATACATCGGTATTATAGTTTTTAAAAACAAATACAATAGAGTCAAGATACCTATCATCTTTGTTTTTTGGCCTAATATCTAATATGTAGTCTATAAACGACTGTAAAGTAAAAAAATATGCCTGTCAGTTAATGAATTTCTGCTCTAAGCCGACGATAATTTACGAGACTATCACCTGCTGTGTAAGTACAAATAAAGGTAGATATGTATTTTAATTAACGTCGTACTGGAGCAACAAAACAGGCTATTGACGACGGTCCGGGATCAATACCACAGGAAAGATATGAAAGTGCAAATAAAGAAAACACAAAAGTAATAAGTTCGTAGGTATAATCTTCGCTAGATTAAGATGCCCTACAACTTAAGGTAATGTATAACACACGCATGAAGGATTTGTTCTACTTGTGACTGAGAATGTAACTAAGAATCGTGTCATCGTGTCTCACAATTCCCCAAGTCTGTAGAAACAGCTTTGTATTTACAAGGAAGTTGGATTCGTAATATTTGAGCATTCATGTCGTACTTGACGCTGTAACGATCATCTTTAATGAAGTTGCTCGTGAAAAAGTAAAATGAAGTTACAAAATGAATTTTGGAACTTTGGAGCTATTCTAATGTTTTCAAGGTTAAAATCTACAATTCTTCACAAGTACCATTTCTTAAAAGACTATTTGTCATAGTATAGTTTCATCTGGAAAATTATGTATATTATTCTATACATCATTTGGGGTTTTAACGGATTCAAGAGGTCATATTTATAGATAGAAGTACAAAACATTTTACATGGGTTTTTCACAAAGAAACTTGATTTAATAGAAGTTTTTCAATATGAAATTTAGTTTTTTTTCTTTTATATAAAAACTTTAAAATAAGAAGCAGCAAAAGACTTAAGTAAAATGTAACATTCCAAAGTTCTCTCCTTTTGTTTTATCCGGTTTTAAGTGACAAAGTATACCACTTAAAAAGACATAGTAGAGCAAACTTAAGCAACATATTTTAATATAAATTTAGGAAGAAGCAATAGTTTATCAATAAATAACATGATGTTATAGACATCATGTTATTTATTGATAAACTATAGTACTATATAAACTATGGTAGGTTCTATCCAGTAATACAAAACTATATATGTCTGAATTCCATGATATTTCAGATATTGAGATTGTATTTGCAAATCGGTGGTGCAAAGAAATGCATTGCCAATTGAATAATCTCATAATTAAGTAAGTTTTTAATAGAGCGATTTTGTAAAAATTCTCTTAGTTGTACAAGTTCTTTTAAGAATATTTTGAACAGCCTATGGTGGACCTAGCTACCACATACACTATCTACCAATAAGTATTAGGACGCCATGCAAATGACGATATCTTTGATTCTGACATGCGACACGCCCTCCGCCGTTAACTATCGTGTAGGAAACAACATTGGCATTAGTCGCATGTAAGATGCCACGAAGTGTATAGTTATCTGATTGCGAGAAAGGTGTAATCGTCGGGTATCACAGGAATGGCCGATCCTTAAGGGGTTAGGTACCTTTTAAATGTCAAAATATGCACAAAAAATCACTACATTTCGAATCTTAATATTTCCATGAATAAATTATTTACATAAATGAAATTTTGTAAGCAGATTTCAACTACCTTTATCTTTTGTAAACTATTTTTTTTTTAATTTCTACCCCTTAAATATATTGTAAATTGGACCAAAATGAAATGCATTGTTTTTGTTGTTAGAATATTATATGGTGCATTGCGTGCAGTATTCTGGGCAAAATAATTATTATTCTGAGCTGAAATTTTGTATATACTTAAAAATATGTAATTTAATTACAATGACAAACTCGTGTATTTTTTTTTAAATTTCTTGCAAAAAACAAAATTTTATTAAAAAAAATTGAATTTTTTTTTTTTGAACACAAAATTAACTTTTTTTCAAAAACTTTCAACAGGATAGACAAAAAAGTTGGTCATTTTAAACATATATATGGTTTACATAATCAATTAAAATTTCATGTAATTCTAACCAACCATTCCAGAGAAATCTTGCGCCCAAGTGGTAAAATCACAGTTTTGAGATATCGTCGTTAAAAACAATTCGCTTGTGAAATTCTTTCGCATTAAAGGAAGGAAACAAATGAAACTAAAAGTAGAAGTCAAATACATTGTTCCCAGATAAAAAATAAAATTAATTAAACAATGTACATGGAGATGGCTTTAGCAATATAGAGCGTAGTCAAATTACATTTTTGTGATCACTGTTATCGACGAAGTACAAAATGTAAACAAACCATTTGGCTCTAAATGTTTGATTAAGGGCTTCACTCTTTTAACCATAACTTCCGTTCTAGAGTGAAATTTTACACCAGGTTTGTTTTAAAACGTTGCTAAGAAACAGAGCATTAAAATTAGATCATAATAATTTATTTTTTATTTTTTTGAAAATTTAAAAGGTACCTAACCCCTTAAGGGACATATCTAACGAGCTGAATTACCCAAAATCGACAGTGACCTATGTGATTCAGAAGTGGAAGGTGAGCGGTGATTGTCGGAATGTACCCCGAGTTGGCAGACCCACGAAACTGGGAGATAGAGACCGACGGGTACTGTCCAGAGAAATTCGGAAGAACTGCACTCAACCGATGGCTCACATACTCCAGGAGTTTCAACAGGAATCCGGGAGTGTTGTTTCGATTTATACCATCCGTAAGGAAGCACATCTGCTTGGTTTTCACGGTCGTGCTGCCGCCTATAAGCCTTTGATCACAAAGTCCAACAGCGCTGCTCGGTTAAAGTGGTGCAAAGCCCGTCGAAAGTGGACCGTAGATTAGTGGAAACGGGTTCTCTGGAGCGACGAATCAACCCATGGTTTACCCCACTAGCGCGTCTTTTTAGTAATGGCTCTTCGTTACGTGGACGATTCTATTTAGGACCGTAGGGAGGTCGGTAGATATTAAACTCGTGATAAGTGAATCGATTCTTCAGTTTTATTCTTTCGTAACTTGTTTTGATCATTTGATCTACAGTGAGCTATGATTATTTACTTGACTGGTAGTCTTTTTTTGTGTGTCTTCTATGATTTTTTAAAGCAGATTGATGGAAGGGTACTTATACTTTAAAGAGCTTCTTTTCATGAAGCAACGTTGGCCTAATGGCTAAAGTCACCCACCTTCAGATTAGCGTCGGCAGCGGAGGATGACTTCCTGAGTTCGAACCCTGCTGGCGGAAAAATTTTTAGATCCTCCAAATAATTTTTTAAAAATTCCAATTTAATTCCTTTTCATTCTAATTTTTACTTTTCCTAATTTTTAATACCCTTTTCATATTTTCCAAGCTTCCGTTGATTTTACATAAATAATCTAAGAACCACTCCTGAACTCACTACCAGCTGATATTTTTCCGCCCCTCTGCCGTCCCCTTTGCTTTAGGATGATGGTGTCGTATCCACCGCTGGCTTAGGACCATTCTGATGTAACAAAAAGCATACATAAAACACTAACTTATATAATTATTAACTTATATAATAAAAGGATACAATTTTCGGCTCCCACCTCTACCCACCCATAGCCATGGATCTGAAAAGAAAAGAAGAAAGCAGAAATGAAGAGATAAATCGCCAACAACTATAAACCTTGATGACATACGTATCTAGGTCATGTGATCCGATTAGCCGATCAAGTTGGACTTGCGTAAAGTACTAACATGGGATTGAGGCGCCTGTCCTCCCCACGGTCCTAAATAGAATCGTCCACGTAACGAAGAGCCATTACTAGAAAGACGCGCTAGTGGTTTACCCCATCATCCTCTACCGTTCGGATGGCAGGGTCTGGGTCTGGCGTCTGCCTGGAGAACGCCTCCTGCCAGAATGCATTGTGCCCACAGCAAAGTTCGGCGGAGATGGAATTATGGTATGGGGGTGTTTCTCCTGATATGGACTGAGACCCTTGGTCCAAATTCATGGTAAGCTCAACGCCGAGGCCTACTGCACTAATTTGGATGACAGTAGTGCAGTTTACATGACCAAACCAATCGACCCGGGTAATTCGAGGGTGAAAGGGATTTTCGAAGATTACCCGCGTTGCATTATGGGAAAGGAGGGTAATCTCAATGACACCGGACTTGACTAGGGATGAAATCAACCCGCGTATTTCCTCGCTTTTTCCCCACGTAGGGGAAGCGGAGTAGAAAAAAAACGGTTTTACTCTCCTTTTACCCGGGTATTTGGCTCATGTAAACGGTACTAGTGTGATTCCTACGTTGTGGCAGTTTTACGGGTTGGACCCATGTTACTTCTAGGACGACAACGCCAGCTGTCATGTTGCGAGGTCTGTCCATGGATTGGTATGGTGACAATGGGGTTTGCCGAATGGACTGGCCTGCCCTGAGCCCAGACCTGAACTCTATCGAGAATCTCTGGGAAGAGTTGGATCGCCGAATTAAGGGGTGCAACATCCGTCCAAAATCGGTGAAGGAACTTACATGTCTTCTCCAAGCCGAGTGGAAGAAAATACCACTAGCAGTCATAAAAGGACTTGTGGGAAGCTTGCCCAGGAGAATTGAGGTTGTAATTGCCTCTCGTGGAGGCTCTACCAGCTATTGAATATGAATAAATTTTGTTTTTCTTTTCTATCACAGGTGTCCAAATAATTATTGGTAGATAGTGTATTGGCAGCAATAAAGCTGTGATAACCTGTGTATAGCTTTACACACTTTATATTGTATATAAAAGTATTATTTTTTATGTATACAGTTTTAAACACTTCTATAAAAGAAACAGATGTATAGTTGGGTGGGCTGAAAGCACCTTTTAACAAAATATTTATTACTAATCAACAATTGTTAGCTCTGTTTGATGGTTTGGTAGTATTCAAAATTAAAAAAATATAGTCCATTATCCTGATGGCTCTATAAGCCCCTGAATTGTGATGCTGTTTTTGCTGAATAAAGAATTTAAACTATCGATTCCTTAACACTGTAGCAAAAGCATCAAATACTTCTTCATCAAGCAAAATTCTCAGTAGAATTTTAAAGTTTGTGGATGATGTGTGTAGCAGATGTGAAAACAAACTAAATAATTGATTATATCTCCACCGACGCCAGAAGATGCTGATAATTTCAAACACCTGGCAATTTAGTTTCCTTAAAATTAATAGTAGAGTTCATAATTAATGTTTTCTTTTGGCCTTAAAGATAATGACTGTGGGTTGTGTGAGTCGGTGGGTAAACATGATCACGGAGACAGTTCAATCGATATTCGAATCCAGGTGGGGGTGCTTTAAATTGCTTGGCATCCATAGGACTGACGTCAATCAGACGGTGACGTGAAGTTTAGGTCTGCTGGACAAATAAAATTACTATTTTATAACATCTTCATACGTAGAATCTGTGCTACATAAAATTGATATTGAACCAAAAAAGTATAACAGCTTACAGTTGTCACTTCTTTCAAAAGATTTAGTTCAGCTAAGAGACACTTAACGGTCGAATATCATCACTTGAAATGCAAGCCCCATCAAAACGATACGCTTACAATTGGTAACTTCCTCATTAATTTAAAATCATGGGCCACTCCGTTTGTTCACTTTCAGGGTCTTTCTTGTGCATAAAATTTGGTTGTAAGACACAGTATTCAAATTTATGTTGTGTAAAACCCTGTTAACCGTCTTTAGAGGGTT
The DNA here is from genome assembly GCA_947359465.1 of Metellina segmentata. NCBI lineage: Eukaryota > Metazoa > Arthropoda > Arachnida > Araneae > Tetragnathidae > Metellina > Metellina segmentata. The sequence continues at coordinate 107,352,799 of OX375879.1, forward strand.
CGAAGTCTAATTAAGTAATCAAACTTTTTCCCTTCAACCATGCAAGAAAGTGTTAAATGTTTAAAATTTTGATCACTATTGAGGTAACGACTTCAAGAAAAAGGTTTTTTAGCCCACCCTAATTTGTAAAACTCACAAGTCTTGAAAAAGTAGTATTTTAGGATTTATCTTAGGAAAGACACTGTGCTAAAAAATCTAAATACCAACGAAGCCGGTGTCCAAGCGAAATAAAATTTAGCAGGTGTTATGAACATGAAGAGGTGAAGACAATATCACAATATAAATTTAGATGACTGTTTATTATTTTAGAATTACCTCAGAAGGTCATAAATTAGAAAGTTGAAAAGTCGTATCTAGAGACGATACATGCTGGCTTGTCGTGGACACAAATAAAATCCTTATGTTATCTTATGGTAAATTACACCAGCATTCTTCAGCTGCTGATCCAGATCCCTTGTATTCCGTCAGAAGTGAAATTGATGGTGCCGAGCTTCCTAGCTAAGTCTCCTATGAGGGTGATATATGCTGAATTGGCGTGGATATAATCCCAAATGAAATCCATGTTATCTTATGGTAAATTACACCAGCATTCTTCAGCTGCTGATCCAGATCCCTTGTATTCCGTCAATAGTGGAACTGTAGGTACTGAGCTTGCTAACTAAGTTTCCTCTGGAGGTGATATATGCTGGCTTTGCGTGGACCCAAATAAAAGCCATGTTTCTTATGGTAAATTGCACCAAGATTCTGCAGCTGCTCCTGATCCCTTGCATTCCGACAGTAGTGAAATTGTAGTTGCTAAGCTTCCTAGCTAGGTCCCCTATGAAGGTGATATATGCTGGATTGGTGTGGATATAATCCCAAATGAAATCCATATGTTATCTTATGGTAAATTACACCAGCATTCTTCAGCTGCTGATCCAGATCCCTTGTATTCCGTCAATAGTGGAACTGTAGGTACTGAGCTTGCTAACTAAGTTTCCTCTGGAGGTGATATATGCTGGCTTTGCGTGGACCCAAATAAAAGCCATGTTTCTTATGGTAAATTGCACCAAGATTCTGCAGCTGCTCCTGATCCCTTGTATTCCGACAGTAGTGAAATTGTAGTTGCTAAGCTTCCTAGCTAGGTCCCCTATGAAGGTGATATATGCTGGATTGGTGTGGATATAATCCCAAATGAAATCCATATGTTATCTTATGGTAAATTACACCAGCATTCTTCAGCTGCTGATCCAGATCCCTTGCATTCCGTCAATAGTGGAACTGTAGGTACTGAGCTTCCTAGCTAAGTTTCCTCTGGAGGTGATATATGCTGGCTTTGCGTGGACCCAAATAAAAGCCATGTTTCATATGGTAAATTGCACTAAGATTCTGCAGCTGCTCCTGATCCCTTGTATTCCGACAGTAGTGAAATTGTAGTTGCTAAGCTTCCTAGCTAGGTCCCCTACGAAGGTGATATATGCTGGATTGGTGTGGATATAATCCCAAATGAAATCCATATGTTATCTTATGGTAAATTACACCAGCATTCTTCAGCTGCTGATCCAGATCCCTTGTATTCCGTCAATAGTGGAACTGTAGGTACTAAGCTTTGCAACTCAGTCCCCTATGGAGTTGATACATGCTGGCTTGACGTAGACACAAAATCCATCTTATGGTAAATAACATTAGAATTCTTCAGTTGCTGCTCCAGATCCCTTATATTCCGCCAATAGTGAAACTATAGGACGCTAAGCTTATCCAAGGCATGCTCAATATAATAAATTAAAAGGTATACTTGGGTAATCTTGACGGCCGGGTCTCCTCCTCAAGCGAATGCGGGGATCCTCAAGACAGAAGCGGGATTCGTCACTAAACATGATACGCTGCAATTCCATGACGGTCCGCGACTCTAGGGCACCACACTTCTCGTTCGGAGGACTTTAGGTTACTGTCGGTGTAACTCCTACTGTAAGTGTGTGGGAAAAATCATCCCTTAAAGACTGCCTGTCTCCTTTAAGTTAAGTGAACTTTCAAAGAGAATCCGTCGGTCTACGGGAGTTGCCAAAAAGTAGGAGACTTTATTTTCGAGCTGTAAATGTATACCGATGTTTGTAAAAAATGCAACAACGCGAAGGAGTTATCAGAATTGAATGAAATTTAATAAACAAACGGCTTGTATTAGTACAAATAAATTAATAAATTTTGAAAGGAAAAAAACAATATCAAGTGTTTGAAATCAGTATTTGGTGTAGCCACCACGCGCTGCAATAAGTGCTGCTATACGACGTGGCATGGAGTGAAACAGATGTTGAATGTCTGCTTGTGGAAGAGAATTCCATATTATTTGTATACGCACCCAAAGTTCGTCTTTTGAAGCTGTAGGACGCGGATCACGAGCGAGACACCGACTAACCAAATCCCACACTTGCTCAATAGGCGCCATATCCGGCGAATAAGCAGGCCAAGTAAGAAGTTGCATGTGTTGGGCTGAAAAGAAGTCTCCAACATTCCTTGCAACATGTGGGCGTGCATTATCCTGTTGAAAGATAGTTACAGGGATGCCTTGAAAGAAGGAAACGACCACGGGCTCTAGCACTTCACGGACGTACCTGTTGCTATTCAGATTACCCTCAATTCGTAGCAGCTGAGATTGTACATGATACGAAATCGCACCCCAGACCATAACTCCGGGTGTTATTCCATTATGACGTTCGATAACGCAGTCTGGAAGGCAGCGTTCACCGGCATAGCGTCTAACACGAATGCGGCCATCATGGTTCCACAAATTAAAGCGGGATTCGTCAGAAAAGACAGCTTGTTGCCAATCAGCCCATTGCAGACGCAGCCGTCGATGGTTTGGCGTGAGGGGGATCCTTTATAAAGGAATCCTTGCACGCAGTTCACGGTGCAGCAGACGTCGGCGAATTGACGAAGCCGACATTAGTACACCTGTAGCAGTAGACCAAAGTGCTGCCAACTGCCTGGAGGAACTGTACGGTCATTCAACACCATGTGGACCAGGTGTCTATCATCACGCGCTGACGTCACCTTCCGACGGTCACTCCCAGTTTTTCGAGTTGTCCGGTGCTCGTCGGTCCACTGCTTCCAAACTCGCATCACTGTGGAACTGTTCCGCTGCACACTAGCTGCTATTGCGCGATAGGAAAATCCTCCTTCACGAAGGCCGATGATTCACCCCCGTTCAAACTCCGTGATTTGTTGAAATTTCACCCCATTTCGTCGTGGAGGCATACTTAGGTCTCACTAAACGTTCGCCACTAAAAAATAACCATGCACTATTTTCAACGTCCCGCTATAGCCCTCTATTTATACGATTTTAGCACATCAGTTTAGAAGGCGCTGCTCACACAACGCATGCATGGTGGCTCTGAAACTTTACTATTTTGCATAACATGCTATAACTGACATTTGCTGCAAATTTCATTTCATTCGAATGATTCCTTCATGGTGTTGTATTTTTTACAAACAGCAGTGTAGTATGTGCTTATAAATGGGGCTTAAAAAGTCGATTGAGTTCAATGGATCACTTCATGCAAGTTTAACATTGCTTGCTGCAGTTTCTATGATTAGATTTTATGATCAGAGCGAATAAATAAAATGAAAAGCACTTCGAATTATCCGTAATGAGAGCTCATATGATGGTTACGGTTCGGATTGCGAGTAACACTGACAGACACCCCTTCAAAAAAGTACATTCGAGACTGACGGATGCTCAGTTGAAATGCGCAGATTTGAAATGCGCACTCTTCCATAGAGCTCCAAATTGAGTCCTCTGTTCTATGGTCCAGTCCTCTGGTTGTTTGACAGCATGCGTCCAACAAATCCGGCAACCTATTATTTTGTCTTTCATGTCACGTACCTTATGTTACGTATCCAAAGGGGTGTTTACCAGCACTACAGTGCCCGGTCAAACACGGCTCGCCTCTTCCAAAAGTGCGATGGCATTGGAAGCCTTCCTAGGCCAGATAGATCTACAGATCTGTCTTCCATTGATCATGTCTTTGATATTCTAGCTCGTCAATAGCGTCAACCCTCGGAATATAAAGGATCTTCATTATAATCAAAGGTATAATTTGACACATCATAGCATAAGGACTCCGTGCCGTATATAAGCATATATCGCCGCCAGAGGGGCCTTAAAAATTAGTAACAGCCTTTCTGAACTTTTTTTACAGTAATTATTTGGAATATTTCTTTTTCTCCATATCCATACCATGTGCTGTTTCTTACTGGCTTCGGGACGCTTAGATTTTTGGCAGAGTTCGGATTTTACTAAAGACAAGGTATGTCTGGCTTTTTGACTAATCGAGACAATTTTTCAAAAGTCGGCAAAATGAAGAATTAGGTCAACAATATACGCTTCAAAGATACAGTCACAAAAGTTACCGCACAGACAATAAATACCCAAGCCTTTTAGCATTACCTATTTTCGGCATTTATAAGCTGTCTTTATGTGTGAGAAAGACTTCAGGTATATTTTTATTTGCATAACTAACAAAATTTAGTACGGTATCAAGAACTTCTCAAAGAAGATTAATTTTAATAATTACATCTAGTTATTACTACACTCAATTTTCTGCGACAACTACCTGACGAAGAAACACCTGAAAGTACTATCAAATAACAGAAGGGGATTTAGTGAGTTGACAGTTAGTTGCATATCAGTTTCATTTGGACTATCTTCCTGATCTTTCTTTCCGGCTTTTGACATTTAAAAAAAAAAACGTTTTCGTGAAGATCAGAAAATAATTCAAAAATAATTGTGAAAAATCTAAGATTGGGCATTCTTTCTGAATATGCAACGGCAAATTATATCGAATTCTAAAATTAAAAAAAGGAATAGGTATGGAGTTGGAAGGGGGGAACTTGTGCGATTTATGAAGTGCGTCGAGTTGTTATGGAACAACCCTGAAGTGTTCCTATGAAAAAAAAGCGAAGTGTGGAATCATGTCTATATAAATCTCTCTGTGTGAATAGTCTTGAAATTTCGGTATCAAAGTGAAGCCCCACCATTTAAAGAACACATAAGAGCATGCAGAGAATAGATACTGCAATCCGTCGGGGTTTTTCAGCATTCCGGAAAATTTACATTCGTTCATAATTTACGGCTGTCATTTACGACTTCCAGTTCAGTGCTCCTTTGGAAGAAACGGTGAAAATAATAAATTTTCAATGCAAAGCACAGCACTGGTGACGTATGTGGGAACCATGACCATTCTTTGATTGTATTCAGATGCTCTATATTCAATGGTGGGTAACTTTATGAAGATACGAAGTAATTGTATAAACAAATCCCAAAAAAGCTTCAAGTCACCCGGCATTGTTATTGGTCGCCTCTTGGGTTGGGTTTTATGGCGCAAGGGACATATTTAGCCAAGCTGCGCCAAACAAAAGACAGACAAGTAATAGATATACACACATAAGGAAAGTACTGACTCAGAAGAAAGAAAAGGTAAGTTACAAGGTCGTGTCTTGAGAAACGGCAGTTTATCGTAATGAATGATTTTCGCATTAGTAAACAATTCTATTTACGATTTATGTTATCAAAAAGGAATAAGAAGTATCCAAACAGTTGAAAACTAAAAGCCAAAACCTTCTCTATTTGTAAGCAAACTCTGTACCAAACTAAAAGGTGCAATTCATGATGACTTAAATGACATTGTTAATTTATATAAATACGAATTTTTCTTAGGTTTAGATCTAGCGCTATTGTGTATGTTGCCATATGATGCTTATTGCAAGATTAATGACAGTTCAACTGAATTGTCTACGCTCAAACTAATACTGTTACATTTGACAATGTACTGTTATTTGTTCCAGGTCATTTTATAATACTTTTTTATGGGGTTTTAAGGTACGTAGGTAGCTAAGATCGAAACACAACGGGCTATTAGCGTGGGTCAGGGATCAATACCCAAGGGAAAACCCGAAGTCAGCAACATGCAATTTCGAACCACGGTTAGATGACGAGGTCAACACCTGAGCTGACACATCACTCTCCACGTCATGCCAACGTGATAGATGATTAAGAACTACATGATGAAATACAAATCTGATTCTGGTAAAGCCTATTCTTTGCTGAACTGGCAATTACTGTTAGCTCAACTAGCAACTTTGTCATCTCACCTACAGCTCCGCTAACAGCCTGTGAGCTGAAGGTGGTTTAGGTACGATTTCTATGACTACCTTTGTGTGTGTATGACCATTTACGTGACAGAAAAAAAGACTGCTTGTGACCGCTTTCCTAGATGCATAAAAAAAATCCAACCAACAAAAGCTTTAACCCTTCAAGTGTTTCGACGAGATATCTCGTTCAAGATGTGATCAGCACGGGATATGTCGCCGAGAAAAGGCTGCCGGGCAAAGGGGAATTAGATCCAATTAGATCCTTGCCATTTTATGAAATTGTCCATTTCCCAGAACTTGTGACTGTTTGTAACAGGTTTTTGCACAAGAAGCGGCCTACCATAGGGCTGTTTTCGAAGATTAACCACCTGAAGGGTTGACCTTGAATGCCATTTCAAAATTATTTCTAATATGATTATAACACTTTGCTTTTGTACCACAGTAAAGCATACTTGTTGTGAACTTCAAAAAAGGAGATGAATTTTCTTTGCTTTTTAAAAATTCTTCTTTGTTTTCACTCCTTTCTCTTTTCTGAAAAGGTCATGCGAAACAGCGAACCAACGAGGAGACATGGGAACTACACACCAGCGTGAATCGCTTCTCATCCGAATCGAAAATCACATCCAAATTCTCTCTGTTTTCCATCGAAAGACAACATTGAGTCGCTTTTATCTTCCGTTTCCTACCTGTGTTTTCCGCTCGTTTAACGGGGCGATGTGATCTTGGAACAGGTGGTTGAAACTAGAGATGTCATGCTCCGGACAATTTCTGGAATCGGCAGAACCAGTTGAAACGCGGAAGGAGCATGTGTTCCTTATGGCACTGGTTTATGTCCTTCCAGAACACGTAACTCTCAAGGGCATTACTGCTACTCCAAATAGAATGGTGCTGTGCAGTTGTATTTATCTTTCATCCTGAAGATTCTGATTTTTTTGTTTTAATGGCGATTTTTGACACTGCTTTTTCAGTAGGCCAATACTGTTTATGGAAGTTTTAACCACACACATATTTTGAAAATAATTACGGAGATAGCGTCCTGATTCCTAATGCAACTGACGGAATGTTTAATGGGCATTGCAAATGACTTCTCAACAGCTTTCATACTTTTATTTTAACCCTCCAAGTAGTTTCAACGAGATACCTCGTCCATCGAGACATGATCAATCCTACTAACAACGAGATAATGTTGTCGTCAAGGTATTGCCGATTTTTTTTTTTTGTTGTTGATGAGATCGAGATTTGATCGGGGTTTTTTTTTCCTATTCACAGGAAATCTCATCATAAAGATTGCGCCTATATTTTAATGACAAGATCAGGATCTGATCGTTTATTTGATCTAATGACGGGATATCTCGTCCATTAAGATTTGGTCTGTTGTGTAATCGACAAGACATCTCGTCGAGATACCCACCAGGAGTTTTAACCATAGAAAATATAGTTATTAAAAATGAGAGCTATGCATCTTCCGAAAATAATTAAGGTTTATTGATTTTGTTGTGACTCACAACATAGAAAACGCGACAAAAATGATAACGGAAGAGAAAAACGTGTGCTCTATGAGCTTGAAATCTCTGCACGTAATGTTTTCTGCAGAATTAATTATATTTTGGATCCATTCGAAATGAACATTCTGAATAAAAGCACTACCGAAGTTCAATAACTGCCGAAAATATCACCATTCTAGAAAAGCACTAAAATGCTCGTGGTTTCAAAAAAAGTAACTTAGAATTTTGTATAGTTGCTTTCAGTAGATTTAGCTGCGTAGAAATGTACTTGTGTGAAACATAAGATAAAACAGTATTTCAGTGTATTCAGCATTTTGCCTATCAAAGAAATAAACCTATAAAACAAATATAATTCAATGTGGTGGGAGGATGATAAATCGATTTGGTTTGTCGCTTGCTCTACTGAAATTTTTGTTGCACTAAGATTACACACTATATTTTTGTTAAGCTAGGACTACATTATATTTTTGTTACACTAGGACTACACTGTATGTTTTGTTACACTAGGATTATATTATATTTTTGTTATACTAGGATTATATTACATTTTTGTTGCACTACGACTGCCCTATATTTTTGTGTTACACTAGGACTAACACTATATTTTTACTCTAGGATTTTGAGCACACAGTAGATAAAGGACTAATTATACCTCGATCTACTGAGGGCGGAAATGCAAGAAGGAAGATAGTTGAATTAAATCTCACTGGAGCAAAATAAGGGACTATTGAGAGGCGAAAAGAAGTCTATTCCAACTAGAATTGAGACAAACAGGCTTGAGAGAAAAATAGAGATAATATTTAGTTTGTTATACTATTCTTTTATTAATTTTTTTTTCAATTTCGTTTTTGAACCTTTTTCGATATTGTATCTATGCGATCCTCTGGTGAGTTTGATGTTTATGCTAAAACAATACACACACAACTGGTTTTTATCTTTTATCGCGAGTTCTCGATCAAATTAATGTTTACTTATGCATTATTATTTCATGGCTAAAAGGTAGGAATTGAATTAACGTCGCACAGTCCGGGATCAATCCCAAAGGGAAAGAACCCAAGATAACCCTCTCGTAATTTTGAACCACGTTCAGATGACGGCCTGGCTAAAGGGAGAGATATGTGCAGATAAATACGTAACGCACTTCTATCTACTTAAAACTTAACATTTTTTTAAATTAATAGTAATAAAGACACATTTTCTCTAAAAAAGATGGAGAAACTGAAGAATGTATAAATATTAAAATTATACGAGACATCAAACGAAGGTCATTGTTCGAATTATTTTTCAATTTAAGGGTAATTACTCTCAAGATATTTTACAAGACCAATTTGTTCGAGGAAATTGAAGATTGGCTCGAATTTATTGCTCATTGGAAAGCAATTTTCGAGGGTAATCTTAATAAATTTCGCCACATTCTGTATCTTTAACTTTACCCTATAAAAACAATAGTATTCTTCTTGGAAGAATACCGAAGCTCAACAATTCAATGTGGAATTCGAAGAAATAATTCAATAAATCAGGAATCCTATGAAGCAAGATTGGTTAAGAAGGTAAAAATTGGTTAGGAGAGAAAACTAAGGATTACAGGGCAGATGATAATATGTCCCAAACTCACAAGGTTAAGTCCGTCAGTTTTCAAATAATTCTACTCTGAATTTTTATTGCCTTTGGTTTTATTGCCTTATTAAGATTGTCCTCTAAATTTGATTTTCAATGAGCATGTTAGAGTTAAGTTCCCAGTTGAGATAATTTCCTTCACAATAAAAAGTTTATATCGCAATAGTGTTCCACTATACCAGATATTTATGGGCAGTTTCGAACTCTGCTATTGTACTTTTGGCTTATTCATTTACATTTTGCGGGTCAAACGAAATCACACGCTTCATTGGTCGGCAGGAATTTATTATTGTCCATTTTACTTCCGGAGGATGATCAATGCAGAGAATAATGAAATCTTCATGTATGTAGAAAAATAATAATCATATTAAGAATAGCAGCGCACCATTCATTAAGAGGCATTTGCATGCTTACCTGCACATTTATTGAAAAAAGAAAATAGAAAAGATTAATAGACTATAAATAAAAGTATACACGTTACTGAATAATAAAAATAATATTTTGAATTTTATTTGAAACTCCGTGTAAAATGCTAGACATGTTCAATAAAAAATAATAAGTTTTCTGAAGGGTACAAAGGAAATGAAAAAGAGAGCGTGCTTAATTTTTTTATTCTTAAACAAAAAAACAAATTTTCCAATTTAGAGTAAACGCATTATGTATTAAGAGAGCCTCGTTAAACCCTTGAAATTCATGGTCAGTAAGTTAAGAATCACTGCCTTTTACAAAATATTTGAAACTAGTTTAAAAGCTCTTTTAATAAAGTTGCAATAATAAAATTATGTATTAATACAAATATTATAATGAAGTGAAGAAATTTATGTAACCTAATGATTGACCATCATACGCTAACTACAGTTAAACGAACAGGAAGACTTCCAAGCCTCAAAGAAATCTCTTATTCCAAACGAAGCCAAAGATGTGAAATATAAATTGAACATTGCTATTGAGAGGATGTTAGAAAAGTGTGACCAACATGTTGACTAGTGGTCACGTGACGGCTCAGTGAAAAGTTCGTTGGCCGATTTGGTACCTTATCGTCTCATTTGGTGATGTACCATCCTATGGCAGGACAAGTGTGTGAATCCGCATTTCTATAGAATGGTGATAAAAAAGGTAAAATCGTCAGTCTTCAACATTGTCACTCGGACTAATCAGATGATGAATCAATGGATGGGTGTCTTCTCTCGTCTCGTAGACCAATCGGATGATGAATGTTAGGTTCCGCCCAGCAGACGAAAGCCTTCCAAGGGTCACGTTACTACTAGTTTTGGAACCTGGACATAAAAGAAGCATTGCACAATCTATTTTTATATTTTCTTTGTGAATGAAGCAATTTTTTTTCTCTTATGCCCCACTGGCTTAGTGTGTATGTCCACTGCGCTAACAGCCTGTGAATTGCAGACAGCATAGTTTCGATTCCTCTGAATGTAATTCCGTCATTTGGGTCATTAAAACTTCCTTTCTGTGTGTTCATTACTTGATGTCCGACTTGTGTTTGGAACAGCATGGCCAAATATAGCCCTTGAGCAGTACAAACTTAATGCAGCAAACCAATTTATATCCCCCGCTATTTCAAACATCTAATATTATTTAAAGATTTTTGGTTCTTTCGATTTAATATGCACAATTCCCTACGTACTGCATCTTTACGTCGAGAACTGCTTCACTACAAAGTCTGCCCTTGTCTGTTGCCTTGAAATAGATCGTATCCCAGTTTCTATAAGTAGAAGGATACTGCAACAAACACTGGGGCAGACTGTTCTGAGCAATTCTCGTGATAGACAGACAGACAGTATATTGCTGCTGTCAATCGAAAGAAAATTCATTGGTTAGAAACAATTAATTATTCAAGTCAAATTTTTATAGCAATATTGCTACGCCGAAACTATCGCTACTTTGTATTGGACGGTGATCAAAGATTTACAGGCATGACCTTATTTTACACATGCATTTACTTCTCAATATCTTTTCAAGATATGTTAGATACTCCTTGTTCCATGCGCATTTGTTTACTTGAAAGTGAAGCAACTTACCCATTAAGTTCACAAGTTCTGTCTGACTTTATAAGATGACGAAGATGTTAATTTTGCATAATTATGCATCAATGTTCGAACATTAAATAACTAAACATTTTTATTCCGCCATTATTTTAAGTCTCCTGGGAGTTTTTCTCTACCAGGTATATTGTCCTTAGCAAAACTGACCAGATCTTGATGGATTAGAAAACTCGTTCTTAGAAAAAACTGACCAGATCTCGATGACAAGATATCTCGTCCAAAACGAGAACGTCCTAAGCAAAGGTGGTCATATCTTTATTGACGAGATATGTCGACGAAACTACTTGGAGAGCTAAGTTCTGTGATTCTGCCTAACTTTTTATGCACATTTTAAATAAGGTTGTTTCGATTGCAAGATTTAAAACGGTCTATTTTTCTTCAATGTAATATGGTTGGTTGATTTGGAATTCATGGTGCAAATTCCAGAAAAAGGGTAGGTTGTGCCAAACACACGACAGAATGAAACCCATAAAACAATTAAAATATCTGGAGTGGTAAGTTGTCAGACCACTAATAAAAGAGATTTGAGATGTTGTAGGTGTACTCACAAAAGACACCAAAGATCGAAATACTAATTTTAAAGGGCCAAAATAAGGATTTTTATGTCGACGGCAATATTTACAACAGATGAAATGTGGTGTAGTTTAAAAGGTATCTCTACTATTATTAAAGGAAGTGTTTTTATGTGTGGGTTTGGTGTCCTCCAGATTACTTACTTACGCGGCCCGCAAAATAGATACGACCCTTCGAATATATTCCCTGACCCACAGATCCCCATACGATATTCAGAATAGCCTTTACCCAATCCGTAGACCAGGTACGGTCCTCCAGATAGATTTTCCCGTCCAACAAAATAGATACGTCCTTCCTAATAGGTTCCTTAGCCCACAGAGCATATACGACTCTCCTGATAGGTTTACTAGGAACGCAGACCCTATACGAAACTCCGAATAGGATTACCAGGCCCACTGACCCTATACGGTCCTCCGAATAGGTTTATCTGATCCGCAGACAGCAGAACCTATGCATCCGTTTGAATAGGTTTGCAAGGCATGCATACCCAATTTTCGGCCTTCAAATAGATTCAACCACCCGCAGACAAGGTATGGTCCTCCAGATATATTTACCCGGCCCGCAAAGCAAAGCGTAGTACTATTTTGCAAATAGCTACACTAAAATGTGCGTATGCAGATTTTCAAATAATCTTGTTACTCATTTTGTACAAAAGCCCGAATAAAAAATCCTTTTACCACTACACGCGCCCAAAGAAATTCCCAAATCACTTGGAGACAAAATCCGGAATGGAATCATAGAGGTGAACAACGGCAGGGGGCATGCAGAAAAAAGACAAACGCCACTGTATCACGCGCGGACGGAGGTCACGCTCGAACAGTAAACCACCGACCACACTCTGCACCGCTATATAAGAGGCAGGGGCGTGAACCAGAGTCGCTTTATATCTGTGATTCACGGAGAACAGTACGACACAGCTTGACACTACGCCACTGGACAGTTCTCCGCTTTAGGATTTCCCATAATTATGAAGAATGTGTTGAATAAACTGCATTTGGTGAGTACAGTTTTATGTCCCTTGTTTTTATATGAAACTAGCAGACCCGAGTATTGCATCTGCGCTAAAGTTTTTAAATTGTTTACATCGATTGATGGCAGCATCGTTACTCACATTTCATACCTCATTCAAATCCATTTATAATGAATACAAGCATCGATATGCCCATTTCATACATCCAAATGAAATAAAATTAGTTGAATATAAACGACTAGGGGGCCTGCCCCCTGCTCGCTAACGCTCGCCAACCCTCGGAGGATTACTCCGCAATCCTCATTGGTTCGCTGCGCGAACATATGCTCGCTTCGCTCGCATCAATGAAGACATGTGTCCTAGCAGAAGGGATTGTTTACAAAATATGATATTCCAAAAAAAAATATTTTTCAAATCTAAATTTTTTTATGTTTTTCAGAAAAGATATTTACAGTACCTCTAGAATCCGAATTCAAATGAAAACTTTGAGCAAATTTTGACTCGAAATGTGAGCGTTGATAGGGAAATCGAATACACAACATGTTGTTTGTATATACATTTACTCCTGCACTTGAGCCACCCACGCATTTTCATTGAGTTTGTCGTCAAAAGTTGAAGTGCAAGCGTCTTGTTGAACTATAATTGCTGGCCCTGAAAAGGACCGTTTTTTAAATGGCCCTGAAAAGATCCTCCGCTTTCTTTGATTTCTATTATTAACTGCAACAGCTGGACTAAAATTCATTTTCTTTGAATAAAATTTCATCCGATGACGCTATAAATTCAATTGTAGCGCGAGGCTTTGTGATAAACAAACAGTCGTACAATGTTGCCAAAAACGCGATAACAAAAACGTCTTTTTTGCGTGCCACGTAAGAGAATTATATATATAGATGTTTGGCTTTAAATGCACTCTTGGTGGAGAAAGTCTTATTCCCGATAAAGTGCATAGTAGAATGTTCATACCTCAGTCACTTATCCCCAATTAGCCTCGGAACGTCCACTTCAATTGCATGTCATTCCCTTGTTCTAAAGTCTGGTTCGATGTTTTCCCCCTCTAAACTTATTTCCTGGTTGACTCTTATTTTTTTTCCTGTGCTAATGTCTGTCTTCCAGATTTCTCATTGCTTTCTGAACTCAGACAGCTGTAGAATTTCATTTTAGCGGCGATAGTTCATCCGTGCAGTATTATTCAGCTCCATAGCTCCTATCAAGCTTATTTAAACTAACTTTCAAAATTAGGAGATCGAAGGCCTTCGACCTAGGATCGCCGGCTCACCCGTTATTCTGTTCGGTTTGGAGCAAAATGACAACCACGGCCACCGCCATTTATAGCGGTCATATAGCAGGTTCAGTTTGTTCTAAATGTTAGTTTCTTGAAGATTTTAAAATTGAAAAGGAACCTATTTGCGAAAGGATAAGTGCGACATAGATACATTTTTTATTCTATTTATCCATTGTACAAAGTTACAAAGTACACTTTTTACTAATTTACATTTACATTTTTAGCAAATACAAAATTTAGTAAAAATAAAATAACTCCAAAATTGACGAATGAATCCCGTAGGTCTATTTTATGTTGTTCATATCCGTTGTTGACATTCGATAATAAACAAATAACGTTGATTTCGGTGCCACGTACGTTAGTGAATATAAATGTGCTCTTGTTAGTGATTGTTGCATTAAAATATGGAGATGTCAGTAAAAGTAATCTGGGTTAATCGGTCACGTGCAAGAACCAGATGAACGCAACTCCATTTTACAGATTTGACAAGAGATAAACGACTTCAGTTTAAAGTCGTTAGTTTGTGTTTCAATTAAACCATTTGTGAAACATTACTCCGTAATGGTAAATAGATACGATGGAGATATATAGAACTGTCTCGGCATTCCAAAATTAGCTACATGTTATAAATTCAATTTGGGAATCTTAATGGTCCCGATGCGACGTTATGTACAAACATCGAAAAGCTGAGGACACTCTGAATGATTTTACAGTTAGTTAAAATAATTTTTCATATAATGTTTACCTTTCAATAGAATTTCTCTTAATTGGAAATTGCAGACCACACGGGATATAATTTTTAAGTAGTTTATGAAATACGAAATACCTTAGGCTACTATTTTAACGCACATATTGTTGCAGTAACTGTAAATGTCTATCTGATGTGCCTTAGATTCACAAAACCGCGCATGAGTAAAATTTCATTTAAATAAAAATGGCTCGATGTGTTGCTCCAATGTGACATTAATTAACTACCTACCCACATAAATAAAATTTTTAACGTAATTTACGTTTCCAGTGATATTTGTTAACTAAAAGTTTTAAGCATAATTATTTTTTTGCTTTTATCTGAGGTTCTGATATATACAACTATGTTTACAATAAGTAATTCGAATAATTTTCAATATCTTTTGTCTAAAAATACCCCTTTGAATTCATCACAAGATTTGAGAGACATAAACTACTCGAATTTAAACCAGGAAAATAAAAATAAAATAAAAATATTCTTATGCTCTATTTTTGTGGATATAGCAGTTTTAGGAATAGGATATCTTCATCAATGTCAAGTTAAATGTCTAGACTCATAAATATGCACTCCATAAAATTTTGTTTAGCAAAATTCTTTTATAAAATGCTTAAGCTTGTTACGAAATAAGTTATTGCTATTATAGAAGACTGCCATCACAAATACTAATACAATGTTGATTTAAATACAGACCCTGCTGCAATAACTTTCAGCATTCTAAACTGAGCATTCTTTGTATCACTCGCTTAGATTTTCATGCACGAAAAACAGTTTAATAGCGATAGAGAAATAAATTATAAAAAAATCACACACACATACTTGAAGCACTATATATCTTGTTATCAGTATATCTTTCACTAGGGATCAGAAACAAATTGTTAAAACCAAATTTATGATTAGGAAGTCAAGTATAAGTTGTGGACAAGCTTATGTTTAAATTGTCAATTACACTTACGAATTTGTTGAATTCGGTGCCATGTTCCACTGCTTAAATAACAAATTAAAATTAAAACTAAGCTTAATTTTAAAAGCTGCACTGATATTCAAAATTAACAATATTTTTTATTAAATGCTAACATACAAGCACATATACTCTTCTTAAAATGGAAAATTATTTAATTTTATTATTTTACTTATAAAAGTTTATTGTAAATTGACCAAGTCGTATTTTAGCCTAATAGGACGTTTTATTGGTACTTATAATTTGTGATGTTATTTTTCAATTTTGGTCTTTACTCGTAACAAATTATCAGCATTACCATATTACTCTAGAATTATTATTTTTTTATAAGTACCTGCATTAATACACTATATAAAATGTATTATGTTTGATTTGATGAGTTCTAAGGACCCTTGTTATACGACAGCTAATTAGACCGAAATAGAAAATCATTCGAGTTTTTACTTTTGTAACACAATTCGAAACTTTCTTAAAAGAAAACAGCATTACAAATTGATTGCAATTTGATCATCACAACTAGATTTCCTACTTTTTTCTAGCAAAATACCGTAAAATGTGCTTATGTATCACGAAGTACATCCTAATTTAAAGTAATTTCATCTATCTAGCAGTTATTTATACTGGAAATTAATTACCTTTCCTTAGTTTTTATGCATTCATTCTTTTCGCACAAATAGAAGCGTTGAAATCCGTAATTTTAAAAGCATCATTGGCTGAAATACGAAAAATTTTCCTTTGTCGTGGCATCTTTTGAAAATAAGCACCTTTTAACCTTCAAAAATAATCCAACTTACGCAGATTTAAATCTCAACCGGTGTCTGAATAGCGTTAATACTACTTAACAAAGAAAACAAACACACACATCCCAAGGATACATTTTAAATCCTCTTAAAAACAGTTCACTTTTCAAATGCAAACACTATTATGTCGCTGTCAATGACAGGATCGGATTATGAATATTAATGAAAGCTATCGCAAAATGGAATCGTTGCTTTCATTTTATAGAAAGACAAGGTGATTCGATTGCAAAAATGAATGAGTATAAAAAGTAAGAATGAAATAAGCTTTAGTTTATTGTCATAACTGAGTAAAATAATAAATATGTTAGTGAAACGAGAATCAATATCTCCTTTCAATCCCATAACAGTATATTACAACTATTAAATGAAGCTAAGAATTCTCTGCAAACCTCTTCAGATACAAGTCTAACATCTCGTGAAAATAGGAAAGAAAAATATTGGACGTGAAATGTTTTTAATAAAATAAAACTGGCCCTTGGAAGAGTTTGTTTAACAATAAATATGATTTGTTGAAAATAGTGTATTTAAAATTGAACAGCTTTTGAGGAGAGTACGAATATACACATTGGGTTTTGGGGAACCAAATAATTAAACCATGATTTGTCATTGCATGGCAAACCGTCAAACACCATGTGCTCGCGTGTCCATGGACCCCATAAGTTTTCATCTATAGAAACCACAAAAATACGTTAGTAAATATTTTCCACGATGCTTGAATAAATATCAATTTTCTTGGATCCTTAGATACTTAAGTTAGGGGATAGCAGATGGAATTAATTTCGGACGGAAATATCTCTGTATAAATATATTACTGACTTTTATGCAAAACTAATAGCCCGTTGTGTTGCTTCAGTGCGACGTTATTACTGATATTTTGATATTGACGAGATAAAGTTCAGTCAGATCAAGTCAGTATTCTTCTAATGACGAGATATCTCTTCCATAAAGATATGATCAGTTTAGATAATGACGAGATACCTCGTCGAGACTATTGCCAGATGAGTTAAAGAATCATCCTACTGGCAGGTTGATATCTGAAAAGACTGGGAATACTGAAAAGATTAGGAATTGTTGACAATGTATAAAGGCCGAAAGGTATCGAACATTTTGTGAGTAAAATATTTGGACAATGTATATCCATACAAGACAAGCGATCTGATGACTGAAATTGAGTCACTTGTATGTTTGATTGCTCATATTATCGATGTACACTATAAGGACAAAAGTATTTGGACACTGAAGGTATTTCAGAAAAAGTGGTTTATTATTCTATTTAGTAATGGGTAGGGGCACTCCTTTTGCTTGTATCACAGAAGCAATACGTCGAGGCATACTTTTTACAAGTTCTCTGTAAGTCTGGGCAGGAATAGCTCGCCATGCCTCTTGCAAGACTGTGAGAAGTGATAATCGTGAAGATTTTCATGCGTGGCGGTGTCGTACTCGTCGTTCCAGTTAGTCCTACAAGTGTTCGATTGGATTCAGATCGGGGCTCTAAACAGGCCAGTCAAGCAAATTCACCTCATTTTCAGGAAACCAGACCAGCACACGTTTTGCAGTACGACAAGGAGCTTGATCCTGTTGGAAGAAACAACCATCAACTACGCAGTATTGCCATAGTGTAGGAATGATCGAATTATCCAGAACGTTGAGGTACACGTCAGCGTTCATGGTACCAGGTACATATGGGCGGAGTCCTAACCACGAAAAACAACCCCAAAAATTAAATGGATCCTCCTCCGAATTTATACAGTTTACAAAATTTTGTTCGTTATGAAAAATTATGAAACGAAGGATAAAGAACTGTAGGAAACTTCACAGTGATGGAATTCTTATAAATGTAAGCATCTTTATTTGTTTATACCTTTTAAATTTATAAGTAACGAGTGAAGTATAGAGCAGTTTTGTGTTTGGGGATTCAATTCAAAATTACTTTTTTCTCTTGAAGTTTAAAAGTCGCATCATGTGATAGGTGAAGTTAAAAATGAAACTTTATAAATTGGTATGTATAACTTTGAGTGATTATCTTCAGTGTATTGAGTGAGTTTACCTACTACTCTAGTAGTATGAGGGCTGAAGGTGGAGCTTAATGTCGGCTCCAATGACTTCCCTGTATGTATTTCTTTCTTCTGTGTGAGTACAATCTTTTCCTGTTGTATCCATTGTACCTTAAGTCTATTTATCTTACGGGGGAAATATTGCGTAGAGCAGCTCTGGCCCTAGAAAACAACCAACTTACATTCATGTAATGGTAATAATTTTTAAGGCTTCCATCGTTTAATATTTCGGTAATTATCCTATTTCCAACGTAATTATACTTTATAATACAGTGAAACCCCGATTTAAAGTATTTCAAGGGAACGGAAAGAAATAACGTTATGCGCGGGAAAACGTTAAATTGAGGTCGGAGAAAAACAAAAAAGAGCATGAAATAAAGAAAAAATTAAGCAATACCTTTTATTCATTTTTTTTTATAATATTTTATTGTTTAAAGAACTCTGTTATTTTGGCTTGCGTTTTGCTTTTACTAGCTAAATCATTAACAATATCAAATTATTTTACAACAAAATTAGGAATTTATACTTTTTTTTTTACAATAGTTTATTGTTTAAAGAACTCTGTTATTTTGGTTTGCGTTTTGCTTTTACTAGCTAAATCATAAACATCATTCTCCACTGATATGAGTTTTGTAAGTATTTTAGTATATCTAATTTACAATTGACGCATGTGACGAAGATATTCATTACGAACACAAAAAGGACTATTTGAGGTTTTTTATCTTCGCGATCGAAAAAGATAGAATAAAATCTTCAGCAGATTTGAAATCTGCGAAAAATTTTACGCCAGATCTATACCTCAGGAAGTCCGAATTTTATGCTAATTGGCGACATGCCCGTGTCATGTCGGGTGGAGGTGAGACTCATTCGTAATTTTTTTTTCTTTTTAATGTTTTAGTATCAGTAAGGACATGGAAAAAAACCGTTCCGGGCAACGGCGTACTGGCGTGCTAGTATCTGACTATTTTAAGAAAATTGCTCCGAGTTCTCCCTGCTGAAGAAAAACGTTAAATGCGGGACATTTTTCGAAGTGTATCTGTTAAATATGAGTTTTTTTAACATTGAAAATCCAGGAAATTATTTGGTACCAATGAAGATTGATGTTATCTGTGGGAAATCGTTAAATGCGGTTATGTTAAATCGGGGTTTCATTGTACACATGCATGTCAAAGAAATAGAGAATCTATAAGGACATAAAGAGTCAACAAACTTTCTCTAGAGTGAAACAAAATACAGAACACGCACGCATAGAGCAATATGATTTTTTTTTACATTCCATAATAGGCTTTTTTTTTAGTTACTTCCTTGGAAGTGTGAATGCGCATATCGTGACAATAGTTGGTGATTCTTTTTATGCACGCGTTCTGAACCCCTTTATTCGTACATGCAGAAATAAAAATGCCGTAACACTGAAACTCGACATTAACATATATCTGTTTTTAAGAACTAAGAAATATTTTTGTTATATAAACACATTTTTATCGATGTCGATTTTGAATAAGACGTCTTTGGTCCATTTTGAAGGAATACTCTGTCAAAGTGACAGGGCCCCGACAAATGCGTGGTCGCCCCTGGAACATTACCCTGGCAGGAGATTTAAGGTTGATAGAAAATGTGAAATACTTTTGTTCTCTAATGAGCAATCTGTTTTTAAATTCAAAAAGTTTTTGGTATTTACATTGTGTTTAACAATAAATTGTAAAGCAATAATGTGGAGAAGATAAATTTATACATTTGGTCAAGTTAAACATTGAATGCTAAAGACAATATTTTAAATTTATGATGGTATTGTATGGTATTTTTAGTTAACGTCGCACTGATGCAATACAATGGGCTATTGGCGATTGTCCGGGATTAGTTCCTAAGGGAATGATCCGAGGACCAACACCTAGTAATTTTGAACCACGGTCAGATGACGAGGTTGCACCTGAACTGGAACCATACTCTCCAAACTTCCACATCATTCCAACGTGAGGACATTTGAGGCCACGACAGACTCAACGTGCATCAGCTCCCTTTGTACACGACTGTCTTTGGTTGGATTCGAACTCGTAACCCTCCGGTTGCTAATCCGTTACTCTTCCAACCATCCTAATCCATGTAGGATCCGTTAAACTGGTAATAGGGCCCGCCATTTAACCATAGAGAAAATATAAAAACAGAGTGAGAAATTATAGCATTTGTACGTGCCCAGATAATGTGACCAAATTTAGGATCTAGAACCCAAATCTAGGTGCGCAGGATCATGCGACCGATCTAGCGGAGACACTAATGTATAGGGCTTCTTGCAGCATTTCAGCAGGTGGCTGTCCCTACTTTACTCAGAGACACGTTTGATATTCAATGAACTCACTTACCCACCTCATCCTACTGTGTTTCTGTTTTTATACAATTTTTAACTCTCCAAGTGATTTCGAAGATGTATCTGGTCCATCAATATTTGACTAACTTTGCTAATGATGAGAGAGATATCTCTTCCATCAATATTTGACTAACTTTGCTAATGATGAGAGAGATATCTCTTCCATCAATATTTGACCAACTTTGCTAATGATGAGAGCGATATCTCTTCCATCAATATTTGACCAACTTTGCTAATGATGAGAGAGATAACTCGTCCATCAATATTTGACCAACTTTGCTAATGATGAGAGAGATATCTCTTCAATCAATATTTGACAAACTTTGCTAATGATGAGAGAGATATCTCTTCCATCAATATTTGACCAACTTTGCTAATGATGAGAGAGATATCTCGTCCATCAATATTTGACCAACTTTGCTAATGACGAGAGGGATATCTCTTCCATCAATATTTGACCAACTTTGCTAATGATGAGAGAGATATCTCGTCCATCAATATTTGACCAACTTTGCTATATTAAATTAGAGAGGGATATCTCTTCCATCAATATTTGACCAACTTTGCTAATGATGAGAGATATCTCGTCCATCAATATTTGACCAACTTTGCTAATGATGAGAGAAATCTCGTTCATCAGAATATACCAACTTTGCTAATGACGAGAGGGATATCTCGTCATCAAGATATTGCCGATTCTTTTTTTATGAAGACGAAACCGAAATCTAACCAGCTTTGCTAGCGATGAGATATCTCGTCCAGACAACCAACATCGGGTTTTTAATGGTTTTTAATGCCACTTTTAAGAGCATGTTATATTTTCAAAAACCACGTTAACTCTACTGGATAACATTTTTAACATCCGTTTGTGTATTTGAGACATACAAACTAAATGCTGTCTTCATAAAAGACAATGTGGTTTTTGAGCATGTGCGCAAAAATATGACATTATGAAATCACCGTTCCGTTACATTACGATCCCAAATTGGCTTCTGTCTAACCAGGAAGTAAGAAGACCAGCAAAATTTGTGACCATAGTCCCAAACAAATGTTTGTGCCCTCCCTTTGCATTCAGATTGCAATGGTGTGCGTCACGATTCAGAGAATTCGAAAAAACCGGGAAATTTAGAGCTATCTTTTATCGCTAAAAGTTAAAAAACGAGTAAAATAACGAATAAAGTTCACGGCGGCTTCTCTATTCGATTTCATCGGAAGTGCCCTAAAAAGGTGTATCCAAACAGTGTGAAGTTTCACTTCCAGTATTTGTCCAAAAAAGAATGGGATCGTTTTATTGTCATCACATCGACAATATATCATTTACCTCTCGCTAATTCTTTCATTACGTGAGGTTCTTGTTTTTTGGGCCTGTATAGATCCCTAATTGAATCGGAAATGTATAGAAATTTGTAAAAAAGAAACTCGGGACAAAAGCTTACTTTTCTTCACTCACTTTAGACTTGTTCGCCTTGTTGCTACATGGGTAACGGAAAAAGTGAACACATCTAAAATAGAACTTAATTGTTGTGGTATTGTAATTCCTTTGAAGTTCAAAGTTGCTCATAAAGAAACTCAAAAGCACTAAATATTCCCTGCTGAATTTCCGCATAACTAATTGCCCGAGAAATGTTCTCACAAAATATAAACTTAGAGCGTTAGCATAGCACCATTTTCGATTAAAATAGATTATTTGTCAAATCCGTTAATCTTTCAACAGACCAGAAGAATCAACTCGAGTTTTTAACTTTTTCTGTATAGTTGCAACTGATTATTTCAGATTAAATCACTGCCACAAAACTATACAGCAGCTTGATTTTATCATTGGGGTTTCTGTTACACTAACTATAAATTTAGAACTAAAATTTTCCAACGGAGGAGTACACAGAACATCAGAATATAACAACTAATTAAAATCGAGATTTTTTTCTCATTAACCCTCCTTGTGGGTGTTCCGATGGGGTATTTTGTCACTGGAAGAAAATTTACCAGATCCTGATGAACGAGATATCTCGTCATTAGAAGAAAACTTGACCAGATATTGATCTCATAATAAAAAATGTAATATATTGAAGACAAGATATCTCATCACACATTAGCAAAATTAGTCAGATCTTGATCGACGAGTTATCTCGTCGAAACCACTTGGAATATTGAATAAATTGTTGATATTTCGAACATGTTGATCAACACGTTAATTACGTAACCCATATCATCTACAATAAAATTAGAATTATTTCCTTATACATCTGGACTTTTGAATTAGCTTCAATTGACAACTTTGTTTAGACAGAACTCTACCGAACCTAGTAGCATCATATTTATACTACGATCACATCTACATTCTTTTTTATTAATTTGCAAACACTTTACCAGACTCCTCACGTTACAGTAAGACTCGCCCATTTCACCCTTTGAACACCAAGGTGATCGTCCAGGACATCTTGTGTCATTCACAATCGTAGATCTGGTGATATTCAAGGATCAGTGGCATAAGATACTCAAAACCAGAGACGCCAGTGAGTCAAGACCTGTCAACAGAACAAAAAGCTTTGCCGTCTTCGCATACACAAATACTGGAATCCTACGGTCTGAAGCTCTGTTTTTGGTCTACCGACTCTGGTTGTTTAAATGAGAGAGAGAGAAAGAGAGAGATGCGTGAAATCCAGACCGTAAAATCAGTTTCAGAACTAACTCTCTCGATCTAACTTAACAAAGCATTGCGGATTTCCGCAGAACACACTATTCAATACACGAGTAACGGGTCTGTCTTCTCTTGAGTACGTTCCAAAGAGGGAGCTAGGAATGTCAGAATACTCATGACTATCAAGAACGAAAATAATTGAAAAGTTACTTCAAACTATTTTTAATCTCGTAACAGGATAATGTTTATGTTAAATACTTCGTACTCTCAGAAACTGTTGTAACTACGGCGACCATACGTCCCGAAAAAATCGGGAGAGTCCAAATTTCAAGGGTTGCGTCCCTAATAATAAAATAAATGACTCGAATCGTTCGACTGATAAAATAATCATAATTAGAAGAACAAGACCCTGTTAAAAGCATTGACCTCGTCAGAGAAGTATGACTGGAATAAACGACAATAATCTTCCACAAACGATGACAACTTAAAAAAAGATATTGACTTGATGAGTTCAGTAGTTTTGGATGCCATTTTTATGTTAATTTTTCTTTATTGACAATTGACAACGCTGTCTGTCCAGTTATTGTAATGTGTGTCCTTTAAACTTTCCAAAACAAACAAAAATCTTGAAATGTTAGTACTTCTATTTGGAGAAAATTAGATTCTTAGCAAATTCAGATTTCAATAATATAATAATATGTGAAGGCAAAGGCGGTGGACATAAACAGCTAGTTGCCATTGAACCGTTTCAATCAGTGACTAAACTGGGAGGAAGGAGGGGCAAAGATATCGTCCCTCGTTCACATAATTTTACTTTTTAATCCTAAGAAATTGGATAGTTTTAAAAAAGGTTTTAGAAGCTTATAAAGACTTCAAAACACACTGATAAAGGTCAGAATTTTCAAAATTATTAGGGCCCCCGAAGCTCTCCTCCCCCCCTCCCCAGATTGGGCTTCATTAACCCGATTTGCACTGTCGGAAATGTGGTCACCATAGCTGTAACAGATGTCTGAAACATTGGAGGTATGTTACAAAAGCGGGGTTTATACTTTAGTTATCCTTTTCTAGAAACTTAAACTTTTTATTTTTATTTTAAGGTGTTCGTATAGGAGATGCGTTATTTTCTCCAGACATGCGTGAGTGGTGATTTCAAATAATATTTTTTGTAGATGAGGCATAATTATTCAACATCTTTTAATATAAATTGAGTTGTTAAGATCCCTAGTTGTTCATTTCAAATTCTCTCTTTGAAATAATTGAATGCATAATTTATTTTACATTGGCTTTCCAAAACAAAAATTCAGTTGGCAATGACATAACATGACAATCTTTTAAACTACCGTGCACTGGAAATTATCGACTCGTATAGTTACTTATTTCTTGAGGAACACTAGACTAAGTCTATGAGTACGAATACGCTCTAAAAGTCAATACTAGATCAGGACTATCATAGAGATCCTCTCATGTTCGACCAAAGCAGATCAGAAAATGATTTGAATAGAATTGTTTAGGGTCAAATTTTATGCAATTTGGACATGCCTCAGGGACCTGGACGAAAGTAGGTAGGTAGATGAATTCGTATTGAAGAAACACAAGTCTATTGGCAATGCCATGAACGAAGGATAGAGATTGGATGTGCCCTTCACCAGCTGGAAAGTGAAGTCTCATATTTTCTGTCCCCATATTGAGAGACCAATTATAGTCTTTATGGTACAAGATAATGAATTGTCGGGGTTAAATATTGTTTCTCTGTTATTCTCACATTTCAGCTCTTAGGATGAGTAACTGTAGTGGTTCATTAAATAATTTAATAATTTGTCCCATATATCTCTATGGTTCTCAACTACAATACTCAATTCATTTCCTTACAATTACAACAAGAAACCTACTTTTACACTCAGTTTACCAAGCTAAAAACCTTTTTACAAACAAATACAGTCACGGAAACTCACAATTCAACTGACACTAACAGCTTCTTTTTTCTGTCAGCAGCCATGGCTATTGATCGTTTACTGGATTGTATCCATCGGTGCAACGGATCCCGAGACCAAACTACTGGAAAAGAACGAACGCGTGGGTCGATCCTGGCATCACGCTCTCTTCGGCCCTCAGATGCTCATGCAGCACCAACAGAGTGCTCCAGTTGTCCCAACTAGCCAACCCGGAGATGCCTCGAACCAACAGACGTCGACTCACCAGCAGCAGTCAGACCCCAGCGGATCCAACAGGAATTTCGAAGATCTTGACAAGAACAACGTTCCCGCTGCGTCCGAGCAAGATTTCATGTCCAGGCACTTTGGATACCTCAATGTCCACAGATTTGATCCCAATTACCCTTACTACGATAGGAATGTTTACCCTAGGTAAGAAATAAACAGAACGAGCATCTTAATTTGGATATATCACTATATAAATATTTTATGAAATTCCATTGCTTGTTTTTCGAATTCGATTCAGCATTTCACTAATAAAAGATTGAATTCATAATTGATATAGGATAGTTGATTGGTAAATGCGAAACGGCACCTAAACGGAGATGAATAACATTTTTAGATACCGATGTATTACGGGTAGATAGTTGGTAGGTAATTAATTAATGCCGGTCTGGAACAACAGAACGGGGTATTGGCGAAGGTCCCGGATCAATCCTGAAGGGAAAGGTCGGTATTAATTACAGAACAAAATTTAGGTATCAGTTGTAAAATTTTCGCATTCCATCTTGTTTCTTTACTCTAAAAATCCTTTACGTTGATTATTTTCATACCAGTAATTTTGTGGCTTAGTAGATTTTGCCACTGCTCTTGCAATCTGCTAGTTGCTGGCAATGCAGGTTTGATTCCATCTGTTGTTTCAGTAAACTTTTCTTCGTGTTTGTCCATTTACTTGACGTTGTTTGACACAGCTTGGCTAAATATGGTCGCTGCGCCCTAAAACACAATCATTCAGTGATTTCATCTAGCAACAGAATTTTCATTCAAGGTAGGAAAGATAAATAACTTTATCTTCAAATATTTACGAATAAGATACAGATTACAATATACTTCGATTTCATGAGCACTTGTGATAGCTCGTTGTGTTGCTACAGTGCGACGTTAATTAATTACCATTACCATAATCACCTGCTATTTCTATCGCTCATGGGCTATAACAGTGGCAAGACTCGAAAAATAATCTTGTGAGACAAAATTGATTTGAAATTTTTATGCTATGGATAGCATTTTGTGAAACATTTCTGCCATCTAGAGGTCCAGTATAAAAAAGAATGTAGTTTTCCTTACTGAGACATGAATTTACTCCAATAATAGTAGTCATTGAGTGTGCCACTATCCATGAGCGATACTTCAAAATAGTACAGATTAAAATCATACTGCCTTCATTTATGCACTCTCTATTTATTTTGCGTGTTATTGTGCTATTACAATAATATACTATAAACTATATTGAACTTGCTTGCACCTATTTCAAATGAAATCACAAGTGATTAAAATTATCATAAGAGTAAAAGGGTAGAACAACTTACCCCATGACATACATTTGACAGTCACATTTAAACATACATTTGACAGTCACATTTGAGCATACATTTGAAAGTTATAATTTTGAAAACAGAGAGGGATTATAGTTTGTATACAAAGTATTCCACACTACTGCTTGCATTTTGTTAAGATCCAATTATAATTGACAGGACTCCTAGCAAGAAAGTGATAAGCCACAGAATGAAAATTCTGCAGGTTGAAAAACAAATTTAAAAACAAACTCAAGAGGTTCAAAAGATTTCCTAATTGTTTGAATGAAAGCAAAATATTTTAAAGTTCAAGATAATATGACCTCTTGATAAACCATTACAATTTTGGAATTTTTCAAAACTTGAAAATAGCTAACCTGAAAGTTCTGAAAACTGGCTTATTATGTCTACCGAGGCTCTTCAATTGGTCATTTTAAAAACGGTTACGGAATAATATAGAACTTATACCATTGTCCTTTGCAGATTTCCATCCCCTCACACTCCCAGATTCGGCCCCGGTTACCGCAAGGATAAGTATGGTCACGGTTACGGATACAGCTGCAAACAGGGCGACGACTGTGATGAAGTGAGAGCTGCCAACCAGTTGACAGCGATGCAGCCGCCCCCAGCTTTCAACAACCACCCTCACCACCACAACCACAACCCGATGGCTCCGTTTGGTAACCAGTACCCAGAGCTCCCGGCCTTCCCCAGCGTTCCATCCTTCTCAAGTATTCCTTCTTTCGGATCCTATGGTGGTCACTTCCCGCCGGCACCAGCGCGCTTCAACGATCCTCATGGTCAGCCCATGATGCCGCCGCCCATGATGCAGCCCTCTAGGTATTACCACGCGCGCTACCTGCACGATCAGAAGGAAGAGGACAAGAAACACGAGACGCAACAGAAGCAAGTGGATGAGCCTGTGGACAATACCAACTAATCCCCTCGTGTTGTCAGAACTACATCATACATTGGATACAAACTATTACAGTAGCTGGATGGAATGTATTCTAAAAGAATGCTGATACCAAAGAAATGTCCATGGAAAGATCAATAAATAGTAGATATCACGCAATGAGCTGATTGGGGTAACCTGTAAAGGCTCGAGTACACGGTTCTTTCCTGCAATGGCACATAAAGCTAGACTTGCATCGACAGTCGTGTGCATCAAGCAATCTAGAGAGTCAATTGTCGCGTAAAAATCGACAGTATCCCCACGACAGTTATCCCTCTAGATGTCATTGATGGACGGCTCACTTACCAAATAAAAAACATCGAGAACGATGCAAATCAACAGTTAATTTCAAGTTTATTGTCAAGGTTACGAAGGTGGATGGTGTGCAAATAGGTCTAATGCCGTACCCCCGCTGCAAGGGTTCTATTAACCCCCTAGTGTCTGTCTCGACGAGGTATCTCATTATTATCAGAAATGGCCAGATCTTGATGGACGAGATAGCTCGTCATTAGAAAAAACTTACCTGTGATCTCATCATATCAAAAGATCGGCAATATGGCATCAAAAGATCGAAATATCTCGCCATTAACAAAATTGATAAGATCTTGATGAACGAGATATCTCGGCGAAACCATTTGGAAGGTTAACTTAAAAAATATAGATTTTCAGTTTTTGAATGATTAAGAATGTCTGAATCTAAATCAGTCCAATTGAAATCGTGAAAGCATTAGTTTTATGGCAACTAACAATCTAGCTCTTTCAATGTTTTCTGACTTCGAAACTTTTAAAATACTTCTAGAAAAACGCACTTTTTAGTTGTAGCACTTTCCCAGTAGGAGTGCAATATGTCCTTTGCTGTATCCTCACATACATTTGTTTGTAGGTTCAGCGCCTTATGCGTTTGAAAAATAGTATCATTTAGCTTACAACTCATGACTGAGGAGGATTATCCAACTGGGAAAGTGGGGCTTTAATTAACAACCATCCTTCTTTCGTACTCAACTTAATATTTTATGTTAGTTGGTGAACTTGAAAGAAAAAGGCTCTTTATTCTCTTCGTTCTCATCCTATTTAGGGAGTGTAAATCAAGGAAATAATTCAGTCAAACCACCCAATTGGGTTCCACTTATTAGCCTTTTGACGATGACTGGTACCCAGTTGCAAATACACAAATTCTTGCATGTGACCAGATTAAAGGAACGATTCAATTCAAGGTTTTTGCTTTCATTTAAAGGACATCCTTCTACGCCTGAATTAAACCACCGGTAATATGATCGCGATCTTGGAAAATATCAAAACACATTTTACCGTCTTTGGAAACCTATTTATTGAGACAAAGGAACAAAATGGGCCGAATAGCTTTTCAGCTTTAGAAATTGGTGTTTATTCGTATGTATCATCTTGTTATTTATGTATTTCATACTCTATAGTAAAAATCATTATATATTCCCAGTTTTTGTCTATTTCTTATATTTTTACGTAGTAATATTTATTGTTGATCTAGAGTAATTCAAATGCTGATTAACACCGATCCTAACAGAAAGTAGGAAAACAAATTACAACCATAATAAAAACCAAATTGATGTTATTAGACTAGTTTGATATTCGTTATTTTGAAAAGTGTACAATTTTTTTGAGCTTTTAATGTATACTAGCGTGTCGTGGTACTTGAGCTGCGTAGATATTTTAACTTCAATATTTTACTAGGTTTTTTTTTCTATTTCATTTAAATAAATGTTTGACTTTGCTCTAAAAATATTCTGTAGCTTGGCAAATGAGAAAAGCGTAACAATTTCACGTTTACTAAGTTTACAATATAACGCACTTAATTATTATGTACCGTGCAATAGAAGTGTGGACTTTGAGTAATAGAAGAACCAACCAACTCGTACAAAGGTCAGATCAGACCTAGATGCAACCAGATATGCTTTTCCTTTAAGTAAATGGACTTGAAAGAAAATATTTGCTGATACACAAGTAAGGAATACACCTAGGGGTAGTTACAGGAATTGAACCTGCGCTATCTACAGTTCACTGGCTGCAAGCCCATTGGGCAAATCCACCGAGCCATGACTGGGGAGTTATGTTTACTATTATAAAAGAAAATGTTTGTTTGTATGTGTATGCGCTCCTGACAAATCTATGGCACTTACAGTAATAGGATTTGGCACACAGGTAGTCCATTAATCTAGAACATTTTTAAATTAATTTTTTAACTGAAATTTATTGAAAGTACGCATGGGTTGCCGAGCGAAGCGTAAAACGATCTTCTTTCTACCGGCCCCGAAGGACGTTTCACCCCGCATCATATACTTGCCAAAGCCGTAGACGGTTTTCGTAAGAGATAGTGACGTCACGCCGATTGGATCTCTTCGCAATTCGAATTTGGCAGCATTTGACAATGACGAGGCCATCACGGCGTTGCCCGTCGTGTTGGTTTGCTTCAAAACCAACACCACGAGTAACGCCGTGATGTCTGTTATCCAGTAGGCCACAAATTTCCATTTGGTTTGCCGAAACAAACCAAATGGGAATTGGTAGAAATCACCAGGGGTTAGCGAGCAGTGGTCACACCTGACTCCACGAAAAGAACTGTTATAGTCAACGCCGTATTGGCCACGCAGTGGCTAGTATAAGATATAACTTTATACGAAGTTTATAAATTTTATTTATGACACATTGATGTTTCCGATCCGACAAGATAATTATTACCAAACTAGTTCTTACATTTAACCCATCCAGCGATTGAGCAACTGTTAACTCTCCAAGTGATTTCAATGAGGTATCTCGTACATCAAGATCTCACCGATTGAGCAAATGCTGAATTATCTCGTCATCAAGATAATATCATTTTTTCATGATTGTCAAATCAACATCTGCTCAATTTTCTCCGAATGACGAGATATCTCGTCGAGACAACCACCAGAAATCATGTCTCTTCTCAATTCACGGTGAATGCGATGTGGCAAAACCTCCCTTGACGCCCTGGAGTAAAGCAGACTGATACGTTTTCGTCAATTAGAGCTTAGGGTGAACCGAAACGATCGAATTTCTTTCATGAGCGAATCGCTAAAGCGCGATAAATATGGAGTAAGATAATGCTAAACCAATTTCAGCCGACCAACTGGTATAGTGGTTCAGGTGTTAGCCTCTAGATCGGAAGGTTCCTGGTTCGAATCCGGGTCCGGGCATGGATCTTTGTAAGCGTATGGTGTAGAGGCGGCTGGTGCACCTTAAATCTGTCGTGACCGAAAGTCCTCACGTTGGGTTGGCGTGGAAGTTTGGAGAGTGGGGTGCCAGCTCAGGTGTTGCTTCGTCATCTGACCGTGGTTCAAAATTACGAGGTGTTGTCCTCGGATCTTTCCCTTCAGGGACTGATCCCGGACCGTCGTCAATAGCCCGTTGTGTTGCTCTAGTACGACGTTAACTAAAATTACCCTTACCCTTACCCTAAAACAATTTCAGAAAAGACAATATTTTCCTTTTGCCACATCGTGATTACATACGAAAGTTCCAAAGTACACGTAATTTTACTCATTGTTTCTAATTACTAAATAAACCCATATCAAATTAACATGGCTGAAAAGTTGCCTCCGGTATAGTTAAATGTACTGTACAGGATTTTTTCATATTGAATAACACTTTTCATTCATGCATGGTGATCGAAATGCAGGAATCCCACAAAATTAGTCATTTAGTTGAAGCTCTTTCTTCTCTTCATTCACTTCCAAGGGTTTTTCTACATGAGATTGGTCGTCAATAGCCCGTTGTGTTGCTCTAGTGTGAAGTTAATTACAAAATTACCAATCTACATGACATTGGGATTTTTTATTGCGCAAGAACCAGATCTGTCCAATCCGTCCCAAACAATATTTTCCCATCAAGTAAATGCACAGACACACTGGAGGAAAATTAATCCCAGGGTTGTTACAGGAATGGGATTGGGTTTGTAACAAAACAGTTGAGTTTTGTAACTACGATATAATGTAAAAAATGTAATTGCACTACAATGTAAAAATCAGTCGTGTAAAAAATCTGAAAAAAAAAAGTCGTTTCGAATGTAATTTATTTCCTTTGTTCCTGCATGGGGTAGGAAGAATATGATCAGTACATAGACAAAACACTCAACAAAATTGAAAATAAACCAACTTTATCCTGGAATAGTCATATCTAACATTATAACTAGCATTGACTTGGTTCCTGAGAATCCATAACTGAGTTTCACAGTATCAAGTACTAGCCAGTGCGTAGTGTAATAGCTTATTACTATTAGTTTTTTAATTTTAAAACATCACAGGAAACCTTAGAATGTATTCTTCCTTATGGTATAATTATTTTTGAAATTGGTTTTATAAATAAATTCGATGCGATTAAAAGTTGGTCATACAAATTTCGGAATGTTTGGAAATTTTCGTTTCTTTTTGTTTTAATTCTCATATCTATAGCTTAATACTATTTGTTTTTAAATTTTAAAACATCACTGGAAACCTTAGAATGTATTCTTTCATATGGTACACAGTTATTTTTGAAATTGATTAATAAATAAGTTCGATGCGATTAAAAGTTGAAACGAAACACCCCTCTTCCTATTTTCGTAATTTTTAAAATCAGTCGTTTACAATAACCTCGCTATTTGTGATACAAGATCACTTTCCCATTCCAAGAACAACGTCGGCACACGGTAGCCCAATTAGTAGAGTTGCGGATAGTCCAACTGAATTAACTTATTGCACCTTAACTAATTGTTCCCTTCTGTAAACCAAAGACCTTCGTGTACGTGGGTAGTGGTGGAACGTTAAATCTGTTGTGGCCTCAAATGTCCTCACTTTGACGTGTTGTGGAAGTTTGGACATTTGGTTCATGATTCAAAATTACGAGGTGTTGACCTTAGACCTTTCTCTTCGGAATTGATCCCGGACTGTCGCCAATAGCCCGTTTTGTTGCTCCAATGCGACATACATTCAACTATCTACCTACCACGAACAAAATACCCGTCATATACGGGATAACAGGATCTATATCTTGTTTGGCTATGGGGAATTAATCGGCTTAAATGAGTTTTGTCCCGCCATGAAAAAATGCTTTTTTATAGTTGCATAGATGAACATTGATAAAAGCAAAATAATGAAATACTCGTCTCATTCATGCTTCAATTTCAGTTTCGGTGTCAATTTGGATGGACAATTCCGTTATTTTAAACTATTTCACAAGAGATATGTGTTCTTTGTGTTCTTCGGCACTGTACAATTGAAATGTCATCTTTTCGTCCTTCAAAATACCGAACCTGGGTGTGATAATCTTGTTTCGTTATAAATTTCTGTTTCATATCCATTTGGAGGTATTTCACTATTATAAAATAACCGCTTAGAATTATTTACACTATTATAGAGGTTGCTGTTTCAGATACACTATATTGGTCAGTAAATGTCAAAACCCACAACTGTATTCTCATGTACCTAGACACAATGTAAAATTTGTGATGTTAGATGTGATTGCTCCGGGATAAAATTGAATTCCACGCTCTTTTCTCTCTTTTTGGAGTTTCTTTGGGCGTATTGCCGTGTATTAATCACATTCTTCCTGCAACATGTTTCTGGGAACAAGGAAAACTATTTATACGAAAGCCCTTTCCCTGATTTCTCACTCAACTCCTGAGATGGAGTTTTAGATCACATATTATAGCAGGCCTCGAAATAGATTTTATAATACAGGTGCACCTTGTGCACATTGAGCATTAATGTAATGTAAACTACTTTATTAGTTGTGTATGTTTACATAGTTTAGTAGAAGATAGTAATTGAATACATTTAAACAGATAAAATCTGCTTTCTCTAGCGCACGGCTGTCGCAACAGTCGCTTCAAACGAGCCATCTGGAAAATGTTTCGATCATCGAAAAATTCTTGTGACAGTAGCTCAAGTAAACCTTCCTCCTGTATAAAACCGTCAAGGCCCAGCTATTTTGTTTTCGCATATAAATTTATTTAGGAATTTTAATTACGTTCCTTTAGAGCTAGAGAGGTCGATACTAATATTTTGTTCAAACATCAAAATAACATAAAACACGTTTCTACCCCCTTTTTTAACGTTATTTAAAACTAGCGGGAAAAAATTAGGTGTACAGTTTTATTTTTATGAGCACAGTGCACCTGTGCACCCGGGTATTTCGAGCCCTGTATTATAGTTATATATTTTACAATATATGAGTCGTTATTTTTAAAAGTGGTACAAGTCCATTTTTTCATACATCAAGATATTTAAGGGTTTGTGTTTAAATTAATTTTAAAATATTGGCAAACGCGCGTTACTCAATTCGGTTGATGTTTCTAACACTATAAACCTCATAAAAATTTTATCATGCAATAGTGATTATTAAAATTGTTAAAGAAAATCAACTCATTTTTTTTTTCAAAATGGACTTATACCACTTTTAAAAATAACTTTTCACATATTAAAATTATAAAACTGAAACGTACTTGAAGAAAACCCAATGGAAACCAGCAAACCAAACTGGCATACATTATACAAACCCATTCCCACATAATCGCTTGGAAATAAAAGAAGATGAAGAACATGTCGGGACATACGAGCATATTTTTGTACGATTCATGCCATTTTGTCGCTATACACAAGTAGAAGATAGCCAGAGTTCGAAAACAATTTTGTATTTTATTTAGCTATATTAGAGGCAACTTTTCAGCCCTACAGCGATTGGATCGTAGATCATTTGGTACTTATTTTGATATGCGTAAAAAGGAATTTATAATCTAAATTGTGAAATATTTCTGTGTTCTCTTTAGGTGTGCATGCACAAGGTTTCCGTACTCTATTGAAATCGGTTGTAGAAAATTATACTTTCTCGACCTACACCAGGGCTCGAAATACCCGGGTGCACAGGCGCACTGTGCACATGAAAATAAAATTGTGCACCTAATTTTTTTACCGCTAGGTGCACGCCGTGCACTTAACGTTAAAAAAGGGGGAGGGAACGTGTTTTATGTTATTTTTATGCTTGAACAAACTATTAGTATCGACCTCTCTCGCTCTAAATGAACGTAATTAAAATTCATAGATACACACTATGCGAAAACAAAATCACTGGGCCGCAACGGGTTTATACAGGAGGAAGGTTTACTTGTGCCACTGACAACAGAACTTTTTGATGATCGAAATATTTTCCAGATGGCTCTGTTGAAGCGACTGTCGCTACAGCCGTGCGCTGGAGAAGGGAGAATTTAGATGTTTAAATATTTTTATTTACAATCTACTATTTATATACTAACCTATCAAAACATACCCATCTAATAAAGTAGTTTACATTATATTACTGCTCTTATATTACGTTTTTTTTAAATATGCACCTAAAATATAACCTGTGCACCTAATTTAAAAACTTAGGTGCACCTTGTGAACCTGTATTAAAAAATCTATTTCGAGGCCTGCCCTACACTATTTCATACTTTACACGGTATGCATTTCATAGTGTCAGCTTGGCCCAAACCAATATTGCCTTTCTGAGATTCGTTGCGCGTAATTAGGTCAGTTTTGTACCTTAAAAATATAATTTTTACACATTTGCATACTGTCCAAAGCATTTCAATCATGAGCATAAATGCTGACATTGGATAAAAACTATTTAATGTGCTCATACCGCGTACCATATTCTATCCATCTTCCATCAAAGAAATACACTGGTGTCCAAAATTATCTTTACATGCATAGAATCACGGATTTCTCAGAAACTGTGAACTAAAATTTTTTCAATTTGTGTGGAATGAGACATAACATCATAACACATAAATACTGAGGAAAAATTTTAATGATATAAAACTGTAGCAAAACAATAAAAAGGGCAATAATATGTGACAAGGAGAGTTCAGAAAAAAATTAAGGCTTATGAATTTAATATGGAATGTGATCGCCGCTGACTTGTACACACGTATCACAATGTGATTTCATGCTAGCAATAATGTTGTTAACCACAGTTTGGGGAGTTAAATTTCACTCCTCCAGCAATGCAGTCTTCGGGGTATTTATATCTCTAGAAGGAGGACATCTCCGTGTAACTGATTTTCCAAGGTAGTTCAGGAAATTCAGGCTGGCCACGGTATTCGCTCAATGGCTTTATTTTCAAGGAATTCGTCAACTCGATGTGGACGAGCACTATCGTTCATAATTAAAAAATCAGATCATATGTACCTCTGAAAAGACTTACATAACGTTCTAAGATCTGATCCAGATATCTCTGGTCGGTCACATCCTTTGTTGAAAACGTATAGGGCGTATGTCCATCGAATATTATTCCTCTCCACACCATCACACCTGATCTACCAAAACAGTCACATTCCATAATGTTCTAGGAAGATTTCGCGTTCCTGACTTCCTCCAGATGTAAAAACATTTATAATTAGATGTTAAACCAAATCTCAACTCATCAGTATAGAGAACATGGGACTCCAGTTCTGATGATCGTTGCATGAATTAAAGCGACCCCTCTTGTGTTGTGAAGTCAGCGAAACACATAACCTTGGCTTTCTGGCATAAATACCTTTTTCATTAAACATTCTGTATACTGTTTACCGTGATACAGCAGTTCCCGTGGCGGCTGCAAGCTCTAAACTTAACTGCCGAACAGTAGACTTCCTGTTATGACGGGCAGTAATTGCCACATATCGATCTTGAGAAGCAGTTGTTATACCTTTACGACCTTGTCCAGGCCTCATTTAACAGTTACATAGTTCTGAAATTGTGTCCCTATCGCAGAGACTGTCTGTCTTGAAATATTCACACGTCTCGCTTCTTCGATGATTGTCTACCCTGCTTCTAAACAGCCGATAACGTGCCACTTCAGATTCTTCCAAATGATACTTCGTAGCCACAACAAACCATAGAGATAACCATAGAAAAGATGATAGCCATAACAAACAGTTTTGAGTTCTTACACACTGAAATCAAATGCTGTATTGCAGAAAATCACTTTGCGCAAAAGTGCTTGATTCACCGTCGGATGACAATGCCTTGATTTACGTTTCAGAAACCGTTCGATAACTGTTGATTGGATAATGCTAATTAGGACTTGTCTTTCACACATTCCCTGCAAAAATGGATTACATTGATTGGGTATTTCATTGAAAGTAATTATTTTTAAGTACGTAAAGATAATTTTGGGCATGAGTGTATATCGGTTTCAACAGCGTCCGTGATCCTTGACTTTCCATAGAATACTACTTACTTACTAATTTATTTTAAGAATTGCGATTGGTCTTAAATAGAGAAGACTAATCTTTTGAATCAAAAATCATAAAAACATTAGTACTAATTAAGTGATATTTTTACGAATCTAAACTACTATGCCAATGTTCTAAGTGAAATATCCTTTATTTCGCTTCAAGCATGTTTTTTCCCCTTGTTTCAAGCCCTTTTGTAAAAATAAATAAATTTTACAACTATAGGACATCGATTAAAAACACGTTGTTTTAGATTCAGAACATTTATTTGAAATTCTGAACCCAGATACTCAAGATTTGTTGAGTTTTATGGTTCATGGGCCATATTTGACCAAGCTGCCCAAAATATAAGACAATATCAAATAATGAACTTGCACAAGGAAAATTTGTTGGCACAGACGAGAAATACATCCAGGATAAGTTCCAGAGATCGAACATACGCTGCTTACAACTCGCAGGTTGATAGCGCAGAGGGCAACCCCGCAGAGCCACCCGGGAACCCACCCCCTTTTGTGTGACTTATATTATTAGAAAACTGTACACAGAAGGCTTAATGATTTAAGGCCTTTATGTCAGAAAGCCAAGGGTATGTGTTTCACTGTCTTCACAACACAAGATGGATCACTTTAATTGGTACAACGAACATCAGAACTGGAGTCAACACCAATGGACCCATGTTCTCCACCATTGAGTCGAGATTTGGTTTAACATTTAATTATAAACTTTTTTACATCTGGAGGTAAGAAAGATTATTGAGAAAGGAGCATTTCTGGCCCTACTACATTCTTCCTCAAAATAGACTTAAATCTCAACACTCTTTTCTTTTTGAGTGTCAAAGACTTGCAGGGGACCTGGGGGTCTCCAACTCCAGACTTAGCATCTATAGGCCGCCTGTTTTTACTGGCCTCCTGAGATATGCCACGGCTAGATTGGACTTGATACAGCCTGTCCGGAAGTCGGATTCTCATCAGATTGAGTTGTATTCCATTGCTTTGGCCACTATTCATGACAAATACCTTGACCAGGAATGGTTACAGGTTTTTACTGACGGATCCGCCACTTCTTCAGCTGGTAGAGCCGGAGCCGGTGCTTACTCCAAATATTTTAGCCTAAGAGAACCACTCGACACTTGGGCGGATAATTTTGATGGAGAAATGCATGCAATATTCATGGCCATCAGAGCTATTGGAGAACCAGATGAACAAAATATTGTCATCTTCGTCGATTCTCAGGCGGCGATTTAAACCATTACAAATTACACTTTATTGCCCACTGAATTTGAGCTCGAATGTAAACAGCACATTGACTCTCTTTTGCGTTCTGGAAGAGAGATTGTCTTCCAGTGGATCCCTAGCCATTGTGGCATTTATGGAAATGAACGGTCTGACACTTTGGCTAGGGAGGCTTCATCTTTGCACCCATCTTCCTACCAGGTCCCTCTTCGAAATGCTAAGAGACTTTTTGGGAGCAAAATCAGACTTGGTACAATTTCTGCTCTTAGGAATATGGCAGATGGAAAACCATGGGCTTGCTTTCTGAATGGCTAACAGCGCTCACGTCTTTCCTTCCTTCCCAGGGCAGAAGGAGTTGCAAATTTTAGAATTATTAATGGACATGACTATCTGCAGGCCCACTTACATAAAATCAACTTGGTTGATTCATCTCACTGTGTACTTTGTGGCACCTCACATATGACTGGGGAGCATCTCTTTAGTTGCCCCTCTCTTTCTAACGTCCGCTCCAGTGATGACTTTCGGGCCCTCACACTTTCTGGAGCCACTTCGATTTCATACTGGACTGCAAGACGCCTCATGTCCAAAATGACGATGGCGGGCGTAATTAAAAAAAAAAAAAAACATCTGGAGGTAGTCAGGAACGTGAAATCTTCCTTCGAACATTGTGGAATGTGACCGTTTTGGTAGTGCAGGCGTGATGGTGTGAGCTATTACTATTTCTAAAGTTGTTCTCTTGGTAATGGTATCGCGTTATAAATCATGAATCGAAGTAGTTTAGGGTTTTTCCGCACGGAAATTTTAAGAAATCAATATTTAAAAAAATCAAACATTTGATTCTTGTTTTGGAGGTTGGTTGTTTTGTGTCACAGTAGAGCAACACAACGGGCTATTGGCGAAGGTTCGAGATTAATCCCGAAAAATAGATCTGAGGGAATCTCTTAATAGGCCATTACATAGCGCATCTATTGCGAATGATCATTCCTGCAAAC
Organism: Metellina segmentata; assembly: GCA_947359465.1. Taxonomy (NCBI): domain Eukaryota; kingdom Metazoa; phylum Arthropoda; class Arachnida; order Araneae; family Tetragnathidae; genus Metellina; species Metellina segmentata. The sequence goes on from OX375879.1 coordinate 107,392,402, forward strand.
CAAATCCTATATTTGTATTTCCCGGTCTAATAAGCTCTAGCACAGCAAAAATTTAAGGTAGACCGACAAAACACAAATCCTCCCTTGGAGTTATGTTGTTTACTGCAGTAAAACATGTTCTCCCTGAAGTCTTTCACAGTGATATGCGATTCTCATTCGCAGAGTATTTTTGTGGTTTCAATGGAATTTCCACGCTGGTGATCCTGAAATCGGACGGAAATGAACTTCGACGAAAAAAAGAGCACAAACATGGATGTAACAGGTAGTTTTGCTTTTTACTCAAAGGGAAGTGAAACGACAAAAAGCACTTAGGGGTAAAAAAAATTAGAAAACAAAACGTAACCGGTAACAGAAGAATTGCTTTCAAACTTTCGGGACATTATGACTTCAATACAAAGGGCTATTCCCAAATGATATTATGTCACAAAATGTAATGATCACAGGAAAAATATAATGCATTCTCATTCAAAGCAGTAATACTTCCTCTTCTCTATGTTAGACAAGTATCAGACTTGGAAATATGTATTCGGTATTGAAAGATATCATGATCATAAAGAACAACTTATACTAAGCCTTCTTTTCAATCGCGCGTAGCTGATACCTTAACTTCTAATCGGATTAAGCTTACCACTTTTACAATCTGAAAACGGATGCGCAATTCTCTATGGAAATTCCATGTTCAATTCTCTTTGAATATAAAAAATCTTTTATAGTGGTGACCTTCACGTAATCTGTAGTTTTCAGGCCCTTTTTCTATGCATATTTAAATGTTTGATAAAGTGAAATTATGTTTTTTTTTTTTTGTACAGAAGGCCGAACCCAGTCCTATTTGTCTATCCCGAAAACTACTTCTCATTCAAAATTTGGATGGTGGCGGTCGCTATAGAAACAGAGATCGTTTATTTTGAGTAGAGGGACTCTCGAGGATAACTTATTTTATATAAGGTTGGCGGTGGTGAAAAACAGTTTGCAACAAGTATAGATCTTCTCAACAACAAAAAATCTTAACGAATATACATTCAATTTGTCCTCAAGTGCGCCAATTAGACAAATTTCAGAAAACACTTCTTCAAGCATTCCCAGTGTGAAATAGGGTAAGGTCCATTTCCACAGTAACAGACAGGAGCAGCTCTAGTGTTAGACAGACAGTACCTAGTTATTTTATGAACACTCCAAGTTCACGATGTTTTGGGACGGATTCAGGGTAATGGCCCCATGGGGCTCGAGATCTCTCATACTCAAGTAGCGTGCCACGTAAAAGCATCCTAATGAAATAAACAGAGCGCGTGGCAGAGCCACTATCGTAAGACCTCAGAAGACTAAGTCACGTTGAGCGTACGAATCGACTTGGAATGTTTGACTTCTGAAGAGCAGAGTAGTGTTTTGAATCACACAGTATAATCACAAACCAAGCAATAATTTGTCCCACATTAGTATTCATGCTTTTCCACAAAACCATGTGACATGTCTTCACACCGAGTGACCGAAATAAATAGCATGAATCTGCTCACATCATGCTCCATCTATTTCATTGATACGACCCTATACAAGCATGGAACTACAGCCATCTTGCACTATGCCTTGCTGACTACTTCAATTCATGATCTCAAGGGGGTCTGCGTCACACTCGAACCCTGTCAGCTCAAAACATCTGGCAACGTAATTCATCGGATCATATGTTCAGTCTTTCAAGATCCAATTACCGTGTTCACGAGCCCAAGGGAGGCGCAGCGGCCGATGTCGAGGCGCTCCAGTCCAACGGACACATTTGGTACCTACTGCAGTGAATATGAATTGCTATCTAAGACAGTGTCTATTGTCCGTTAACGTGGGCAACCCTAGCCAGACATCACTGATCATGATCATTCAGCGCCCTTGGTTGGCCACTGCGAAATACACGGTGAGTGGCGATGTCGTCAATTATTTTAATTTTGGTACACCATGGAATGTTCGCTCAACTTCGGTAGGTAGGTAGTGAATATAAAGTCGCATAGGAATAACGCAACAGGCTATTGGCGACATTCCGGAATTGGTAATTTTTAGTTAACGGCGTACTAGAGCAACACAACAGGCTATGGCGACGTTCCGGAATCAATTTTGAAAGGAAAGATCCAGACAATGCGTCGTAATTTTGAACCACGGTCAGAAGACGAGAACACCAGGCCTGGTACCCAATTCTCCAAAACAGCCAAAAATTACTTTACGTGTTGCTACTACAGCTATAATCGATTCATAAAGCAAAGATTAAGAATTATCAAGTCGGATTTGTATCACAGCAGTGATAATTTTACAATAAATCTGTATGTGAGTGACGTACCTTTTCAACATTTGAAAAACTGTTAAATGATCTTCGGTTTCGCAGCACTTTCTTGCCTCTTTAGACAAAATGCTCACACTCGAGCTTGAACAGATATAATCAAGGTTCTACTCCACTTTTAAAAAACTGAATTTCAAAAGCAGTATTACATGTGACAACTATAAAATGTCTTATAGCTTTTATTATTAGTTTTGAAGTGAGTCGCATCTACGGTCCTGTCAAACATCCAAATATTAGATTTCTTATCATCTCCAACAAACACTGCACTAACCCATTCTTGTACAAAATGTTCCCTATTTTAAAACTAGGAAGTTCATTTTACCATCTATAAATCTACAAGTACTCTCTAGTTTGTAACTTAATCTTAATATTCGAATTCAACTCGAATAGACCATTTGAATTCGATTCCGAGAACATCTGTTTTGAACTTTAATCCAGGTTGATCACATCTCAAAAAGAAATACCTTTTACAACAAAGCTGGTAATTTTCCATTTTATAATCGCCTTGCAATTAGTCTAGATTTGTCATTATGATCTAGTTCAATATCAATGACAGTTCTAGTTCTCTATTTTTGTTACAAGAGGATTTAACAACTTGCATGTGGGATAGGGGACCGGGTGAAGTCCCTACGTCTCCAAATCTAAGTACTTGAGTTGAACATATCTGAAATTAGTTCCAGAAATGTGCTTCAGGATGTAGCTAGGTACTTGGATAGGTAGGTAGACATTTAATTAACGTCGCACTGGAGAAACACGCCGGGCTATTGGCTACGGTCTGGGATCAAATCCCAGGTCAACACCAAGTAATTTTGAACCATGGCAGATGACAGACTTGGAAGTCGAGCTGGAGAGGGAGTGTCTTGAGGTGGGAGTATTTACAGTAGGCCTGGCTTAAGAACTGTCTACCCATTGAACATGAAAGTCTCAGAGGAATTAAAGTACAATCAAGAGATCGTAAAGATTGATTTGATTTAAGGGGGTATTAATTTAGCTAGGAACTAGTGGCTTCTGAACTAATAGGAACAGGCAAGCCATGACCAGGGTTCAAACCCACAGCTAGTTGAGCCAAACCTAAGAACTAGGACATAAAATAATTTCTGGTGGCTTACCCCCCCCCCCAAGAAACTTTCAAGTCATAGATTATTTCGTCAAACTGACTTAAATACAGTATCAATGAAGAAAAATGGTATATAATCGCATATACATTTGTGAAATAGATGCAGATCAGTAGAACAGAAGCTACATTTGCTGGTATAAGTTAGTTTATCTTAATCCACTGACACCACCTCTATCACTGCAATGATAATTTAAAGTAATCATGCTACTCTTCAGGAGTCAGAACTAAGACAAGATTCGAATTACATTTCATATTCCATATTAAGAGTTCAGTAAAAAGTATGCAAGAGAAGGTTGATTGGGTTTTTTGATTCTTATATTCCAGGCACTGTTTTACATCTTAAGAAACCAATAAATATCATACACTTTTTAATAACTAATATATTATTTGTACTTAATATTTCATTAGCCTGCACAGAAAATTAGATTTATTTATTTTTCATAATAGTTAAGTATTCTTATTTATCTGTGGTTAGCCCATCAAATAATAAAAAATAAAAAGAATAAAAATGTACAATTAAAATGAAACCATAAATATAAAAATATTTAAGTTTTGGATAATAGTCACATATAAAATTGTTGAGCAGTGAAATCAACAAACAATAATTAAATTGACAGAAGTTATGTATATATTACATTAAAATAACTCTACAGTACTCTCAAGAATCAAAAATAAGCAAAATTCATATCCATATAAACGAAGGTAAATTATTTGGAATGATCTTTATGTGCAGTCAAAGAAAAAGATACATAAATTTTAAAAAATTTATTTATTTCATTAATTTGTTGTTTTATTAAACTTGCTTTTGTATACACAACCAGTTATTTAATTCTTCATAAGGATCAAGTATTATTTTATCATCGAAAGGAATATGCCAGCCATCTTTCATGTTGCCTTGAATGTTGATACTATATTTGAGAGGTTCCTGTAAAGGAAGAGGCAATAAAAACTTAGTTCTCAGATAAAAGAATCATAATAAACTGTAGATATAATATATATATATATTCACAATTTTTAATTAAATTACGATAATATAATTTTCTAAAACATTAAGTTATTAACATGCTTTTACTGGATTGCATTTAATACTTTAAAACTCTTTTAACTGAAGTAACAGATGAAACAATGCTCTCAAATTGAAATATTTGCATACAAAATTTTTGTATAATTTGTAAAAATAACTACCTTCTTGCATTTACAACAATAATGTTCGAAGTATCCTCTTACAGATAATAATCACACTCCAACAATTAAAATCTTTAGTTTAGAATATTCATTTTTCACTGAAACTCGTGTTATTACCATAATTTTGTTGTACCATAGATACACAGCTGTGGATATTTGTGTCCATTCCTGCTGCAAGAAAGCTCGAGAGCTATCGAAAGCTCAGTTGTTGATTTGAGACGTGGTTCCCTGGTCGTTCTAATGCATCCCACAAAAGTTCTATGGGGTTTAGGTCGGGACTCTGAGCAGGCCAGGGAAGACGTTTTACATCCATACCTTGATACCACTGCTTGAAAGAGGCTATAACATGACATGGACAGTTTTCATCCTGGAAGTATCATTCGTCCATTCCATACAATTGCCAGAGCATAGGAAGAACCTGACTGTCCAAAATGTTCATGCAGGCGTCGGCGTTAAATTGACCAGGAACACCATGCAAAAGTCCCAGGCCATACCACGAAAAACACCCCTAAACAAGTAGTCAGATTTTATGCAAATCTGCTGCCGTCTGGTCCATAGATGATGGTATCGGTTGCCCACGGTACCGGATAAACAGGGATGTTGGGGCAGCCTGCTGTTCCGTTGGGCTACTCAGGAACGCCGATAGGTTCCTAGGAGATGCCTGGGTGTGCGTCTCTGATCACCCCTCGGCACGAATCTATGAAGAAAACTTTTCCGGCTCAAAACGGACCTACGGTTGACTGATATCAATGAGCCTGACCACATATCTTCAGCGCACACATTCACGGGTCGACCACGTCCACTCCCTATCGTGTTCATCCTGGGCAGATAAGGGTTTTTCGGACGGCGTGTCACTAGGCCCACTTCTAATATTTCTCATTAGAGGCTTTCCCTAGCTTTGGCTAATCCGCTGTGGGTTTTCAATAACTCGGTACAGAGGGGTCTGCTTCCATTCGAAGGAAGGAAGGAAGGTCCATTATTGTAGGGTAGTGTATGTCAGCAATTGTTGTACATATGTGCTAAAGGTTGGATCATTTGAAAACTGTTCTTTTCTTTTAAACGTTGCTTATCCCAACATGGGTTTTGTGCGTGATGATGTGTGTGCATGGAGCACTAACTCTCTCTCTCTCTCTAAGATGAGGCTGTCAGTGGATATTAGGTAGGTAGGTGAATTAAGGTTGCACTATAACAACACATCAGCCTATTGGAAACAATCTGGGCTTAATTCTAAAGGGAAATATCCAAGAACAACACCTTGTAATTTTGAACCACAGTCAGATGATGAGGTCAACTCCTGACTATGCTATTAATTTAATTTTATTTGAAAAAATAATTTTTAATACTTTTACCGAGATATGAGTATCTATTTTGGCAGATATATTTTTGAGAAAGGAAGACTTAAAAAGTGATAACTGCTTATATGCTATTTATGTAAATACACTCATTTCACAAACCTTTTACATATTAATCAAAAAGTTTCAGTTAAAAATGAGTCTTTCAAGCGTTGTGTTATTTGTACAATCATTTATATTGGTTTACTTCGAAAAAATTTATTGTAATTAATTTGGATGGCCCATGTTGAGCTGAGCCTACCATTTGCAATAGGTTAATGCTGAAAAATCACACATAAAAGCCTAGCAGGTAGCATTCAAAATAAAGAAAGCAAGAGGTGTAGCAGCTTACTATAAATTTAAGTTCATTTTTTTCATCCACAGTTGTGTAAATCTGATGAGTCTGCTGCCACCTTTTGAAAAGAGCAATTAATTTTGGGTCATCCAGGCGTGACATATGATCCCTCATCAAATCAAGGGATACAACATATGAATGTGGGCCACTCTCCAGTGCAGCATAAACCATAAAAGGGTCATCTTGAGATCTGTAAAAACATGATACATGTCATGAAACTAAAACTTAATTTTCAAAATCATCACATAATAACAAGTAAAATAATTAAAAATTATATATATATATATATATAATTTTTAATACTGCAGTGAACCGTTTCAGAACTTCTAAGAGGGGTAGGGTACATCCTGACAACTCGAAATCATATAGCAATGTGGGGTCGGAAATGCTTTCCTGAAGCGGTGTTGTACACAGAAGCTCCGTAAAGAAAAGAGACCGTAAGTGAGAAATCGTTTTAATAATACATGAAAAGAAGCAAAAGGTACATGGATTAAAGTAAGTGTTCGAAGTTTCTTCCACGGACTACAATGCACGCCTCATATCTCCGACGCATGGACATCCGAACATTCTGGAATACTCCAGGCATATCTCGAATTTCTCCTGCAGCTACTGCAATTCTTGCAACCAGTGTACTCGTTCTTGGATTCCCCTGTACATGCTGTAGCACATTCTGTTCGACGTCTGCAGTCCGTGCTGTTCTTACCCTGTCCCTGTCAGCTCTTTCTAATGAACCTGTCTCAGCTAACCTCTGGTGCAGTCTTGCAAAGAAATTATGACTGGGGATACGCCTCGTCGCATATCCTTCCGCGTACAAACGCTGTGCGGCTGGCCCACTACAATTTGCAGCCCCGTACGCCAAATGCATATCGGCTAACTCTGCGATCGTGTAATCATCCATCCTACTAACTTGGCGTTCTTGTGCGAAATGAAGATTCCCTACACGAAAGCTCGGGATTTTCACACAACGCCATCTACCGCGTCAGGAAAGCATTTCTGACTGCCCATTGGTATATGATTTTGGTTCGTCAGGATGTACCCTACCCCTCTTAGAAGTTCTGAAACGGTTCACTGAAACACCCTGTATATATATATATATATATATATATATATATATATATATATATATATATATATACACACACACACACACACACACACAGGGTGATTTTAATTCATGTTTGACTTTCAAAAAACTGTAAAAAAAGAACCACTGCTCAGAATGACCTGAAATTTGAACAGAATATACTAGAAGAAGGGGAAAATGGTATGGCATAAAATAATAATAGCTTCAAATTTTAGTAATAGATGGCGCTTTAAGCATCACACTTTGCAAAATAAGACATGTCATGCTCACGACACATTGCAGTTGTTATAAAAAATGCAGGACAGTTAAAAATCCAATTTCATTGTTGCTTTTTATCTGGTTTTGGGCCTCAGGACAATGAAAAACAGATTTTCTCCATCCAATGTGGTACGACCTTGTTGTGGTGGATGGGCTTTCCACTAACAGTGCCACAACTGTTGAATGACTTGGAAGTTATTTTTTCAGTAAAAAAACAAAACAGTCATGCACATTGAATAGAACAGTTGGTTTAACATGCAACTCACACCATTGTCACCGTATTGCGATTCAAATGTCACTTGTAGCCCAAACCATTTACGTTGTGACACTTAAAATACCATCTATCGCTAAAAGTTGGAACTTTTGTTTTTCTTATGTCATACTATTTACTCCTTCTTTGAGTATATTCATTTCAAAGTTCAGGTCATTGTGAGCAGTGTTTCTTTTTTTCTGCTTTTTGAAAGTTCAACTTTAATTATAAGCACCCTGTAGCTATTTATATATAGGGGGACCTCCACGCTGATCTCCTCTCTGACCACTGAGCAGCCATACAGCGCATTCGAGAAACGCCGAGAGCCAAAAGCGACAAAGAAGCAATCCGACGAACCAAGTAAAGACATGAGTGTTGAACATGACCACGAAGACAGACAATGAGAGCTGACAGTGGAGGATTATGTTAATAGAACTATGCACCCTTCAGAACTCTTTGCGAACACTTAATTTAACTTTCATTGTATTGGTCAACATATTGTAAATATTCATCCATTAAATTTAATTATTCACTAAAACAATTCTTCATATTAACAATTTCTTATGCCACTGCCCCCCACACATATATATAAAGTAGCTATTCATGAAAAACATTATAGGCTAGGAATTCATATTTATTATTTATGACTGAGTGTCCTCAAGGAATATCAGGCATCTGTATCTAGTTTGTTTTTTACGTAAAGCCTATTCAGAGAGTTGTATCTGGTTTGAACCTCGTAAAAATATTTGGAGGATCTCATCTGGTCTCCGTGTCTGAGATCAATGTATTCGCTACAACTGATTTATCCCTCGAGTATGGTCTTTGCAATGATCTGGTTAAACTACTACCCCATGAGAACCGCTATTTCTGAAATAGCTAACAAACTGCAACAGAATAAAAAGTCTAGACTCCATTTGGCCATTTGCTTTACAGTATTTCTCATATTGAAGTAGAAGAGAGTAAAGTATAGTAGCAGGTGTGCATGGTCCATATCCCACTGAAAATCATAGAGCTTGCAAAAAGAATTATTTTCTATATATATGCAATGCAGATATTTAGCAAGGCAGTCGTAACCAGTAGCAGGTTTCAGAATTCATTTGTGACTCTATTCCTGGGCCAGACAGGAAGGTCTGAGATGTTGTTCCATCATGTTTACGTGGAATTCATAACCAAAAGTTCTTTTGCAAGGACATTCTTAGTAAGTGTCTTCATTATTGATTTGATAATGTGATAGGGTATCTCAACATTCGATGTTTGGGATATCTCTACCCTTCTCTTGGCCATCCATCTCATGGGCTGAAAAACTTCAATGACTGGGTTTACACTGCATGCAAAAAACTTCTTTATAATAGTCAAATAGAATTAAGAGACTGGCATTTCTCAATGGTTGCTGAAAGAGGTGCTGTGGAGGAATTAATTCACTGCAGGGCAGTCCTAGATTGACTACCTAGAAAAGTGATCAAAGTGGTACTGAAGCTGGGAGCCTCAGTTTTGCCGTCAATGGCAGATTTGTCTTTTCACTGGGGCATAAGTGGTTAAGAAGTCATAGCAGACACATGCCCTAGAATTAATGCAGTCATCAGTGTATACAAGGGATAAACAGATTGTGGCCCGGGACATACAGCCCTCAGTTGCTTTGCTGGTGGCCAACCTCGCCATGTTATTTTAAGGATCCTATTTCGTGATTTCCGAAAAACAAAACCATTGCTAGATTTATTTAGCAACCTTTTTGCCTGAAAATGAACAATTTTCTAGCAATTTTAACTTCTATCTTTGCATTGATAAAAACATGTGTAAATTTGTTGCTAGAAAATGCATTAAAATGTGCTAGTCTCTTCGGATCAATACATATATGTGAACAGAGTTTTATTTTCTCGTGAATGTTAACAAAATAGGAACTTGACTAATGAAAATTTAGGACCAATTTTGCACTTGGCTTCTGAAAAAGTTGTACCAAATATTAAAAAAATTGTTTTAAATGAATAAAATTCAATGCAATGTCACACAAATAGAATTCATTATTTACTTTTTATTACCTTTCTTGGTAACAATATATAAATATGAATAAAATAATATATGACAGTAACTTTCATGTTTTTTAGGCAGCCCTCCTATGAGTCACATAGAATCTATGTGGCACTTGGTCTTAACAAGTCTGTGCATCTCTTGTGTGTACTCTGAGCATATCAGGCTAAAGGACCTTCAGGTACATATCTCCATAAAAAAAATGGTGTTGTTCATAACTTTTTTTATGAATGTTGCTTGCTCTTTTTACTCTCGAACTCAAATTTTATTTTTCTTTCAATTTCTAGTCAATTAGCTATATCATTGTGCCTTTCCATTAACCGTTTATTCACATCAAGATTAATTTAGTGACTCAGGATACATATGGGTCACTCCATGTCACAAGAACACATGAAAATATCCTTTTTAGGCAATTGCACAAGCAGAGGATATAGATATCATTGGGATTACTGAAAGTTGGGCAAGCAGTGAAGATGCACAAATTTTAGAATTAAGTGGATTCACAATGTTTAGGGAGGACAGAGTGAATAGGAAAGGGGGTGGGGTTTTGATTTATGTGAGAGAATTTTTAAACTGTACGGAAATAAAGTTAAATAGTAAAACTGAGGGTATAGAATCAGTCTGGGTGAAACTGAATACAGACAAAGGCAAAGGACTAATTCTGGGTAATATATATATATACCTCCTGTTTGTAGTGAAGAGCAGGAAAAGGGCGTGTGCAATCTGATAAACGAAGCATGTCAAAAAGGAGAATTAATTTTAATGGGGGACTATAACTATCCAAATATTGACTGGACAAACAATCTAGCTACAAATGGGAAAGGGGCAGAATTTTTGGAAGTGATACAGGATTGTTTTTTGTACCACATGGTGTATGAAGATACTAGGGACAATGCAATATTGGATTTGATTTTCAGCAATGATGAGGATAGGGTGCAGGATTTGGTTATAGGTGAGCCACTGGGAGAAAGTGATCATAGAATCATCAGATTAAGTATAAATTTTCAGTCAACATACACAATCAATAGTAGGATATTTCCAAATTTCAGAAAGGTAAATTTTCATAGGATAAGGGAAGAGTTAAAGGAAACATTCAAAGGGGGATTATTAGCACCGCATCATTCTGAACAATGGGAGGAATTCAAGAATAAGTTAGACAGGGTGTTAAAAAAACATGTAACGTTCAGGAAAAAAGGAAAATTGCTCCCTATGTGGTTTTCAGGGGAAACACACAAAGCTTTAAAATTAAAACAAAGAACATACAGGGTATATAAAAGCACTGGTATCGACAGGGACAAGGAGGCATATCAGAAAGCCAGAAAGGAGTTTAAAACTATTAGTCAGAAGCAAAAGGTGTCCTTGGAGGAAAAACTAGCAAGGGAAATAAATATAAACCCAAAAGAATTTTTTGCATATGCAAGTGGTAAAAATAAATTTAGTACTACACTGGGCCCGTTGGAGGGGAAGGGAGGTGAGTTCATTCAAAGGAATGGCAAACGTGTTAAATGACTTTTTTCTGGGGGTTTTCAATGGTAACTATAATTTAAAAAAGGATCCCAAGGATGGAGCCTTTGCAGGGGGTATAATTAAAGAATGCAAATTTAACAGGGAAGAAATAGTACATCATTTGAAAAGAATTAAGAAATCTAAAGCACCAGGGCCAGACAATATTTATCCGAGAGTACAAGTGGAATGCGCGGAAGAATTGGGGGAAGTAATTCACACGATATTTAATTCAACATATAGCACGGGTTGGGTACCAATGGATTGGAAGTTGGCCAACATAACTCTAATTTTCAAAAAGGGAATACAAAGTGATCCGGGCAACTATAGACCAATAAGTCTAACATCAGTAATTTGCAAAATATTTGAATCTCTGTTAAAAAAGCATATAATGTTATACTTGGAGGAAGGGGGACTGTTATCAGAGAATCAGTATGGGTTTAGGAAGGGCAGATCCTGCTCTTCAAACCTTTTGAAGTTCTACGAAAAAATTACTGAGGAGCTGGATAATAAGAGCAGTGTGGATATCATGTACATAGATTTTCAAAAGGCATTTGATAAAGTACCTCATGAGGCATTACTGTTTAAATTGGAAAGGCTGGGGATTCAGGGAAAAACATTAATATGGATAAAGAATTGGTTATTGGGTAGAAAGCAGAGAGTGCAGGTAAAAGGAAATTATTCACAGTGGACAGAAGTTATAAGTGGGGTGCCTCAGGGATCAGTTTTGGGACCAATTTTATTTATAATTTTCATAGATGATATAGGTCAGGGGATCAAGAATAGAATTAGTATATTTGCAGATGACTTAAAAATATGGGGGACAATGGATACCAAGTTACAGATAGAAAATTTACAAGGGGATTTTGATAAGATATCCGAATGGGCTGTAAAATGGGGTATGTCATTTAATGTAGGGAAATGTCAAGTTCTGCATATGGGTTACAGGAACAGAGGAGCCGAGTACTGTCTGCAGGGAGTAAAGGTAAAGGAGGGAGAAACAGTCAAGGATCTTGGGGTGATAATTCACAGGGATTTTAAAATGGGTCACCAATGTTCAGCTGCAGGTAAAAAGGCTAATAGGTTATTGGGATATATTAAAAAGACTGTAACTTCAAGGGATAAGAATATAATCTTGCCGTTATATAAGGGTTTAGTAAGACCACATCTAGAATATGCTGTACAATTCTGGGCTCCATATATGAGAAAGGACATAGAATCAATTGAAAGGGTTCAGCACAGAGCTACAAAAATAATAAAGGGGCTAGCAAATTTCGACTATAATGAACGTTTAAGTAAGCTAAACATGTATACACTGGAAAGAAGAAGGAGGGGGGATTTGATTCAGCTTTTCAAGTTTGTAAAATAAGGGGACACAGAGGGCCTAAATTTCAACAGGGATAACAGAACAAGTGGTCATGGGTATAAATTGAATAAGACACATTTTAATCGGGATTTAAGGAAAAACTACTATTTTAATAGGCTAATAGACAGTTGGAACGCATTGCCAGAAAATATAGTTAATTCAAAGGGAGTGTACAAATTTAAGATACAATTGGATAGTCAGTGGGAATTGGGGAATTCATAAACAAAGGACCAGCCTTGTTGGGCTCGAGCCTGTAGCTGGTCGTCAATATTTGTATTTTCAACCTGACCTTTTTCCAATTTCAATGAAAGTGAGTATCTATGTACTCAGCAAGAAATAAAATTCTGCAAAATATGAGATGCATATCTAAATTATTTTTCAAATTGCAAGCTATTGCAAACTTGAAGAAACAGCAAAATTTGGGTCACATTAGAGGTAGTGAATTTTAAAAAATCTCATGTTCCATTTATGCTTAAAACTCATCATTAGCTAAGGCTTTTTATAGAAAAGATTCCCAAGTCAAACCACATATTTTTAAACTTGTACTTTTTAAAACCTACATTTTAAAATTTATGAAAATTATATATGTTTTGAGCATATAAATGCTCAACATTTGCTGCAAGTTTGGAGTATTAACTCTTGCTAGATTTAGAGCTAATTGATATTTTATGGTTCAGATTGGCTAGCAAAAGTTATACATTTGCAGAATGCCCATTAAACCTTATGGAAAATATTTCAGTCAAAAACAAATTAATATCTTAATATATTTAGTATTCCAACCTGAAACGTTTGAAATATATTAGGCTAATACATATGAACTCTCAAGTAGGTTATTTTAAATTAAGTAATTTATTTTTCAAAGTTTTTAAAATTAGGTTTTGTAAAAGTTAAAATTTCCCAAATTTCTGAGAAGAATATTTTGCTAAGTTGCATAAATTTGAAAACCCTGTTTAATAAGCTTTCAATGGACACCAAAAATGGCTTTATAACATAGACATATTGTAGGATATTAACATCAGTTGTTGCAAAATTTAAAACCCATAAATTCAAATTTTTTCAAGAGTACACTCTTAGCAATTTTTGTTGAAATTAGAGATACCAAGATTGAGTGCTGTGTTGAATTGACATAGAATGTCCCCATTTATTTATATACAAAATAAATCTAAACACACAATATTTACAGCAATGGAATTTTTAATATAAAAGAACTGTAGGAATAGGTTTTTAAATAGTAAGTTTAACCATACTGTAAATATTTAGGTGACAGCTATTATAAAATAAAGCTATAAATTAAAATCAACTTTCAAAAACTTCATTTAAGCATCCAATGATAACAGAATAGAATTCTACTATAATTACTCACAAAAGGGGACATATAACATTGTGCTTATTTTTATGGAGTCTCAAAGACCAATTGATTTGAGTACAAATTGAAACAAGCTGTATTTCTATTGCAATACATCAACTACGCAACAAAGTAAGCTTGAATAGTAAAACCATAATCTTACATGTTACTGGTGAGAAACAGTACAGCCTTTCTTGAAATTTTATCCATAATATTTTTAGGCCACGTTGACATATGGTGCCGACCCAAAACCAGCAATTTTCGAGAAGGTGCCCAGAAGTGGTTCACCACTTTAAGTAACTAAAAAGAAAAAAACATTCATACTACACATGAACTATTTACTCTGATACAAACAATAAATAATTTTCTGAAAAACATTTAGTAGTTAAATAAAGCACATTTCTGTGCACAGAATGCAAAATGTTACAAGTCACTTTGCCCCAAAAATTGACCCATCCTGGAGTCTTTTTTTGTTAATGTTGAGAAGGTGACAAAATGTTGTAAGTCTTTTTCTTTCAGTTTATGAGAAAACAAAGATGGGTAATGGTAATGGTAATTTTAGTTAACGTCGTACTAGAGCAACACAACGGGCTATTGACGACGGTCCGGGAGCAGTCCCTTAAGGGAAAGAACCAAGGACAACACCTCGTAATTCTGAACCACGGTCAGATGACGAAGCAACACCTGAGCTGGCATCCCACTCTCTAAACTTCCACACCAACCCAACATGAAGACTTTCGGCCACGACAGATTTAAGGTGCACCAGCCGCCTCTACACCATACGCTTACAAACATCCATGCCCGTACCCAGATTCGAACCAGGAACCTTACGATCTAGAGGCTAACACCTTAACCACTAAAAACAAAGATGGGGAAAATTGTAATAAATCAAAAACCACAGAATCACATGTTGAACCTTGAATTTTAAAATTGCTGTCACGACAAATTAAAAAAGTGACTTGTAACACTTGCAGACTGAGCACTAGGAAATATAAAATAGGTAACACTAGTAAATATAAAACAATGTACAGTTACAAGAAGTAACTTGCAAATTTTGATCCACAGTCGTAACAACGTAATATGATTATTTATTATTTATATTAATACATTATTCTTTATTTCTTAAAATATATACAGGTATTGGTCAAAATATATAGTCGCATCACCAATACGAAATTTCTGAATTTAGTTTTGCCAATAGCCTGGTATCATAAATTTAAACCTTTTGGTCAGTTTCTACCTACCAAGCAAAACAAATAGGGTCTTTATAAGTACTTTTCAATGTTATTGGTATTTTTTCATTTTTAAGGTAATATTTACAATAGAATAAATCATGAGTGCACAGGTGAAGAAATTTAATTAGTGCTTGGTTTGAATTTCTCAAACCATTTTAAAAACATGATTATATAGAAAACCTATAAATATTATCCCCTCAATTTTTAATGACACTTCACCTTAGTCAACTGTGAATGAATGCACTGTGAAATAAAAAAATATGCAGTGTTGTAAAAATTAAAGCTTTTTTAATTTGTAAGGAATTTTAAGCAAACACTAGAGTTTCTTGAACCTTTAAAACCAAAATGAAAAATCAGGCTTTTTTAGCTTGGTAATTTGGTAATTTTAGTTAACGTCGTACTAGAGCAACACAACGGGCTATTGACGACGGTCCGGGAGCAGTCCCTTAAGGGAAAGATCCGAGGACAACACCTCGTAATTTTGAACCATGGTCAGATGATGAAGCAACACCTGAGCTGGCACCCCACTCTCCAAACTTCCACGCCAACCCAACGTGGACTTTCGGCCACGACAGATTTTAAGGTGCACCAGCCGCCTCTACACCATATGTTTACAAACATCCATGCCCTGTCCCGGATTCGAACCAGGAACCTTCCGATCCAGAGGCTAACACCTTAACCATTTTTTAGCTTGGAAAATATAACTTCCCAAAATCATTTTACTATCCATAACGCCTCATTTACAATGAAAGGGAACACAAGCTTATAATTTATTTTCAATTCCCTGAACATTAGAATAAATGAAAATTACTGTCACTATCCTTCTTAAAAGGATTGTGGGAAAGTAAGTTTGATTGTTCATCATCAATTAAAAATCAATTTAGAAAGTAATTAAACAATTTCAAACTAAACATTTGCTACGTTATTTACAAATAAATAAATTTCCTACACACTACTTTAAAAAAAAAAGCAGAAGTATTAAAAATTTCAGAAAATTTATTTACTGCCAAGAAAATATTAAAAACTTTCCAATAAAACAAGGATTATAATATTTTACTCAAAAAATTCTCCTCAGCAAATCAATTTATGAGACATCCACTAAGGTCAATAATACTCTATTTCTGCAACATAATTTATTCTGAAATTAATTATTCATTGAAAAAGCCAAATACTTACTTGCAGAGCTAACGCTTTTGAATTTTTCGATGATACAGTATGAGCAACATTCAATCCATCCAAAACAATATGAAATGGTTTCTGGTTTTCAATGAATTTTATGTAATGATTAAACTCTCGGTGGGTTGTGTTGATAAAAAGATCTGATTTCTTCAGTGATCTTTCAAGAAATGCATTTCTTAAATGTGTAAAATCCTCATCAGAGAAATCCATCATATGCAGATTCTGATTACATGAAATGCATTCGCCCCTTCTAAATAATTAAGAGAAATTATCAATAAAAAAATTCACATCAACACTGGAGTGCCATAAACACAAAAGTTGAATAATTTATGCAAATTTATCTATTACAAGAGTGAAATATAAAATATTGGTACTTTCTACTGATGAGTGATGTCAAGTTCATAGAATGGATCATTATGCAGGGTTCCTACACTTCAAGCTAAACATTAAGGCCTTTACAAGGCTATTTTTTAAAGGAACTATACTAACTACAAATGCACAGGAAACTTTTATGAGTATTGGGTTTTTGGCCAGATGGAACCAGTTTTAATTTTTTTTAAATTACGGCGGGCACTTGATTGCTAATTATAGGCCACTACAAGGCTTGAAACAACGGCCACTTGTGAAGGAGCACCCAATGGGTGACCATCATTACCCGTAACTATAGACTGTGGTGAGATCTCTGTGTGAAGTTTCTGTAGTGGAGTCTCTGCTGTGAAGCGATATGTAAAAACGTAACTGTGAACTGAACGGAAGTAGTGGTTCAGTAAATTAATAATTAATATAAAAAGAACAGAGATACTTCACCAACGGAAATTATATTCGTTCCAGGCATTAAGGAATGCAAGGTGTCAAAACGGATAATTGTAATAAATAACTTGAATATCAAAGTCGTTGTATTCATTCATATGGAATTAAATATTCCATAATGGTGACCTTCGGAACTTGCACGCATATTTTGAAAAGCGCTAAAAAGTGGAGCCACTCTGGATAATTCTGCACCTGTGTTCGAGTGATTACAGATAAGTACTTCCGGATCGCATTTGTTTTCTATTTCAAGTTTTAATCTTTTGCTATAAAGTGTGGTGTTTCGTTTTTGGGGCCTTGCACTATGTCTGAGGTTTATGCCGTTCAGATTCCTGCTTATAATCGTTCCGATCCTGCTTTATGGTTTGTTATGTGTGAAAGCACATTCACTCTCGCTACCCCTAAAGCAATTACTGAATCGTTAACTAAATATAACTACATTGTTTCTCATATTCCGCCTGATATTGTATCACTAGTTCGCGATGTGCTTATGAAACCTGATCCCGATGACCCCTTTACGCATCTAAAAACAGAACTAATAAATCGTTCGGGGGAATCATCCCAGCAGGAAATACGGCAACTTTTGTCGGGTGAAGAATTGGGCACTCGCAAACCCTCTGAATTATTACGTAATATGAAACGCCGCGCCGAAACCCTCAACGTTCCAGAAAACTTGATGATGGAACTTTTTCTACAATGATTGCCAGCTTCTGTTCAGTCAATTTTGGCTGCCGTTTCCGACTAAACATTGGCTAAGGCAGCTGAAATTTCTGATAAAATTTTAGAAGTCACCCCTTCCCCAATGGAAAATTTCGCAGTTTCTAAAACTCGTGAACAGTCCCTGGAGGAAAAATTATTTGAAGCAATTGATCAGTTAAATAAACGAGTTGATTGTCTTTCATTTTCTCGCGGTAGATCATCTTTCCGCCGCGCAAGGAATACTTCTAGTAATCGAACCAATTCTAGAAATCGGGATTATTCTGTTTGCTGGTATCATCAGCGTTATGGAAAAAATTGTCGGGAGGATAAATGTGTTAAACCTTGTTCATGGCAGGGAAACGGGACCAGCGAAGAATAGAGGCGACTTATTCTTTGCCTCAAATTTCACGTCGCCTGTTCATCAGGGACCGGAGAACAAATGTAGCATTTCTGGTCGATACGGGATCTGACGTGTCAATACTTCCCGCAAATAATTATCAAAAACGGAATCCACCCCAACAAACCCTTTTTGCCGCAAATTCTTCTTCTATAAACGTTTTTGGTCAAAAAACTCTTACTTTAGACTTTAATTTAAGGCGACAATTTATGTGGACATTTCTAGTTGCCAACGTTACCACACCCATTCTTGGAGCAGATTTTCTCCATAATTTTGAATTGGTTCCAGATCTTCGTTATAAATGTCTCCGCGACTTAAAAACGAAATTTCAAATAATTGGCCAAGTGAAACATTCCAATCTTCATTCAGTGAAAACTATTTCTAGCGGTACAATTTACCACGATATTTTAAAGCAATTTCCCTCTATTACAAAACTTCCAAATCCAAATCAGCCTGTAAAACATAATACTATGCATTACATCACAACAAACGGTCCTCCTGTGGTAGCGAAACCTCGACGGTTAGCTCCAGATCGCTTAAAATTTGCCAAATCTGAGTTTCAGATTATGATGCAGCTGGGGCATTTGAGACCTTCAAAAAGCAACTATGCGTCACCACTTCACATGGTCCCGAAAAAGGGAACTTTGGAATGGAGACCTGTGGGCGATTATCGCTCATTAAACGCCCAAACAATAAAGGATAAATATCCAATTCCTTGCATAGCTGATTTTACTGCTGTATTACATGGTACACAAATTTTCAGTCATATTGATCTCATCAAAGCTTACCACCAAATTCCCATCCACCCTACCGATATTCATAAAACCGCAATTTGTACACCGTTCGGCTTATATGAAAGTACGCGTATGCAATTCGGATTATGCAACGCATCGGCAACTTTCCAGCGATTTATCGATGAAGTCACTCGCGATGTACCAGGCGTTTACGCCTTCGTCGATGATATTCTAATCGCATCTAAAAACCCTGATGAGCATTTCAAACACTTAAAGGCTCTGTTTTCAAAATTACAAGAATATGGTCTCTGCATAAATATTGCGAAATGCACTTTTGGTACAACTACTATTGATTTTTTAGGTTTTCATCTTTCCGAAAAAGGAATTCAACCTCTTACCAAGAAAGTGAAATCTATAATTGATTTTCCTAAACCTAATACTTTAACCCAACTTCGTAGATATTTAGGCATGTTTAACTTTTATAGATGTTTTATACCTAAAGCTGCACATATTCTTGCCCCTGTAGTAAAGTTCTTAGAAGGGCACAAAAACAAAAAGAAACCTCGTTCTAGTGTTCGCAATTCGTCCGAACAACTTGAGTGGAATGAGTGTGCCGAACAAGCTTTCATTGCTGCCAAAAACGCGATTGCTCAGGCAACTCTTTTGAGACACCCAATTCCCTGAGCTCAGCTGAGTATATGGGTAGATGCGTCTGATGTCGCTATTGGCGGCAGTCTGATGCAGTTCTCTCAGCAGCAATGGGAACCATTAGCTTTTTTCTCCATGAAACTCAATAGTAGTCAACGAAAATGGTCGACATATGACAGGGAATTATTTTCTATTTTTTCCGCGATAAAGAAATTCCGGCATATGTTAGAGGGTAGAACTTTTCAAATTTTCACTGATCAAAAACCATTAATTTATGCTTTTAAGCAAAACCCCCATAAATGTTCACCCAGGCAGTTACGCCATTTAGATTTTATTTCCCAGTATTCCACTGACATTAGACATGTGCAGGGTTCCAAAAACATAGTCGCTGATGCACTTTCGAGGATCGAAATTGATTCAATTACGGAATCGCAACTACTAAATTTCCGAGATTTTGCTGAAACTCAGAAAAATGATCCGGAGGTACAAACCTTTCTTCAGAATAATACCTCTTCTATCAAATTGGAACTTAAACCTTGCCAGATTTCTGACCACAATTTGCTATGTGACATCTCTACGGGCATTCCTCGTCCTTTTGTTCCGGATTCTTTTCGCAAGCTTCTATTTGATCATCTGCACAAGCTCTCGCATCCCGGCATAGCAGCTACAACGAAACTCATTTGTTCCAGATATGTATGGCCAGACATGAAACGTCAAATAAAGATCTGGGTCCGAGCGTGTGTGCCGTGTCAACGATCCAAGACACAGAGGCATACCAAAGCACCTCTAGGCACGTTCTCTCTTCCAGATGCACGTTTTGCACAAATTCACATTGACATCGTGGGTCCCTTGCCTCCTTCTAACGGGAATATTTATCTTTTAACAATCATCGACCGTTTCTCGAGATGGCCCGAAGCCAATTCCGGATATGCGAACGACGACAATATGCAGTAACATATTTGCAACATGGATCTCTCGTTTTGGTTGTCCCTCAGTCATAACCACGGACCAAGGTTCACAAATGCGATCATCTGTTTGCTGAATTTACGCACATGCTGGGTACTCAGAAAATTAAGACGACTGCATACCATCCTATCTCTAACGGACTTGTTGAGCGTTTTCATCGCCATTTAAAGTCATCACTCAAGGCTCATGAAAACGAAAGGTGGTCTGAGATAATCCCAGTGGTTCTCCTAGGCATCCGTGCAGCAGTCAAAGAGGATTTACACGCATCTTGTGCTGAACTTGTATACGGAACAACTTTGAAACTTCCGAGTGACATGTTGGAGATTTCAGCGATCCCACCTTGCGGTGAGGATTTTATCACTAATCTTCGCAACAACATGCGTCAATTGAACCCTATTGCAACGTCTGCTCAATGCACTGACAAGTATTATGTCAACCCTTCTTTGAAAAGTTGTTCACACATCTTTCTAAGAGTGGATCGAGTGAAACCGCCATTGTGCCAACCTTATACTGGCCCCCATAAAGTCATACGCCGCACGGACAAAACCGTCACCATCGAATTCAATGGCCGAAAAACAACTGTTTCTCTTGATCGTGTAAAGCCAGCTTATTTGCTACCTGAAACTGCCTTACTCGAACCAAAGAACACCAAACCTTTGGAAACTGCTAAAAACTATGATAAATCTGCCAATGAACGGATTTCTGCAAAAACAGTGACGAGATCCGGCAGACATGTTCGTTTTCCACAAAAATTGGCAACTTACATTAATTAAGATTTTTTTTAATACCTTTCTTTAAATGTATCCTTGTGCATATGTATATAGTATGTTTACTTTTCTTTGAACCGTGTAATTCAACTCTATGTAAATATTATACACGTTCTAACCGCATATGTATCTTAACCGTTGTATATACTTCCTACCGTTCCTTCAGATAACCCTTCTGTCACTGGGGGGATACTCTGTGGTGAGATCTCTGTGTGAAGTTTCTGTAGTGGAGTCTCTGCTGTGAAGCGATATGTAAAAACGTAACTGTGAACTGAACGGAAGTAGTGGTTCAGTAAATTAATAATTAATATAAAAAGAACAGAGATACTTCACCAACGGAAATTATATTCGTTCCAGGCATTAAGGAATGCAAGGTGTCAAAACGGATAATAGTAATAAATAACTTGAATATCAAAGTCGTTGTATTCATTCATATGGAATTAAATATTCCATAAGACATCACCATCACATCCATGCCCTGACCCCGGATTCAAACCAGGAACATTGTTATCCAGAGATCAATACCTTAACCACTAGACCGGTTGGTCAGCAGTTTTAAAAACATAAATGTCTTTGATTTTCTTATGACATTTGACCTAGGATAAATATCATTGATCTGGGTTTTTGAATGTAGGTGAAATAAAATCAGGACTGTGACAGCCTAAATCACTTGCAAAATTAGTCTTCTCTTAAAGCTTATTTCACTAGCAGTTGCAGTTGGCCCCAGCAGCTACAACCTTGACATAGAGTCCTCATAAAATGCCATGTGGAGAAGAAAAAGTTGGTTAGTGTAGCTTGACACTTCACAGAAAAATACTATACACTGTGGATATGGATGAAGAGTCTTACATTGAAGCGATCAGAATGTTTATATTTACCAAGTGTTTTTGATAACATTAGGTTGCGGAACAAAATCAAGAACATTTTCTACTATGAGGAAATAAAAGGCATGAATTTGTAACTGAAACAAGAATTTAGGCTATGGCTTTAGTCATACTTCCCTAGTAAGGGGAGACATTGGTGAATTTTTGAAGCCCCCAAAACTGTCAAAATAGTAGCTGTTGAGAGGATTTTGCTTGAGAAATTACCTATAGTCACCAAGATTGGAAAAAAGTAGCAAAAGCTGTCTTTTGGTTGCCTGTGGCAGCCTTATAATATAGTGTTCCTGTAAAAACTAAGATTTATTTTAAATTTTAAGGACTTTCTGCAAACATCAATGTTTTAAGTTTTACAAAGTAACACTGTACCGAACAGCTCAAAATCTGTGCAGAAAAGTTCCTGCACTGCAAGCAGTAAATCTGAAATACAGTCGAGCCCAATTATTGCGAGCTCGGATATAGCGAAATATCGGTTGTTGCAACTTTTTTTTTCTGTCCCTTTGGAACTGAATTATTAAATAGTGTTAAAAAGATCGCATATAGCGAAGTATTGGAGCGTGAATACTGGATACTGCAAAGTTTTGGATTCTGGCAAGGAACCAAGATTTTTTCCAATTGTGGACGGCAAAAACGAGAGTTGAGTGAGACGATGGAGAAAATTTTCAGAGAAACGTGGGAGCAGAGGTTTTACTTCTTGGTTGTTTATTGGTTACTATGGTCACGTGTTTTAACCTTAAGTGGTAAACCAGATATAGGGCGACAGATGTAACAAGGCAGAGCGCATAGCAAGCAGATTGGTTCTTTGTAAAGGTTTAGTAAGTGTTTTTATAATGTCTGGTGAGAAGAGAAAGTGTTTGTCTCTTGAAACTAAAATCGAAGCAATAAAATTAGTAGATGAAGGTCGAATGAAAAAATGTGAAGTACCGAAATAAATTGGAATCCCTGCAACTGCATTGTAAATTCAACAGTTCAAAAGAAAGTTACTGACTTGTTCCCACTTATGAAATAAAGTTTTAGCCTTTGTGTGAAAATTCTTTTGCTTTAGAACATGCAGGTAAGTTCATTATTTATTATATCCGATATAGCGAATAATTTTCAGTGTTTCGTGCGACTTCGTTATATGCGGGCTCCACTGTATTTGGAAATCTAATGCCTCACTTCTCAAAATATTTCAGGTTTGTCATTAGCCACACAGAAACCCCTCCAAACTATACACATGCGTGCGGCTTGGAGGTTTAAAGACTTTTAAATGGCCCTTAAAATTTCAAATGAAAAATCAGGCCTACTAAAGGGTTTTTAAGGCCAGTAGGAACATAGTTAAAGCTTCGTTGAAAGACTTTTTATTTCAAACAAGGGGAAATATATTTGTTCAACAATCTAAAATACAAGAAAACAAAAGATCTAAAATACAAAAAAATGAACACTATCAATATCCCATTATAGATTCCGTCTATTGAAATGTTAAGAATATAAAAAATTCAAAAAGATCTATTCATTAGTTATGTAAGTGATGTAATGCTCTCTTGCCTTGAGAGTTAACATTCTTCAATTGAAGAGTATAAAATTAGTATCTAATTTTTGTTTTAAAGTGCATACATTCATAATTCTACTTGATACGTAGGAATATTTAGCATTACCAAAAGTTCAAAACAAATAACCTTGAGAAACGTAAAATAGTTGAAGTTTTGAGTTAAATGCAATATAAGAAAAGACCTGGGTTATGCTGATGGAAACTTGTAATTTGAGTAAAAGTGTAGTTTCGGTAAAAGTGACATACAATCAACAATTATCATTTTTTAATTGCAATTAATGTAAGTCTAATCTTTGATCAATTTTCAGTTTAGTCTGATGTCTGCTCAAGCAGAATTAAACAATTTCCTATCAGAAATGAAATTATAATTTATTTTCTAAGCGTTTCAAACTTTTTACTTTCAAGAACACCCATGATGTGATTCAAAAGCACAATAGTTTAAAGAATGCACAACAAATTTTAATTAATAAGAATTAACTAATACCTATTTTGAACTTGGTTAATAGCATAAGCACTTACCTATTAACTTTAGAATGAGATATGCTCCAATTAGATGAATGACTGGAAACGGAAAATAATTAAATGATAACTATAGAATTAAACATATATTCATCAATATAGAAACAGATGCATATCTAGGTGTTTCAGCAAGATAGACATTTGGTCTTGATACGTCGACTCAAGATATAGATCAACTAATCTCATGAGGCTAAGTGATCATAAATCTAGTTGAAGATAAATGTTATTATGGATTTGCATATTTTAATTACATTTTATATTATATCTTTTAATCTATAGGCAAATAAAGGTAATTGATAATTTTACTTTGATAAAAATCATTTGTCACAATAGTGTGACAAGTTAAACAACAACAAACAATATAAAAAGGAATAACGTACAGCATAGTGAATCGGAAAAGAACAAGCTTCTTTGACAAACCTTAAGTGATTCCTGGCCATTTAGTTTCCTCATCTCAACATACCCTACATCAGCAAAACTCCAACACCTAATCACAAAGACCAGCTGATGAGTACCACTCTTTTGGCCTTCCCATCAACACATATCTGGCCCCCATCATAATGCCTGTCTATAACCATGATGCAATACTACAATTGCATGAAATATTCACACGTGCATGGTCAGTGTGAAACTCAAATCTCGTTTGCATGCAACATCTTTATTCATGTAATTCCAATCTTTTGTATATAAATGTATGTGTATAATTCCAAATGATTAAATTGTAAGCCTCTAATAATGCCATTCTAAACTGTTTATTGAACATATATTTTCCAAATTGATAGCAAAAGATGTGGAAATGTTCATTTCAAAATTAAAATATGCCTCTTATTGATTGTTCAAAGAGAAAGACCTGGGTTCTGAACAAAAGTTACTGCAATATTTTACTAAGGTAATTAACCATTATATATATACACTAACGAGCCAAAACATTATGACCATCCCCACATTTTGTAGTGAAATTGTCTGGATGAGGTGGAGGGCACATGATTAAGTGAGAATGGTTTTTAACTGCTGCTGGAGAAGGTAAGTAATCATTCTTGCACTTACTTTTGCGAGTGATGGGGATAGCTGCTGAGCTAAGCGAATTTGATAGATGGTAGATCATAATGGCCCGAAGACTCAGAACAAGTATCAACGAAACAGCTGGTTGGTTGTTCACGATCTCCCCTTATTAGTATTCATGCAAAGTGGATAAATGACAGTGACACCAGCAGTAGACGCCAAGGTGTTGGTCATCCACGCATCATCAAAGAAAAAGGACGTTGAAGACTGTCCCCCATGATAAAGACAGTGGCTCATCTGACAGTTCAATACAATGCAGATACAAGCACAAATGTTTACGATCACACAGTTGGAAATGGGACTGTGCAGCAGACGTCCCACTCGTGTGACTCTGTTGACCAAGCGTCATCGTCAACTACGCCTACAGTGGGTCTGGAAACATCGAGACTCCCCTCTTGTACAGCAGGTCATACACAGGTTGGTGGCTGCGGTATTATGCTTTGGGGGACGTTTTAATGGCCGACTCTGGGACCCGTAGTTGTGGTAGAACAGAACATGAATACTGCGAAGTATCTGCACATCTTTGTGGATCAGTTGCACCCTTACATGGCGTCTGTCATAATGTTTTGGCTCTTCAGTGTGTGTGTATATATATATATATATATATAATGTGTCCATTTTAATTTACGCAATGTTTGCTAATTTATATATTTTTTAATTTATAAGTTTCTACTATCTTTTTTTTTTTTTCTAATTCATTTGTCACAGTTTAGGACCTTACAAACTCAAGCAGTTTGAAAACACTGACTCTCTTTGTCACTTGTAACACATTTCATGTGCATCAATACATGATTAGCTTCATCAAACAATCACAACACTATTTTGTTTTCTTTTATTTTCTCTCTTGCCAAAGTATAATTTTACCGAGATTGTAGATAAAAAGGGTAGTGAAGGCAATAATAATAATAAACATATACATCAATAAGGTTGTAGTTATATGTAATGAAAATTATAAAAATCTTACCCTCTAAAATACTTTTCAATCAATATAGCAACTTCTTCATCTAAAATGGCACCTTTCTGTTGGAGATAACGAAAAAAACTTAACAGGAATTTTTCAGATCTCTTGGAGTCTGTTGACTGTAGTTTTAAGGAATGTAAAACAAATTCCTTGAAAACTCTGTGATTAGGAATATCATTTGGTCTGAACCACTTGTTGATTACTTCCCAAGCTAGATTTTCGTCATTATTCCTTAAAGCAGCTGCAGCAATGCAATTCTTTATCATGTTCGAAGGCGACTCTGGGATCTTTTTCAAATATCCTAAAGTTAAAAACCACTTGTTAGTCCCACACAGGCCTTGAATAAGATGCTCAGCCCTTACTCTATCTAGAACTGGTGCAGCTTCAATAGAAAGTTTTACCTTCTGAAATGTTTGAAGTATGGTTTCTTGCTCACACAGTTCAAAATTTTTACCACAAATGGCCATGTATTTTAAATATGTTAAATGATTTGGTTCTATCTTAACCTTCTTTAAATACTCCATAAAAGAATGAGCTTCTTTGAGTTTATTTGTATGAAGCAAACAGTTCATGATAATACTGCTGAAATTAAATTCAGAAAGAAGATCTAGATCATTCATTAATTCACTTTTGATTTCATTCCATTCTTCGGTTGTCTGAGGACTTGTTTTCGAAAGCAATTCTTTTACTTTGTTTTCAGTAAGTTCAATGGCTGATAAGGGATAGTAACGACTAGTAAAAGATCCTTCTTTCATACTGGGACGAATAGATACTTTACTGTTATATTTCCTACTTAAGACAGCCACACATTTGAAATGTGAAGCTGCTAAAGAATTTTCTAATGAGAAAACAGAAAGATTAATTCCATGCTGAACTTTAAAAGCAACTCTGCATTTTCTCATGATCGAAAACATTTTGAGGTCAACTTGTATAACTATGGATAGGAAAACAATTCATAAGGTCCCTATAATTCCACCTGCACTCTATCCTAAAACAGAACATTTAAATGTATTAGTACAAACTTCAAAATGGGGGAAAAAATCATTTTGACATTTTAAAATTCTAACCTTTTGACTATGGCTAGATATAATTGGCGCTTTTTTAATTGGCACAGTAAAGGTATTACTACCCTACTGGCCATAGTCCAAAGGTTAACTCAAAATGTTTTTGCACAATATTATAATAGTTACTCTTCAAATAGATAAAGATGCATTATAGGGAACATTCAATTCTGCAAATGGTTTGGTGCAAATTCTGTTTCCACGCAATTTTTCTTCTATGGTGAGATAAACCCTGGAATTGGTGACAAATTTTTATACTTGCCAAAAAAATGTCCTCTAAAATGCATCTTTAATGAAACATGTCTTGTATTTTTTCAATATATCTTAAATAGTTCTTCAATGAATTTTGAAAGCTTGATCACTTTATTGTTCCAAGTACTGAACGAACATCAAAGTCTTGTGGTTAAAAAAGTACATTTCATTCAGAATTGTTGATATTGAATGTTTTTTGGTAGATTAGGTTTTATGGTACAAGGGCCATATTTGGCCTTGCAGTTCCAAACACAATACGGTAAAGGTGAAAATTAAGAAATTTTGCAAGTGGCCAGTGGCTACTGAATTTGTTTCATTCAAAAGGCCACTTACAAGCGTTCATATATTTTGTAGAATACACACGTTATATATGTGGCCAGACCTTTTCTTTCTACTTTTAAAATTTATTTTAAAGTCCTCAGAAAGAAAAAGAACTTGAAATTGGAGATTCCACCATATAAACTAAGTTTTTAAGAAAGTGTGGCGATTAGCAAAATTTTTTAGTCTCCACATTAAAACAATCAGTTCCTACGTGGCGACAGTTAATTTTCACCTTTACAATACAGTACTTTTCCATTAACTGTATATCAAATACTGCCAAGCTAAACTCTTTAAAGGTTGTTAGTTTGGCTGAGTTATTGCTGTAATTTGGTGGGTTTTGTCTGCTACGCAACTAAATAAAAAATACCCACAATACAGACAACCACAACTATTAGACACACACAAGGAATGTTTTACTGACAAGATGTGAGAAATACAACCGATGAGGAATAGAACCTTGCATGTTTATTTTTGTTTTACTCTCCATTTTTTTATAAACAAGCTTATTTTTTTGAAGAGATATTTGGAAATACAAAATTATAGAAATCCTACAACTGTATGAACTGTCTTCAAAGCAAACCATTGTGTTTCTGACACAGTAGAAAGCGCACCCAGAGAGAACTTAAACCTGTGCCACTTGCAGGTTGCTAAAGCAGCGGATAAACAATATACAACCAGCTTTCGCCTCAATAACGGTAAGAACTAAAATTATGTGAGGAATACCACTTCAATTTCTTCTTTGGGTTGCAGTTAATATCTGTGTGCATTGCAAATTAGTGATGGTAATAGGGAATTGGTAGTTAATTAACATCGCAATGGAGCAACACAAAGGGCTATTGGTGATGATCCAGGATCAATCCTGAATGGAAAAATTCGACACCTGAGATGCCACCTCATTCTTCAAACTTCCACACCTAGCTAACGAGAGGATATTTGAGGTCTTGGAAATTCAGTTTCGAACTTCTAACCATCCAGTTGGTAATATGTTGCTCTTCCATCTGGACTACCGTGGCCTACAAATTAGTGATGAATATATAGTGTGTGTCAAAGCAAGTTCTAAGTTTGGAAAAATAAATTATGCAACTAGTTTTAATTTTGGGCAATATATTTATGTTTATAAATCCATAAAAATAAAATTCTCACAATTATTTCGTAGTAGGCATGATATCAAGCTTAGCGTGGTTTTAATTTGATCCAATCCTTCCGGATTTTGACGTACCAACAAAAGCGGTTCGCCTCAAAAAGTTTTAAAAATAAAGAACATAGCCCTCTAATTTGAATCTCAAGAATCTGAACTTAACACGCAAAAACAAGCACACATTGCAATTGGAAAGTTCTTGTGTGGAGGTGATAACCAAATTTAAAGCACGCCACACATGGAGAAATTAATATTTATTTACAAACATTATAGTATACCACTGTTGCCATATATGTTTCTAAAGTCATTTTAGCAAAATCATTTCTTTTGCTTCACATAAAGGACTGCGGTAACCTAGTAACCCGGTTGATAATGGTAATGGTAGCAATCGGAGGTTTTGGAATTCAAATCCAACAAAACACCGTAATGTAGGGCGCGGTTGTTCGTTTATTCTGCCATACCTAAAATTTCTTCACATTAGCCTGGTATGAAAGTTTTGAAAATAGGGTGTCAACTCAGTTGCTGACCTCGTCATCTAACTATGGTTCAAATTTAAGAGACGTCCTTGGATCTCTTCTAGGGATAGTTATGGACAGTTGATCACTTGAAAGGAGTTTTATGGTCGCCAATTAAGAAATACTTGAATACGTCTACTTAATCAAAGAAGCCGCGTTTAGAGCGGTATAAACTGTCTTTGGTTGGATTCGAACTCGCAACCCTCCGGTTGCTAATCCATTAACCTTCCAACCGGACTTGGTAGGTACAGCCGTCAAAAAAACCCGACTCACTTGATCGAGTTGCATTAATTCCATCACAGAACAAAACAAAGGGTAGTAATGGATAGGAATTAATGTTTTCCACAAATATCAATACTTAAAATTTGTCTAAGGCGCCGTCTTCATATTAAATTGGGTGATTGCCCCAATAATTTCAAAACGAACCCCATTTTTCATCACAAATTTGGATTCTACACATAATTTGAAGCTGGTTTGATGAAAAAATAATGTAAAACGGTGTAAAATTGACAGAGAAAATCCATAAAAACCATTAAGAGAGCGTGTAAATGTTCAGAGTTCAATCACATTACCAATATTAATGTGACGTGTAGTGTAAGGCGTCTGCAACATGTCGGTGACATGTTGCAGACGCCTTAGCATAGTCCATTAAGATGGTGACAAAGTCAGAATCCCTTCTGATTGAATCTTAGAGAAATTAATGGCAGAAATTGCAGTTTTCACTTTGTGAACAATCCCCAATAACGATAATAATCATCGAATTTTGCAAACAGTCTTACTGAGCTACTAATTTTGCACCACGTAATGAGCTGAAAACTGTGGAATTCCGATGTTTCAGTGACGTTTAATCCCATGGGATCAAAATTTTTGAACTTTAGTCATGCAGTTCTTTTTTTCTATCTCCTAGACCGTTAAAGACAGAGTAAAAATTTCAACGGGTTTAAAATCTGGGGAATATCTCACCATTGGATTGATACCTAAAAATATGATTTTGTAAAAAATAATTTTTGAGTTGTAGCTTTTTTTTGCAACACGAACGCCGCTGTGAATTTTGACCTTCGTTCGATTCAAGAAATCACAGATTCCATTTCTTGCACTCACACAATTCCACGGCGTTGGAAAGCAAATAAATAAAAGAAACATTTTGACTGGCATTGTTTGATTCTTTTTTTTTTATAAAATCGTGTGTCATCATCGTTTTTATTGAATTTGGTGCAATCTAAATCATACGCAGGGCCGGTTGCGGTCGCATCGAGTGCCAAGAACGAGTGCGCTATCCATGGAAGGGCTTGGCGGGGTTGGCCCCCTCCAAGGACGCCGGTAGTCGCCCCTCTCATTAAAAATCCCGTCCGCACAGAGGATGTAGAATTTCTGCTTTTTTTTCTTTTCCAACGAAAATGTAATGAGAATGACAAAATAATTAAATACTCTAGTTGGAGGAGGGGGATTTTGGCTTCGGTATTCGAAGGGTATTCATGTTGCTTATTTAGTTTAGGTGTCTATGCATATATTCTCTTAAAAGTCCATATTCTAATATAAAATTGCCATCAGGACTTTTTTGACTTTACCGGCTGCAGTGGCGTCCTGCGAGCGCAGTCTTAATACGTTGAACCACATTAAAAACTATCCATTGTCTAGCACGGGGAAAGAACGTTCCACAAACCTTGCTATACCATCCATTTAACAAAAGATGGCTGAAAACACGTACTTTTGCAATGTAATCACAGAATTGGACTTGCAAGCTAGAAAATTAAGAGCGTAATTTTTAGGTTTTACAATTTTCCATGTAGTTTTTTTTGTGAAATCTTTTTTTTTTATTATAAATGAAGTAGTATATCCAATTGTACGCTTTTTATTTTTAGTCCAATAGTTCTGCCTGTTTACATTTTGACATGAGGTCACCAAGTCGCTATCAATTTTTCGTGTGATTTCAAGACCCCCCCCCCCTCCTTCCCCTAAAATATCATATGATATCAAGGACCAAATTCTCTCTTCCCCCTCATTTGATAACGATATCATTCCCCAGTAAAATTTCTCTCTAAAAGAGTCATCAAATACCAATTTTTATTTTCTTTAAATATAACTTTAGTGTCTTAAAGAGTGGATTTTGATATCAAGTGACAGCCCCGAGCCTCTTCTCTCACTCAAGCAAAACGTCAAATCAACTCGCATCTGCAATATATTTCCCTCGGTCCAGCCCTGGTCATACGGTGTCATCTATCGTCCTTAAAATGAAATTGACGCAGCATATGCCCGCAGCTTCATGTTATTGGTATTATTATCACAAGTGACCATCACTTCTGGCCTTGTATAAGGCTAAAATGACCTCGGTCAACTCTGTATTGTATTGTATTGTATTTGTCTTCGAAATTGTACTCCGCCCCCCTGCTCGCTATCGCTCGTCAACCCCCGATGATTGCTACGCAATCATATTTAGTTCGTTTCGCGAACTATACTTTTTAACAATGATGGGGAGGGGATTGCTTCACAATCCATCCTCATATGGATCGCCGCTGGATTGATCCCGGACTTCTAGTACGACATTAATTGATACAGTTCCCTTCGATTTCCATTGCGATATTTATCGCATGTGCCCGAGTAACGGAAAATTGCCCACTTTTTTTGCGAGGTAAGCGGATCCGTATGTAAGCCGACCCCAGTACTTTAGCTTCAGAAAACGTTCCAAAAATTCTCGGCTCATACACGGAAATTTAATATAATTAAAAACAAAATGTTTAAAATAATTTCAAGAACAAAACATCTTATTTCCACATAAAAAAAGGAAATATTTTAGCACAACATGTTAATAAAATTCAGAGGAAATCTTCAAATTTTAAATGTTTAAGCTTCTCCGTGTTGTTTGTTGTAATAGTACTTCTTAATATTTTCATATTTGACTGTTGCTATGGAAACGTTTACCGAATTTGGCGGTTTTCTGAAAACATTGCAAACTCTCTAGCGCGTGCTCTCAAATTTTATGAATTAATTAATTAAAAAATATAACTGTGTTTACCGTCTGCGCGTGCTCCAAATTCATTAGCCTGTTGAAACATAAGACTCGCTGTCACGTGAGTCGCTATTACCAATCTCAAAGCGAATAAACCTGAAAAAGATTGCAAATTTTTTTTTATCTTTCTATTATACAAAAAAAAACGCACGAAGACGATAAACACAGTTAGATTTTTTAATTAAGTCATTCACATAAAATTTGAGAGCACGTTGCAATGTTTTCAGAAGAACCGGCAAATTCGGTAGCCGTTTCCATAGCAACAGTCGAATATGAAAATATTAAGAAGTACTATTACAACAAACAACACGCTGAAGCTAAAACATTTAAAATTATGGTGAGATTTCAAATACAAATACAAATACAAATATTGACGACCAGCTACAGGCTCAAGGCTGGTCAACAAGGCTGGTCCTTTGTTTATGAATTCTCCAATTCCCACTGACTATCCAATTGTGTCTTAAATTCGTACACTCCCTTTGAATTAACTATATTTTCTGGCAACGCGTTCCAACTGTCTATTACCCTATTAAAGTAGTAGTTTTTCCTTAAATCCCGATTAAAATGTGTCTTATTCAATTTATACCCATGGCCCCTTGTTCTGTTATCCCTATTGAAATTTAAGCCCTCTGTGTCCCCTTGTTTTACAAACTTGAAAAGCTGAATCAAATCCCCCCTCCTTCTTCTTCTTTCCAGTGTATGAATCCTTTCCTCTGAATGTTAACAATATGTTGTGCTAAAATATTTCCTTTTTTTTTTTATGTGAAAATAAGATGTTTTGTTCTTGAAATTTTTAAAAACATTTTTTTTTAACTCTATTTTCGTGTAAGAGCTGAGAATTTTTGGAACGTTTTCTAAAGCTAAAATACTGGGGTCGGCTTATATATGGATACGCTAATCTCGCAAAAAAAAGTAGGCAATTTTTCATTACTCGGGCTCATGCGATAAATATCGCAATGGGAAGTAAAGGGAACCTTCAATTAATGTCGTACTAGAGGTCCGGGATCAATCCAGCAGCGATCCATATGGGGATGGATTGTGAAGCAAACCCATCCCCCTCATTGTTGAAAAGTATAGTTCGCAAAGCGAACTAAATATGATTGCGTAGCAATCATCGGGGGATGACGAGCGATAAATAGCAGGGTTAGGAGCCCCCAAGTTATAGAAAGAAAAAAAGTGAAAATTAATAAAATCTTGTTTTGTGTTAAACAGATTTTCTTTTTATTCATGAATTTTATTAACTTAAAATGCAAATTTAATTTAGTACATTTTTATTACATATTATTACATGTATATTTTGTTGAAATAAAATAATAAGCTAAAAACGAATATTTTCATGCGGTTTTTTAAAATTATTTTTATCTGGAACCAATTTTCTTTCCTTCCATAAAAAAAATTATTTTTTTCACGAATTTTTTTACACGTGTTTTTTAGGAACGAATCCCTCGTGTAAAAATAGAATTAGTTGTTTTTAATTTACTTCCCACTGGAGCAACATAACGGTCTATTATCGATAGTTCAGGATCAAACTCAAAAGGAAAGTTTCGAGGACACCATTTAATTTTGAGCTACGTTCAGATGACGAGGTCACACCTTAACTGGCACCTGACTCCCCAAACTTCCACTCCACGCCAACGTGAGAACATTTAAGGCTACTACAGATTTAACGTGCATGGAAACGTTCAGGATTTGATTAGAAAACTCACACGTTTATGTGCTTTACACTAAATCAGATTCGTTTGGAATCGACGTAAGAACTTTTAATTTCCCTAGATGCTTTAGTACATTTTTCAGCTCAAATGTTTCATGAGATCTTTTAAAATACCAGAAAAAGAAAATCTGAAGAAAGCAATTCGAAATAACAAACCGTAAAGATAATGATTCATGGTCATTCAAGACAAAATATAGAATAATAGCCCAATATTACATATAATATTAAAAAAGTAAGAATATCGACATTCAAATTTCCATGTTCAAATGTTTGGAATCTGGTCTTCCAAAAAAGGCATTTAATTTGTTGATTGTTTTGAATAGAAATCATTAATATTGCTCCTATAACTCCTTGTGAGTCCTTGATCCCTTCTGAAATAATTTCTAACCAACTATATCCACTATACATTCTTTACATGTTTAATGGTTAAAGATTCATAATATATTGAGGCACTAACCAACTCTAACTTTTAATCAAAGAGTAATCGTCAACCCCCTATTTATTTAGAAACATGCAACCCTCATAAATTGTATCGCCTGGGGTTCACACTCGACAGATCCCAGGCGGAACCTCGTCTTGGAAATATAACTTTGAGAATTCTGTTCGAGCGGTATAATATATCCTTTTAAAATAAATCCCCAAAAACATTTTTCCCTAAGCTCCGGAAACACATTATCAGAATGCAATCTTCGTTGTGTTGTAAGGAGTTGATAAACAAGTAAAAATTCCAATTACATCTTATCTTCTGTTCGTTGTACGGAGAGGGTCTAGGCAGGAGTAGCCAACCTTTTACATTCCATGCGCCAATTTTTTTTTCACATACGAGTTCCGATGCGCCATATAACTCAAGCACCTTTTCTATCTTACGTTCATGGTCCTGCCATATCCTTAATAACTTTTTTAATAAAAGTATGTTTATAGACATAATTAACATTTTTAAATGCTTTAACTATTGTACGTAAAACAATGTCTATTACAGCACATAAACATTACTTACCATCAATAAGACTTTTGAGCCTGTTTGGATTTCGCTAGTCTTTCAATGTTTGGTGTAAAGTTGTTACTGAGAGCAACAGAGAATTTTTCAAATTTGAATCATTAATTCGCTAACTCGTTTTCCTTTTAATGAATTTCATGGATAAAATGCTTGTTCAGATGTAATCAAAGAATATGTAGGCGCAAGAATGCAATGCGCCAAGTTTGGCGCATGCGCCACAGGTTGACCCCTGGTTTAGAGCGACAAAAATTTTAAATAACCTTGTCCATTTCCGACTGTTTTGAGAAGATGTGAGATCGCTATTTCTTCTGCATCAAACTCGGAGAGAGTGTATTGATATATAAGCAGATCATGTAACACTCGTCAACTTCGTGGAAATGAGCTCCGTCACTCCACTCAACACTTCACCTCAAGCCTTACAGTCATCAACATAGATTAAAAGGTTTGTGTTACGAGTATGTTTAGTGTATTACTTAATTAATATGTTTCCAAAAGTATATATGTAAATAGAAAGAGCTACACACAGCAAAGACAAAATTCTTTACTTTTGTTGAGTGAAAAAACATAATGTTATTTAAACATATACAGTTCAGATGTAGTTTCACATACACTGTTATCCTATAGCAAGTCAATAGATGATGGTGGTGGTAGTTCCACTGCCGAATGCAGTATCTGTATCTGTCTGTGTAGAACGATCCACATATATTGGTACATCACAGTCTAATAAACCGTAGTTTAAATTAACATGTTATTTAACAGTTTATAAACTTTTTAGTTTAAAATGTCCAAATTAGAGATACAATTAATTTTATCCTAACAACTCTGTAACTGTTTGATGACAAAAAAATAATTTTTCATAAGTATTACAAATGGAATGATTGTGTTGAAAATTTTCAAACAGCTTAACAAGAAATAGAAAATACATTATAAGAATACCTACAAAGAAATGTTCCAATAATAGATTCTGATTTTCCAAAAAGCTCTGAATTTTATGTATGCAAGAAACATTTCAAAAACGGAGATATAATTGCGAGAGATCATAACCACTTAAATAAGTCAATTTAGAGGATTATGTCCATTCATCTCCTTGTAATTTAAATTTACAAGTACATCATTTGGTTTCTGTTGTTATTCATAACTTAACCGGTTATGATTCTCATTTGATTTTTTTTTAAATTCAAACAGATTTGAAAAGAAATACCACAATAAACAATGAAAAATTCACAACCTTTACAATTGATCAATTACAGTTTTTAGACAGTTACAATTTTTTAAGTTCGTCGTAATGAAAGCTGGTTGATACTTTACAATTACAATTTCCCTATTTTTAATGAGTTTTTTTTCTCGTGAAAATAAATACCAATTGCTGAGGGGAAAAGTTTTTTTCCCTTATTCATATTTAAACAGTGAAATAAAATTCAGTAATCTTGAGCTTCCAAGTAGCAATTGTTTCTTCAACGATCTCAGTGAATACATAAACCGAAGAAGGATATCAACTTGCAAAAACAATTTAGAAAAAATTTATCTGCAAAACTTTTAAAGACTATCTTAAATTATATTTATTTTGTGATTGTATTCTTTTAGCAGTAGTATCTGAAAGTTTTTGAGACATAACGATGAAAATAAATGATTTGGAAGCGTTGCACTTCATATCAGCTGCAAATTTAACTCGTAGCGCAGCACTTAAAATGAGTAAGTCTACACTCGAACTCATTAAAGATGCAGATATGTATATTTTACTTGAACGTGGAATACGTGGAGGTGTGGGAAAAGATACAGTGAATCAAATAATATTTACCTTTTAGAAACATATAACCCCGAGTTAAACACGGAAAGGTATAAAAAAAATTTTAGATTGAACTAACCTTTGTGGTTATGTCAGGCCTAGAAATATATTTTTTAATACAGGTGCACAAGGTGCACCTAAGTTTTTAAATTAGGTGCACAGGTGCGCCTAGCGGGAAAAAATTAGGTGCACAATTTTATTTTCACGTGCACAGTGTACCTGTGCACCCGGGTATTTCGAGCCCCGGGTTATGTTATGTCCTTACTGTTACATATATCTTATTTTAAATGGCTCACTTCAGAGGGAACAGAACAATTTAATGTGTTTAATGTTAGTCACAATTCCGATGTTGGATACATTTTGGAAGTAAGCTTAACTAATCCAGAATCCTTACACAATGAGCATGATTCACATCCTTTAGCTGCAGAATATTTTGAGGTAGAATATACAAATCTATGTCCTGATCAAAAACACTTATTAAAAATTTTTAATTTAAAGTTTAATGAAACGAAAAAGCTTATTCCAAATTTAAACGATAAAATAATTACATCGTTCATTATTTAAATTTACAGTTTTATTTAATACATGGGAGGAATTTTAAAAAGTGCAAAAGATTATTTCTTTTTACGAAAAAACGTAGTTAAAATCCTTTATCATTTCTCAAAAAAAAAAAAAAAAATTAATTTTGATTAGATTATTATAGACAAACATGAAAATCCACTGAAGAGGAAAAAAGGATAATCGCACCTCTAAGAAAGAAAGAAAATCAAAGAAGACTTTGCTGGAACCCTCTGATGATAGTAGTGACTGATTCTGTTTTATCAAACGGTAATTATATAATTTTACTTTTTCATCTGTTTTAGTGATGCAATGCTAATATAATTATCACCAGAAGATATTGACAGTCCTTTTTAATTTTTTCATCTGTTTTACTGAAGTAATAGTCATAATTGTCATCAACTACAATTCTGAAATATTTTTAAAACCATAGCTGATAGAGGTCTGATAAAGAGTTTCTTAAAACTATCAATTGAAACTTATTATTTGAAAATCAAATATTTATATATCCTTAAAATGATTAGTTATTTTACCGTTAAATTTTAATTTTGTAAATTTGTTTGATACAGGAACTAATGATTGAAAAATTAAGAAGTTGAAAAGCAACCCAGCGATAGGATCAACTGAGGGATGCTTTAGTTCAATACAATCGTCTTGTGATTCGGAACCCGCACCTTACTCAAAATATTATGTCATCGTGGGTAAGGATAATGAAAGAAAACAGTTAATTTCAAATTATTCAGTTTACCTTGGTTACGGAATTACCCTTAAAATCAAGGAATTTAGAAAAAGTAATTACTTTTGTCTTAGTCGTTAATACGACAATATTATAAAAAAACCGATTTAACGTCCCAATCACATCATCAGATAATCTGGCAAAAAAATACGTAAGATGAAATACGTAAGGGATGAAATACGTAATTGCTTATACAAAATCATTTGATTCATAAAATTGTGTATTATTCATCTATCTGTTGTATTATTATTAATTTTTGATTATGTTTTACTTAATGGAACGATCGTTTTACAATTGTGTTCAAACATTTCGAAGTGATTTGGAAAATTATTCTGATTCACTAACTGCATTAAGGGACTATAAAAATAAATTTTTTTAACTTTTGCTTAATAGTAATACACTATCATTAAGATTGTGTTTTATTATTTCTCAATGTGTAGAATTCATTAAATATGAAAATCTTTAAAAACTAGGGGGCCTGCCCCCTGCTCGCTAACGCTCGCCAACCCTCGGAGGATTACTCCGCAATCCTCATTGGTTCGCTGCGCGAACATATGCTCGCTTCGCTCGCATCAATAAAGACATGTGTCCTAGCAGAAGGAATTGTTTACAAAATATGATATTCCAAAAAAATATTTTTCAAATCTAAATTTTTTTATGTTTTTCAGAAAAGATATTTACAGTACCTCTGGAATCCGAATTCAAATGAAAACTTTGAGCAAATTTTGACTCGAAATGTGACTGTTGATATGGAAATTGAATACACAACATGTTGTTTGTATATACATTTACTCCTGCACTCGAGCCACCCACGCATTTTCAATGAGTTTGTCGTCAAAAGCTGTAGTGCAAGCGTCTTGTTGAACTACAATTGTTGGCCCTGTAAAGGACCTTTTTTTAAATGGCCATGAAAAGATCCTCCGCTTTCTTTGATTTCTATTATTAACTGCAACAGCTCGACTAAAATTCATTTTCTTTGCATAAAATTTCATCCGATGAAGCTATAAATTCAATTGAAGCGCGAGGCTTTGTGATAAACAAACAATCGTACAATGTTGCCTAAAACGCGATAACAAATAACGTATTTTTTGCATCGACCTTAAAATGAAATAGACGGATCATATGGGCGGAGTCGATGTCGTAAGATCTCCGAATTGTAAATCACAAATCGACTTATCCGATTGGCTATGGAAGCGCAGACTAGTGTTTTAATAACGGTGGATAGTTACGTTAACCAATTAATAGTTTAGAATTCATGCTTTTACCCACAACCACGTGACACATCTTCAAACCGAGCAACTGGAAGGAATAACTTGAAACAGCGGTCGCATGCTCCGTCTATTTCATTTTAAGGTCGATGATTTTTTGCGTGCCACGTAAGAGAATTATATATATAGATCAGCACTTAGAGGACAAGAATTTAATTTTTATTCTTTTGTGAACGCGATTATTATCAATTTATGAAATTGATGAAAAAATAGATAATGCATTCCAAAAAATAATATCATCAATTGAAAATTTCATGCGAAAGAGGAACGGTTGGATTATTAATTATATTAAATATATTGAGCTGTCTTAGGAGAATACACTGAACCCAACGGAGAATGTGGTTTTGTGAACCTAAAATCCTAAAATCGAAAAAATGTATGATTCATTTCAAAAATTCTTATCAGAAGTGTTTTTTACATTCTGTTTTAGCTGGAAGATTTCCTTCGATAAATAACAAAAGTAAACCTAGTTCGTTTAAAAAATACTTTAAAAATTTAGATTTTAGTTTTCTGAAATGCCCTGTTAAAATAACCCGAATACCTCAATTTGAAAGAAGAAATAATATAACAATTAATGTCTATGGTTATGAACATAATATCTTTCTAATAAATATCAGCAAAATTAAAAATATCAAAGAAATTGATATTTTATATTTATTGCTTTACTAAAATTATTATTTTTAATAACTAATTTTAATAGATTTTACTGTACGAAAAATGGATTACATTTTCACTGTGAAAATTTTCTTTCTTCTTTTCAAAGAAAATAAAATTTAATCACCCACCAGTTATTCTGTTTAGAAAATAAACCCAAACGCATAACAATGCCAAAAAATGGTAAAAATTTAAATCCTTTAAAAAATTATTGAAAACCAATTTTGTGATTTATGTTGACTTTGAATGTTTGACATTACCTATTGAATCAGTCTTTCCTTCGAAAAAACAAAGTCATAAGACAAAAACTCAGGTGCATGAATCTATCTGTTACTCAATGTTTGTTAAAACTAAAGACAAAAAAAAAAAAACTTTTTTTTATAAGTATTTTAAAAAGAATGATTGTGTTGAAAATTGTCTAACATTTTTACAAAAAATAGAAAATGCACTATCAGAATATCAACAAAGAAATATTCCAATGATAGATTTTGATATTCCAAAAACTTCTGAATGTTATGTATGCAAGAAACACTTCAAA
Source organism: Metellina segmentata (assembly GCA_947359465.1). Lineage (NCBI taxonomy): Eukaryota > Metazoa > Arthropoda > Arachnida > Araneae > Tetragnathidae > Metellina > Metellina segmentata. Next base: position 107,433,463 of record OX375879.1, read on the forward strand.
AACGGAGATATAATTGGCGAGAGATCATAACCAATTAAAAAGTGAATTTAGAGGATTATGGTCATTCATCTCCTTGCAATTTAAATTTACAAGTAGTTTGTCATTTCGTTCCTGTTGCTATTCATAATTTTACCGATTATGTTTCTCAACTAATTTTTAAAAATTTCAAACATATTTTAAAAATTTATAAGAATGATACCAATAAACAATGAAAAATTCACAACCTTCATTTGATCGATTAAAGTTTTTAGATAGTTACAACTTTTTAAGTTCATCCTTATCAAAGCTGGTTAATACTTTAAATTTGTCTAGTTAAAATTTATCTATTTTTAATGAGTTTTTTCCTCATAAAAATAAATATCAGTTGTTGAGGAGAAAAGGTATTTTACCTTATTCCTATTTAAACAATGAAACGAAATTGAATGTTCTTGAGTTTCCAAGTAGAAATTGTTTCTTCAACGATATCACAGATGAATACATAACACATGAAGAATGTGAGTTTACAAACACAATTTGGAAAAAATTTAAATGCAAGACTTTTGGAGATTATCTTAAATAATATTTATTTTTTGATTGTATTCTTTCAGCAGAAGTATTTGAAAGTTTTCGAGACATAACGATGAAAATATATAATTTAGAAGCATCGCATTTCATATCAGAAGAAAATTTAACTCGGAGTTGAGCACTTAAAATGATTAATTCTGCACTCGAACTCATTAAAGATGTAGATATGTATCTTTTACTTGAGCGTGGAATACGTGGAAGTGTGGGAAAAGATACAGAGAAGCAAATAATATTTACCTTCTAGAAACATATAACCCTGAGTTAAACGTAAAGGTATAACATTTCTTTAGATGGAACTAAACTTTGTGGTTACGTTATGTCTTTACCGTTACCTATATCTAATTTTAAATGGCTCGTTTCAGATGAAATCTAACAATACCAAGGTAAAGGAGGTTATACAAATAGACAGTTGGAACGCGTTGCCAGAAAATATAGGGATATAATAATTAATAATAAGAAAATATGGGGATAAATAATTCAAAGGGAGTGTACGAATTTAAGACACAATTGGATAGTCAGTGGGAATTGGGGAATTCATAAACAAAGGACCAGCCTTGTTGGGCTTGAGCCTGTAGCTGGTCGTCAATATTTGTATTTGTATTTGTATAATTTAATGCTTTTAATGTTAGTCAAAATTCAGATATTGTTTACATTTTAGAAGTAAGTTTAACCTATACCCAAAATCTTTACTCGATGAACATGATTCATATTCTTTAACAGCAGAATATTTTGGGTAGAATATAAGAATCTATGTCCTGATCAAAAACACTTATTAAAATTTTTTAATTTTTGAGTTTAATGAAACGAAGAAGCTTATTCCAAATTTAAACGATAAAAAGTTCGTTACTTCAATTTACAATTTTATTTAAAAAAATAGAAAGACTTTTAAAAAATATAAAATATTATTTTTTTTACCAAACACACCGTGGTTAAAACCCTATATCACATTAAATAATAATGAACGCAAAAATACTAAAAGAAATTTCGATAAAAACTTTTTTAAACTAATAAATAATTCTTTCTTTGGTATAACATTATTGAATGTTAGAAAACTAAGAAACATTTTATATAATTTGAATTACTGAGAAAAAACACTTAGAAAGTGCAAGTTTAGATTATTTTCAACCAATTACAGAACAATGTGTCATATTTAAAAACTTCATATGAATTTAATTTACTATGATGTGTTTTAAAATATTACTATGATAAAAAGTGAGTATATTATATACGGACACTGATAGTCTATGTTTAGAAAATGAAACTCATTGATTTGTATTGTGATATAAGAACAGAACTACCAAATATATTCGATTTTGCAAATTATAACCTTTCCCACCTTTTGTACACTGTTTCAAATTACATGATATTAGGGTATTTAAAAAATGAAACTGTTGGTATACCCATAAAACAGTTTTGTGGTTTAAAATCTAAAATGTTTTTATACACTTTTTGAAATGTTTGCAAACAAACAGTAAAAGGACTCAACTCCTATGTTTTGCAGAGTCTTCATCACAATAATTTTGTGAACATTCTTAAGAATGATTTGTTATTAAGAAATGAGTAAACTCATATTATTAGCAGGAATCCTGTTTTATGTACATTTCAAGTAAATAAAATTTCATTGAGTAGTTTTTGTGATAAAAAATACACATTCGATAGTAAAATTAATTGTATCTCTTTTGGACATTTTAAACTTAAAAGTTCATAAACTGTTGAATAACATGATAATTCAAAGTACGGTTTGTTAGACTTTGATGAACTAATATATGTGGATCGTTCTACACAGACAGGGATACTCCACTCAGCAGTAGAACTACCACCACCATCACCTATTGAATTCTTAAAGGATAGCAGGATGAGAAAATAACTTTATGTATTTTCACTTAACAAAAGTAAAAATGTTTGTCTTTACTGTGTGTGCAGTTCTTTCTATTTACATATATATTATAGAAAACATGTTAATTAAATAGTACACTTACCAAACAAACACATATATATCATTCAAATAATCCGTATAATTAAAGAGCAAAATAAATTGGAAAGAAAGCAAAGTGAAAACACTTTCATTTCTAATAATTTCCTTTTGGTTTTTATTAATTTGAATTTCCTCTTGTTTTAGAAATTAATAAAAAATATATTATATTACTAAAACTACGGAAAATGACTAAGAAATACCCTAAAAGTCTCAAAAATGACTTAAAAACCAATAATAACCATATAGGCAAAAAGGGACTATCAAATTGAACATCCAGATATTACAAACAGAATTTCCGAGAGGGATTTTCAGAGTAAACAAACAAACCAGACAGTCTGCAAAAACGGAATTCTTTGTTTGGAATTTTTATTGGCAACATGCTGGAATCATATTTGAATAGCAGGCCAAGAGACGTCACTTTCGGTATGTACGATACGTGCCGGAAACACGTACTACCTATCGTCATCCACATTTTCTTTGATTAAATTGCCTTTCATACGGGTGTTCTCTGTGAAGAGCTTACAAAAGGATGACAGGTCAAAACATTTCGTGCCCTGATCACGATGTTTTTGTCACGGAATAGTCATCTGACCTTCTGCAATGGGTTCTCTTTTCTTAGATACCATCGCAATGAAATTCTTGCTTATTAAAAATTGGAGTCACGAAATGCTGATGTTTTTAAATACAAGGAGGAATTTTAAAAAAACGAAAATTCTCTGTTGTCCTTTCATTTGTAAATATAAACTTGTTTAACAGATCAGACATAGCTTAGTGACTTTGTTAGCAAATTAGAAATGTTTGCTAACTACAGAAGTATTGAATGGACGTGAACGGGGAAGTGGAACATTAGAAGGGGACCTACTGGCTAAACATGGAAAATATATCCTTCAAACCAACCCAGGGATTGTGTAGTTCGAATAATCGAGGATAAATTAAATGACAGAAATAAATCCAGAGTGACAGATGACTTAAAAAATGAGCATGTGATACCCCTATCAGCCGTTGCTCTGTAGCGGTGGTAGCTTTTACATTATTGACAGGGCACATGATTGCCTTGCCAAACATTGCATCGTTTTGGCATCTATGGTTCCCCAAAATGTATCATATAGATAGGGATGGCTGACATGAACTGTAACCACCTTTTGGAATGTTCGGCATTATCAGAGAAGGGTGTTCATTCACACTATTGTAAGACTCTAGAACATTTGGAGCAGCTGGAATCAATTTGTTCTTTTCTTTACCTTTCTTTTCGTTCTTTTGTAGCTTTTTACTTGTAGTATGGCCCAACTTCATTATGCGACACATGAGGGCTGATGAATGTGTATTTCTGCAGGTATTGCAATAAAAATTTAAAAAACCATTAAGGTTTTAGTTAGATACGTATAGGATCATCAGGTAAGAAATAATATCATAAACTTATAAATTATTTTTATAAGATCCAAACAAAATTGATGGAATAAATCTTTCCTGTGTGAAATTAAGAATATTGGTGGTAGGAAGAAAATATTAAACTTTTAGAAGTACAGATAGGGAAGGGGACAATCTGAGAATTGGGATTTAATTGTAAAATTATTGTTAATTGTTTGTTAGAAGTACTTTTATAATATGTTTTACTTGTAATATTTTAAGTTTAGCGACGAAACTTTTCAGAGTGAAAACTTATAAATTGTGGGCATGTTTGTGTTTTTAGAAGTTAAATAAAACACTGAATCGTATTGTTTGAAACACTCAGTTATTATTTAATCAATAAAACAATTTATTTTTGGGAAATGTATCACAAAAAAAATTACACTTGTGCGTTAATATCAACATATTTTATATAAATTTTAAAATATAATTTAATTTAACTTAATTAAATCATAAAAAGTTTAAATAGAGGTATAGGAAGAGGAGATAGACATCCTTATATTTAGGATTATTTGTTTTTCCCTTCACAACAAAAAATTAGTTTTTCAATTTCATATATAGTATGTGTAAATTTTAGCGGATCGTAGAATTTAGTAAAAGCAAAGGTTTCGCTCAAAAATTGAAATATTATTAAATCTTAAAAATGTATATCAGATTGATGGAACGAATAAACTTTCAAAAGAATACATTCTAAAAACAATTTAATTATAAAAAAATACATTCATATTTAAAGATGATGGTAATATGAATTTAGAGTTGTCTATTGGTATTTTGAAATTGTGAAATTTGAATTAAACATTCATTTTGAATCGACGCACAAATTTTTATTGTATAACTGACAACATTGATAGAAATTGTAAGCACATAATCAATATCTCGTTTGACACTGACATCTAATATCTAAAAGACATCTTCTCGAGAGGAGAACCTTTTGTGTCACACGCTTCTATGGTTTAGTTATGAATCTATCATTAGCCAAAAATATAAATATGCTTAACTCATCGGTATATGTAAATGAAAATCTATAGATTGTAATTTTAAATACTAATTATCTCATTACAAACAAGCTAGTATATTTTGTAAATGGTATAAACATAGTCTGATACTGAAATGATCGTTAAAACACATGAACACTTAAATAATACATGACTCCTTTGTATATCTGTAGATGATGACGTGAAAAGGTGAAGATTCTTTCTTAGAGGAGTTCCTATTCGTTAAGAAACATCACGATGTCATCATGCTTTAGTTTTCCTGAAAAGTAGATTTAATTAGCATAAGGTTAATCAAACAATTTCTTTGATGGAAGAAAAGTAATAGACCACTTTTTTTTCATTGAAATGTGCGTGATTATTGTTATAAGCACAGTAAAAGTTGTTTATTCCATCATTTCAGGTCACTGAACTCCTTTTTAAGTCGTTAAATATAAAAAACACATGCGCAATCTTGATCATTCGTATACATGCGTTGCAGGATTTTTTTAAGCATACTAATTACGATGTTTACGTTTTTACTTTACGTAATCTTTCTTCTAAAGCAAAGAAAATATCTTAAAATGTGTAAAACTCTTCATTCAATTCAAAAATTTATCCAACCGTGTGACAAGCGATTAATTAACAGAGAGAATTGAATTTCAAAAATAATATTACTAGTTAAATTTAATAGCATTAATAATCTTGAAAGTAATAGTCTTGTCGCTATTAAGGGATGAACCATTTCTTTTGTCATTACTTTCTATTCTGTAAGGCCGCAGTGACTCTGTGGGTTTGTTTATTACTCTAGCAGCCTGCGAGCTGTAGGTGATAGAGGTTCGATTTCAGTATCTACCTTGGATGTATTTGTTTCTTCAGTTTCAGTAAAACTTTTCTTGTGTTTGTGTATATCTGATTATTTAATAAATATTACTTGTCCCAGCTTGGCCAGATCAGGCATGTGCGCCATAAAAGCCAACCAACAAATTTTATTGTATCTATCTTTTTGAAAGTTTTTCAATCCAATTTATTTTGAAGTACCCAAACCCAACAAACCAACTCTCTAAATATTTTTATACTTGAAACCGCAGGTCCCGATTCTTAGTCCTTAATATATATATATATATATATATATTTTTTTTTTTTTTATTTTTTTATTTTTTTTTTTTTTACATCAAACTCGAGACATATTTTATTATAAGTGATTGTTTTTTGATTGCATGTGCAATCCTAAAATAGCACTTTGCTTCAATTGCACGGCCGCACAATAAAATAAATGCACTTAAATAGATACATATTTGAGATCTACTCTTCTTGCCACACTGTACATCACACAAAACAAAACGCAGCAGAACAGTTTTGATTTCCAGAATTAGATTATCTTAGGACTCGACTCTTTAGGAACCATCTTTTAGCCAAATGTCCAAATTTGTTTGTTCTGCAGTTTTGTATTCCACTGTTTTGAATGGTATATCTCTACTATTATAAAAGTAAGTGTTTTTCCGTGTCTCTGTACGCAGTGGCATGGCGAATCTATGGCACTTACAACAGTGAAATTTGGTACACATGTAGTACTAATTTTTGCACTTTTTGTGTAGCGCTGGAATTTTTAAATTTAATATAAAACAATTTAAATTATTAGTTTTTTCACCTTTCTTTCCTCTCTCCGGAATCTGACGTCACCTCTACCTCGAAAGAAGAAGAGACGGATTTTGGAGATTTTCGATCGCTGACGTCACAAGCGTTTTTCGTCCTAAAGCCTTTGGAACCATGCCAGGTTTTCTGATTCTAGCGCGTTTTGATTTACGTTGTCGATAAAAGCCACTTCGAAGCCATCACGGAGTTGCCTGTGTGGAGTTCGTTTGAGAATACGTAGCAATCCCCGGGGAGTGGCGGGCGTCAGCGAGCAGTGGTTACACTTGACCTCAAGAAAAAAACTGTCAAGGCCCGTTTACGATTGTACGTATGTCCGTATGCGTAGGCTCCGCCTTAACGCATACGAAGCTACAGAGAGGGTCTGCGTAATCCCGCCCATCTGTCAGTCACGTGGTTCTCCTCTATCATTAGTTCGACGCATACGGACATACGGAGAATCGTAAACGGACCCTCACTTACAACGCCGTGCTGGCCACGCAGTGTCTAGTGCATAGTATAATCTCAAAAACTTTATATATCCTGTCACGGATAGCTCGTGTTTGGACATGGAACAAGTAACAGGGGAACTTTTTAGAATTACCCGTTATCCATAACTTTAAGTAAACTAAATTTGTACTGTAGTGGTTGAGGGTATAACTATAACCACCATTAGAATACAGTTCAGATATGTTTTATTGATTGGTGTAGTGACTGATAATGACTCGAAGACATGGTAAGGTTTTTTCCTAAGCCCAACCACTTGCAGTACAAGAAGCGAACTGGCTTCTATTTATGAGGGAGCACCCAGTTTCGTTGCCGTTAACCCTTCTGGTGGTGGTCTCGATGAGGTATCTCGTCTTCAGCAAAACTGACCAGATGCTGATGGACGAGATAGCTCGTCATTAGAAAAAAACTGACCATGTCTTGATTTTGTCACTCAAAAAAATGGCAATGTCGACTGAACCTGCTGATCTTAACTTAGCAATTACAAATATAGAGGGCATTGAAACACATAGATGGAACACTTCAACTGTAGACAGCGCAGTAATTGTGAACAATAGATACTTACACTTCTTCCAGTGGATGAACTAAGACTCTCTCCTATCAAGTCCAAACTGAGATCTGAACTCCGGCCTGTTGCTGGGAGTGTACAGATTGAAAAACCTCGTCTGTCTTATGGGCTGGTTAACATTGGGCTGACTGGAGAAAGGTTGCTGTTGTCGGAGTGGAGGGGATTGTCTAATTGGTCCTGGCTGGTTGAAGGGTTCTGATTGCCTTATCGGTGCTGCTTGCTGATTGAAGGGATCTGGTTGACTGAAGCCCTGTTGGCGAAGGGCGCCGCCCTGGTTCACTTGCTGCCCTCGGTTACCTCCTAGTGCTCTGTTGAAATTGATGGCCGGATAGTCGTAAGCATGTCGAGTGTAGTGAGGAATCGCCAATTTCTCGGCGATCTTTAGATGGATGTCGTCTTGGGCAATACACAGCCAGATCAGACAAAGAGAAATCTACGAAAGATAATTTTTAGTGTCGCATAATAAGAACCATACATACGATACCTCAGAATTTAAAACATAGTCTAAATATTTTATTAGCTGTAAACAATTTTGTTCACCAATATGCATGCAACGTTTAAGGGGGTCTGGACTCAAAATTCAAAAACCTTCAATTTTAAAGTTTTTGTTCTGAATTTTTTCTGTAAGTATGCATTGTATTTTGAAATTATAATAACTATTTTATATTTTCAAAACTTTAAAATTTATTTATTAAAATTTTTAAATGTCAAAATTTTCACATTGGGCAAAATTGATATATCTCAAAATACTTTATTACAGATCACTTCATTTTTGCATTACTTAACTTCTAAGAGTTCCTACTATAAATTGTATTTGTAAGTTTTGGTTAAAACAATAAAAAAATATAAAAAATATTTTGTTCAAAAACTTTATAAAACACACGTTCGAAAAATTATAGAAAAAATTATATATATATATATATATATACAATTGCTGAAGACAAATTAAAGAAATATATTTGAAAAGTAAATGTTAAAATTTCGTTCTTTTATGACAAGTAGTTCTTAAGTTATATCTATTTTTACTAGTGAAATCCCATTTTTCACAAAAGAAGAAAAATAGTGTTTAAAAATATAAAGGCTCATTGGATTTGCAGTTGTCATATTTATAAAAAGTTAAATATTTCCGGTTCTACGTAAGGTAGAAACAAAATTGAGATGTCATTTTATTCAGAAATATCTATGTTATTTTTTAAGATAATAAAAAAAAGGGGGACTTTTTTTCATATTTAGAGTTTAAGACCCCCTTAAAACGATGTTTTAATATTCTTTTCAATAATAAAATCAGTAAAATATGAAATCTTCGGTTTTTAAATCTATCCTAATTATTCCTCCCACTACAATGATATCACCTAGTACAAATGGATGCACTTGAAGTTCGTGCCAAGTACAGGGACCAGCCATATTTATTTCCACTTCCTGTCCTAGTACCAAGTCCCTCTTGAACTATGTATTCCAAGTAGTCGATGTTTATCTTGCATAATATAAAATATTTTATTTGCCCACTTACTGTAAACATTTATTATTACAATAAACCGATTTATAACTTTTAAACTCTTAAGAAAACAGACTGTTGCATTAAAATATGATAAACTTATATTTCCCAGGCCTATTCGTCCTTGAGCTCTGATACCATATACGGGCGACTGTCCTATGTGGAGGACCTATCCTTATGGCACTGTATTAAATATTATCCCTACACGTAAATTATAAATTAAGGCCTTGTTTATTAGGTTACCATAAACAGGCCTACAGGCTTAAAATTGAAAAATACACATGCAAATTGTTTTTCTGTAAATCTCAATCCCACTTATTTGTATTCGTAGATATTAACTGTTTCAAAAATTAAATAACTCTTAGAAAATTATGTGAATACTTGGAATTTTAAGTATTAGATCAGTCAATAATCAAATAATAAATACTAAACAACAGTACGATCACTCAAGCAACTGTTGATTGAAGTGCTGCATTTGTTTCCAAGCATCAAATATTTTCAAACACAGCATTTCAATAGCCGTTAATCATAAAGTCAAAACTTGAAGACAAAGCTTTCTTGAGTAGGTGGTAGCGTATCAGTCAAAGCTACCTAGGTAAGTATAAAAAAAATAAGGTACATAAGAATGAATGTGTATTTGTATTATGAAAGGACGACCAATCATATTGAAAGATATTCATGATCATTTTATTTTCCAGCAAAAGCAATTTTTTTTATTGAAAACTTCATTCTACATGTTAAATAACAGTTTGTTTTAAAAATTGAATGCCTTCAGTGTGCAACGAAACAAAGCTAATCAATCACAATTTTAAAAAAACAACGGAAGGTCGATTTTACAGTTTTTTAAAAAGAAAATCAATGTTTTCATCCAATGTTCGAGATAGTAAAGTTGCATAAGAATAGCTTGAACTCGTAAAGATCACAACCTTGATCTTTTGTCACTTAAGAAAAAAGCTCAAGGATTAGAAACAACAACATATAATTTGAAGTTTGAAAAAGCAAATGTAAGTTTTACTGATTTCAATTGCCTTGTAATGGAAACTTACGTCAATATATAAAAAAAAATTTGTACTATGACGCATGGTTCCGCGTTTTATTTTTCAAGTTAATTGTCGAATATCAAAATTACGTTATTTTAGCTTTACCCTCTTTTTAAAAAAAGATATCACCGTTTTATTTGAAAGAAAGGTTTTGTTTTGTACGCTTGGTTTATTTTTATGGAACGGAATTATACAAATCATTGTATTGATTAAATGCCTTTTATGAGAAGTTGGTCGAAATATGGGCATACAACAAAGGAATGAACCGGTGTCTTCTGCGATATTTTGCACAAAATAAATAATTCGAAATATTGGGACGCTAGAAATATGATGAACTCCCTATGAACTTTTTGCACCCATAAGTGACCATCTCTATCCACGGATATGCATTGTACAATTTGTTTCTTGTTCTTCTTCTCTGTTTTATGTTCCTTGTTCCTGTGCCTGGTTTATGTTGCCTGTAATTTTTATGAATTGGAAATTCCAAATAAAAAAAAAAATCCTATGTAAAAAAAAAATTCGCTAAAACCTAACTTTTATGACTATTTAAAAAGGTTTTGTTCTGCACGATTGATTTATTTTTATGAAACGGAATTCTATAAATCATTGTCTTGATTAAATGCCTTTTATGGGAAGTTCGTCGAAATATAAACGTATCACAAAGAAATGAACCGGTGTCTTCAGCGATATTTAGCACAAAATAGATAACTCGTTAACAACTAACTTCTAAATAATTTATTTATAACACATAAAACATTAGAACACGTAAATGTTAGAAATGTTAAAATATATATAAAATATGTAAAATTTAATGTCTTTCATCTCTTCTTCTCAATAGTCCAATAGTCATAAATTACTGATATTTTGATAAAAAGTAAAAAGAAGTTCAAAGTTCAAACATAAACGTAAGTAATTAGAATTGAAATTCTTTAATTATAATATTTTAGAAAAATTGCTTTTCAGCAAAACCAGTAAAACAATCTGTTGCGCAATCATAATAACAATGTTATTCCTACGGGGATTTCTAGTTGGGTTTTGCCCTCTCACTTCTAGGACAAATAGAACTATGGTTAACATGTAACTTATGTTACCCGCAGGATTCTAAGGAATAAGTGAATCAAATTTGGTGTGGATGAATCAAACGATGTAGATTCGTATAGAGAACAAAGATGCCAATTTTGCTTTGTAATATACAAGCAGAATTACCCAACATTATTCAATCTGAGCTGTTTAAAAATTGATTGAAAGTAATCCGAATAAATTCAATTTTCTCTTTCGTAAAAGTATACAAATAAAGAAAAAAATAAGTGAGCAGAAAATAATTTTTCAAACTCTAATCTGACATTTTTATAGCTCCTACAATTTACTTTGGACGAAATGCGTATGATTGCTTTATCCAATCATATACAACCCATTTCACAAACATCACACTATAGTGTTATAGTGTAAGACAAAGCTACAAAAGTTGATCGCGAGATGACTATTATAGAAATCGATTTTGAGCTTTGTGATTGTGAATGCCCATTAAGTTATTTTCCTGTAAAAATGACAAGTGTATTAGTACAACCCTTTTCCAATCAATATTTTTTGACTTGTAGTACTCATACACCAGGAATGCAACATTCCCAAATTCCACCATCATTGTGTAAGGCTATAAAATCATGTTGATACCACATTTATGATCAATTTCTTTTCATGCAAATGCATTTTTTTTCTTGATAGTTCCATTCCGTATTTGAAATGACAACTTGTTTTTTGAGGCTTTCAGAACAGACGAAACATACTAAGTTAATCGATTACAATTTTTCAAAAAACGGATTGTCACTTTTACAGCTAAAAGAAAATGCATGTTTTACGCAAATGTTTGACAGCAGAGTTATATAAGTAATAGCTTGAACTCGTAAAGTAAACACCATCGATATTCTGTCACTTAAAACTAAAACTTTTTAACTTTTCAAGTCCCATTTAGAATCATTCATAACCGTAATATTATTCCAAGATCTACAAAGCCCCCTTATTGAAAATAATATGAATAATAATCAAATACGATCTTTTATCAAATAAAAGATAGTAAAACTAGTCTTCCCAATGAATTAAAAAGTGCAGCAAATTAGAATGCACTTGAAGCATCAAGAGATATAAGAAAAAGATAATTTTTATGTAAATAAAAAATACTTTTAAATTATTTTGTAAGGTTTTAAAAACACTCGAATGTATCTAAATTAATCAAACTTGTACTTATATTTTTTAATGAAAAACTACACATTTGTGGATAATACTTATAACTTTTAATTAACAAATTATAAAAAATATGTTTAATATTACAATTTATGATTGAAAGATTAAATTGAAATTCACGAATAATGCATTTATCAATATTACAATGCAACCGAAAGTAGTATAAGTAAATTTACACTAAAGTAATAACTGTAGTAAATAGAAATGAACAATGCAAAAGATTTGTTGAAAACTCTCTGACTTAACATAGCTACATTGAAGGTAGGTAAATTATTTTCCTGATAAGCGAAGGAGTACTAAATCAAACTAGGGGGCCCGCCCCCTGCTCGCTAAAGCTCGCCAACCCCCGGAGGATTGCTTCGCAATCCTCATAGGTTTGCTGCGCGAACCTATACTCGCTTCGATGGCATTAATGAAGACATGTGTCCTAGCAGAAAGAATTGTTTACAAAATATGATGTTCCAAAAAATATTTTTCAAATCTAATTTTGCTGTATTACAGAAAGTAAATATACAGTACCCTGGAATCAGAATTCAAATGAAAACTTTGAACAAATTTTGAGTCGAAATGTGAGCGCTGCTTTGGAAATTGAATACCCAGCATGTTCTTTGCGTGTACATTTCCAGCACTCTCGACTCACCCACACTTTTTCATTGAGTTTGTTGTCGAAAGTTATAGTGCAAGCGTTTTGTTGAAATATAATTGTTACACCTGAAAAGGACTGTTTTTAAATGGCCCTGAAATGATCCACCGCTTTCTTCGATTTCTTATTATAAACTGCAACAGCTCGACGAAAATTCATTTTTTTTTACAATAAAATTTCATCCGATAACGCTATAAATTCAATTGAAGCGCGAGGCTTCGTGGTATACAAACAATCGGTAAATGTTTCCAAAACGCTATAACAAATAACGTCTTTTTTGCGTGCCACGTAAGAGAATTATATATATAGATGGAATATTTTCAGAGTTTAAACAACGCAGAAAGCAAGTACACTCATCCCGTATTCAATCACTGGCCCTGCTTTACCCAATGCCGATATTAATATTTAACTTTCAGCAGCGCATTGTGCGTCTCTGTCACATTCACAGATTAAAAAGTGTCTTTCACAATGAAAATAAGAACTTTCTTATACCGAATAAGAGTAAAATTAATTTTAGAACATTTATTATTCTGGAGGCATGCAGTACCTGTCTTTCGGTCACCCCTTTTTGGCCTAACTACGTGCAAGTTTACACTCAGGACACCACTCAAGAACGGCCCTGAACATTGAAGGTGATACCTGTGTAGAATACGGAAGTGACTATACCATTCCAGTTGCATTGAACCATGGTTGACAGCTTATTCACCCCAACATACCAAGGAGAAAAAGTGAACGCATACTAAAGGTTTTAACATGAAATTTATCTGAAAAATGCGTTGTGATATTTTGGTTTAAAAATTTTTTTAACTAAATCTCGGAGCTATTTTTTTAAATATTTGAGAAATGACGATACTTTATGAAGTAAATAGGAGGGTGTGTAATCAACCACAGTTTTATGAAGAAATCAAAATGACCAAAAAGCAGAAATTTAAGCTGTTCTCATCTTATGTAAACTATTTTTTTTTTGTAATATTCTAGCGCTTTAAAACTTTCAGAATTATTTTTATAACGTAATAAAAAGGAACTAAATTTATATTTGCTCTATTATAATTATATTCTTGATTCGCAATAATAATTGAAAATTTTCTCATGTTGAATTATAAGATGATTTAAAAAAAGAAATTTACAAATAGGTGTCACAAAATAATGTAAATTAAAACTAGAATTTCCATGTAAAAATTAAATATAATTTTGACTAAGAAAAACAAATAATAAAATGCTTTTTAATTTTTTTTTCTATCAACACCCCAGTGCACTATTAATTGTCTAAAAGAATGTAAAAATCTTTCAAAAATGACTTTAATAAAAATTCCTCTAATTCAAAATACACTAAACATAACTGGAACTAAAAATATTATTTAACTTTTATATTTAACTATTACCACTATTTAACTAATTAAAAAGAAACCAACAAAATCTTTCATTTCCAAGAAAACTGCCGGTTTAAAAACGGTTCCATTCAATAACATATAGCGACAAATTTTAATCCGTCTCTATTAATTGTAAATCGCTATTCCAAAATAATTAATTTCACACATTCCGATACCAAAATTAATCCTGAGGAAAATCCATCATGAATTAGTACATAAATCAAATGACATGAAAATACTTTAATTGCAAAATAATTAATTTGTACTATTAATTGTCTAAAAGAATTCAAAAAACTTTCAAAAATGACTTCAATCAAAATTACTCTAATTCAAAACACACTAAAAATAACTGAACTAAATATATTATTAAACTCTTAAAATTAACTATTACCACTATTTAACTAATTAATGAGAAACCAACAAAATCTTTCATTTCCAAGAAAACTACCGGTTTAAAAACGGTTCTATTCAATAACATATAGCGACACATTTTAATCCGTCGCTATTAATTGCAAATCGCTATTCCAAAATAATTAATTTCACACATTCCGATACCAAAATTAATTCTGAGTAAATCCATCATGAATTAGTACATGAATCAAATGACATGAAAATACTTTTATTGCAAAATGTCCACCGAAAATAATCCAGAGGAAAATCCTACATAAAGCAGTAAATAAATAAAATGGCATGAAAATGTTTTTCCTACCAGTAAACGAAGCATCGTGGACAGAAGTTGCTACTTTGAAGTCTTTCGAGGAACAAACCTGTGGCAGACTTCATTAAAAGTTTATATAGAACGCTCCGTTAGGCACAAACCAAATGGGAACACGAGAACACGTGATACCATTCAAACAATTTTCCGCCCAACTGTGCCTCTTAGTAGAAAGGGAAATTAGAAGGGGAAGTACACGAAGTCGAACCAAATAAACAAATCCTGTCGAGCAATACCGACACTTGTTTGAGTGTCGAACAAACTTCATTTGTGGAAACGAAAACTGTTAAAACTGCTTTAGTTTTTCCTGAAATAGCTGAATAACCCTATTCTGAGAGCGACTAATTGATGATTGCAAAAATTTTGGGATTTTTGCGGAGGGAAATAATTAATATTAATTACTTTTAATTACAACTGAAATTACACTGTATGAATCACTCGGGATATTATCCTATTTTAGCGCTATTATCTAACTTCCCTATCACTACTTGCATCGTCGTCTGATATTACTTACTCTTCTTACTAGTCTTACTCTTCTTTACTAGCCTTGGTCTGAAAGGTACTGTACATAGCAATAAGCTTAGAACTATTCATCAGCTGAAAAAAATCCCACAGTGAATTGAGCAATAAATATCAACATTCTGAAGCATTCTAAAAATAACCCTATTCTAAGAGCTACTTATTGAGGATTGCAAAAATTTTGGGATTTTTACGGGGGAAAATAATTAAGCTTAATTACTTTTTATTACTAATGAAATTACACTGTATGATTCACTCGGGATTTTATCCTATATAAGCGTTATAATCTAACTCCTCGATTACTACTTGCGTAGTCGTCTGATAAAAGGTACTTACTCTTTTTTACTAGCCTTGGTCTGAAAGGTACTGTACAGTACACATAGCAATAAGCCTAGGACTATTCATCAGCTGAAAAACATCCCGCGGTGAATTGAAGCAATAAATATCAACATTCTGAACATTTGACTATATGTAGATAGTTGATCTCTGGATGTTGATTGAGGACATTTTCAGCATCTTATGCGATATCACAGTGATTATGAAGAGATAAGGCACTTTGTATTTAACATTCAGCTTGAAATAGTTTCCCCTTTTTAAAATTACAGCCCTTTTTTTGCGTAAAGTCCCGAGTGAATCACACTGTACAAGCTCATGGCGATAATATCCAATAGAAATATAAGTCTCAAAAATCTGCAGTAATTTAGCAGATAAATACAACTGTCAATAAACAAAGCCTGTCAAAAAATCATGCCGAGTAGGCGATGTCGCGTTTTTGGTTTAACCTACTAATTGTTATGTTCCTCGAGTTAGGTGTTAGCACAACCTCAATGATCCCAACACCATGCAATAAAAAAAATAATTAAACACAATATTTTATCTGTCGAGTGATATGCGTTTGAAAATAGCCTTGTCACAACTCTGAGTAATAATTAAGTAACGTTAACAGAAAAAGAGGGTACGCATGGTGTTTTCGCAATTATAGTTCGAATAGTTTGGTAATTTTGTGAAATATTTTTTTTTAATTTAGCCTACTTTATCCATGCATTTATACAGCCAATTACCACATCAGTTCATGTGGGATAGAAATTTCATGCACTACACAAACTCACTTGAACCCCCAAATCACTTGAATGCCTATTTTTTACTAACAAAAGTATACACATGTCCAAAAATCAAGAATGATACTGAATTTGTATCAAGCAAAGATGATCTCAATCCAATGGAGCAAGTTTGAGATGCTCTCAGACGTTGCATTGTAGCCTAGGCAACACTACCAAGGACCCCACGTATCTGTCGGACTCTTTGCCTTGGAAATTCTTGAACAGTCTCGTGAAAAGCATAACTGCGCGTTGTTAGGCCTACATTAGGGTCAGAGCCTACATTAGTACATTGCCCAGTAGGTGATTTTTAACAATGTAAGAATATTATGATTATAACGTGTATGTGTGTGCGTTCACCTAAACATTTTTAATTTCTTTAGTTCCAATAAGCACCACGATACATGTTGTGTTCTTAAACATTTCACACAGCTTGCGGAATATTCATTTATCATTTGAGGTTCTTCTGTGCACTGTACTGGCACAGGATTCATCTCAGATCGCAGTATCCTTAATTTTCGAGCATGTGTGTAGATATGTTGTAATAAATAGCACTTTTCTGTAATTTGCCACCAAGTCCTCAGTAAATGTATAATGATAAAATCAACGCAATCTTAAAACGGGGAAAAAAGTTCTGATATGTACCAGAAATTTACTTATCAGACTGTTCAATGCAAAAAGCAACTGAGTTGCTGGAATTTCCAAATTAAGTCAAATCATTTGTCAAAGTTTGAAATCGAGCTGTTCATTTACATATGAAAGCAAACACGAATGATTTGTTTTTCGATAACCCTAATAGCAGAACCTATACACGGTGCGTTTCCATAACAGCAAGTGAGGCGTATAATTGTTACACCCGTAGACCCAGACGTTTTCCCAAAACAAACATTCTTAGATACTCCTCTCTCCGAATACGTCTGAGTTACGTTCAAACCAACATGGGAGAGGTCATTGAGTCTTCTTAGCAGCGATGCGATTCTGTTGTTCATATTGGGCGACGTCAGACAAGGGATTACGAAGTAATTGGAGTGTAGAACAAGGAGGATTGCACGAAAGTTTTCTATTTGCGCTTCGCTACTCAAATGAAAAATGTTTCCTCGTAGTAATTTTGAACCGGCTCGTATATAGGTGGATGCTTTCTTTAATTCCAACGCGTCTATTTAGTTTGTTTTTCATGTAAACACGAGTCTCTCTCTTTTTTTATTTGATACTGTCTCTAAATCTTTGTCTCTCGTTTCTCTTTTTATTTGATTCTGTCTCTAGATAATTGTCTTTATATTTGATTCTGTTTCTAGATATTTATGAGTCTCACTCTCTTTATTAGATTCTGTATCTAGATATTTGTGTGTCACACTCTATTTATTTGATTCTGTTTCTAGATATATATATATTTGTTTCTCTCTCTCTTTATTTGATTCTGTCTCTAGGTATTTGTGTGTCTCACTCTCTTTACTTGATTTACTTTATATATATATATATATATATATATATATATATATATATATATATATATATATATATATATATATATATATATATATATATATTTGTCTCTTTGTTCTCTTTTTATTTGATTCTGTCTCTAGATGTATGTCTCTCTATTTGATTCTTTATCTAGATATTTGTGTGTGTCTATCTCTCTTTATTTGATTCTGTCTCTAGATATTATCTTTGTCTCTCTCTCTCTCTCTCTCTTTATTTGATTATGTCTTTAGATAATTGTCTTTCTATTTGATTCTGTATCTATATATATATATATATATAGAAACAGAATCAAATATATATATATATATATATATATTTGGTTTTTTTTTCTCTCTCTCTCTCTCTATGTATATATATATATATATATATATATATATAGTCTCTCTTTCTCTTTCTTTATTTGATTCTGTCTCTAGATCTTTGTCTCTCTTTTATCTCTTTATTTGATTCTGTATCTATATCTTTGTCTCTCTATTTGATTCTGTATCTATATATTTGTCTCTCTATTTGATTCTGTACCTATATATTTGTGTTGTGTTTCTCTCTCTCTTTATTTGATTCTGTATCTATATATATGTGTGTGTTTCTCTCTCTTTATTTGATTCTGTCTCTAAATCTATCTCTCTCTCTAGCTCTGTTCTCTCGTTTTCTAAAATAATCTTTCTTTTGACCATTTGAGCCCTGTCTCATTATGTATATCTACATCTCCAAATGTCTTCTTCCTCCCTTCCTTACATTCTCTCAAAACTTTCTCTCTCTCTCTCTCTCGTTTTAAGTAAATCTTGCTTTTGACCATTTGAATGCTGTTTCTTTATATGTATCTACATCTTTAAATGCATTTTTCACTCTCTTCATTACATCCTCTCTTTACTTCTTTCTTTCTCTCTTGCTCTCTCTCTCTCTCTCTCTCTTCCTCGTTCTGCTTCCTTCCTTGCAACTATGACAATACTTTAAATCTCTATTCTGTCTATCTCTATCTCTGTGTGTGTCTCTCTCTCTCTCTCTTTCTGCTTCCCCCCCCCCTTCCTTACATCTCTTACAATACTTTAAATCTCTCTGTTCTGTCTCTCTCTCTCTCTCTTTAATCTTAATTGAAATAATGTTATATAAACTAAGTATTTAAATGTTTTGCAAGTGAAGTGCTCAGTAACGCAATTAAAAGAAATCAAGTAACCATATTACCACATATGTATACTATGGATGGCAAAAAGGGAAATGTAGTGTTCCATTAAATTTTTAAATATATAAATACCACTGTTCAATCACATCACCTTGGTTCTCTTTTAGTTCTTCAGGATCCGCTTCTGTGTTATTTTTCTAGGTAACACCCTCCCTTAAAAATATTTCGCTTTGCCATTTTAATATGCATATAAGTAGAAATTCGGTGGTACTTGATTTTATCCTCGAATACCTTATAAAAAAATTTTAAAACCGAAATGTAATAACAATAAGATAATTTGAAATTCTTCTTTTACATAATTTTTCCCTCAAAAAACACGTTTTATTCGGTTTAAGTTATACGGAATCATATTTACAAAACATAAAATACGACACATGCTACATTTACAATTTCACCCTCTATTCATGGGGTCACGGTAGCCCAGTTGGTAGAGTCGAGGATTAACACTCAGAAGGTTACGAGTTTTAAACTCGATCCAACTGAAGACTGTAGTGTACATGGAGGCTGGTGTACGTTACATATGTCGTCGCCTCAAATGTCCTCATTTTGACGTGGTGTGGGAGTTTGAGAGAAGAGTAACAGGTCAGATGTTGATCTTGTCATTTGATCGCGGTTCAAAACTACAAGGTGTTGTCATCGAATTTCTCCCTTTGGTGTTGATCTCGGATCTTCGCCGATGACCTGTTGTGATGCTCCATAGCTCCAATCTTTTTCGGTATATGCGTCAATTACCTTTTTCCTGCAGAAAACATCCAAGCAGAGAGAGAGGATTTAAATTTTATGAGCTAAAACTTACGGTAAGGTGTAATCCAGAAACAAAATACAATATATACAGTAAAACTCCACTTATAACGATTCAATGGGGAACAGACCCATCCGGATTATCGAATATCCTGATAAATGGATAATTCGCGAAGAATAGGTTATTTCTTATCAAAAAAACGAATTTGGCTTTAGTAAGTATTATAATTTAATGACTGAAAACAATTTTGTTTACATTTTGTACTTACATACTGTATTAAAATGTATCAATTCTTGAACATTTCGGTCAAAGTCAGTTGTTTCGTTATCTACTAGTTTCCGTGCAGCCAAGTCTTGCATGCGCTTGAGGCGAGTAGCTGTTGATGGTCGTATTCAGGCTGCCGATCCATCCATTTTAGAGCTGTGTCAATTCACTCAAACACCTCACGGTCCCGCCTCTAGTAGAGTAGCAATGTCGTCGTCATCTTCCGGGTCATCAATGAGTTATCTCATCTTTTGAATGAGTTCACGTCACTGAGAATTTGGAATCCAAGGTCCGAAGAATCACACACCAGCCACTCGCCTACGTCCTCTGCACTGCACTCGGAACATCCAGGAATAATTTTTATGTCATCAGTGAACACTTCGCCCTCTTCGTTTGTGTCATTCACCTACAGTAATCTTTTAAAATACGAATTTGGATTATTTCTTTTTTTTTTCTCTGAGCGATTCGGATAACTGGAGTTCGGATAATTTGAGTTCTACTGTATTTAAAAAAAGCTTTTTAAAACCTAACACCATGAAACGCTTGATTTAATCAAAGAAATCTCTGATTTCATGCTTCATTTAGCAAACAAGTCTAGACAGTCTTTAAAAAATTGTAATAATCCATACTAACTGCATAATATCTAACGAGATATTATTTCTGTTACTCGAACATTCTACATCACCAGACTGTGTAGTGGTTTATTTATCACGCTCTATTTAAGTTAATAATTAAGTCACGCAAAGAGGAATAAGATGATACAAGCATCGTAGATCTTACCCGCAACTTTTAAGATCGATTATCATCATTACAGAGGCTGTTCGCACATTTTTTAGACGATTTTGATTAGCGGTAATAAGAAATCGTTTGCTGCAAAAGAAATAATTGCAGTTGCACTATGCTTTTAAAAGTAAAAATTATCATCTGCGGCTTGAGAGGTTTGTTTTTATTCAAAATGACGTTTTTAACGAAGCAGTGGTTCGAAGGCTATATTTATGCTCTTTCCGAAGAGAAATATTCATATTCCGTTATCCAAAAACGATGTGAGAGTCATGGTTTTGTGATATCTAAAGCGTCGATAGGTAATATCGTCAACAAGAAATGAAAAAACCGTCAAATTGGAGCCTCAAGTGGGACAAAAATTCCAAACAAGTATCCAAGGAAGAAACGGACATCTTCGACTATTACAAAGGTACGTTGTTTAATGTTAAAAAAAATCCCCCTAGTCAAAGGACAGTTGCAAAATCATTAAAATGCTCGGTGTCCACTGTAAACAAAATCATAAACGTTGATTTAAATCTTAAGAAAGCGAAAAAACGCAATGTGCATCGTCTTTCTCCAAAGCATATCGCTGAACGCAGGACACGCTGCCGAATTCTATATGAGAAACACTTATCCAATGAAAAATGGAAAAAAATTGTCCCAATAGATGAATCATGGGTGTATTTAAATGATTGCAGCAAAAAAAAGAGCCATTTATTACCATAAAAGGGAGAAAAAATTATTTAAATTATTAAGTGCATGGTTCACAGAATCGAAAGAAAGTTATTCTAAGGGATTCATGATTGTTGCTGGTTTTTTATATAATGGCAGTTCAAAATAAAGAGAGTGGGAAAAAAATGTCAAGATTAACTCCAAATACTATCAGGAACATATTTTATCGCCAATTTTTCTGAATGAAATACCATAGCTTTACCCACAGTGCCATCATTCTGTGGAACTCCATCAAGACAAAGCTAGCAGTCACACATCAAAATCCACTGTAAATTTCCTAAAAGAAATGGAACAAAAAACCGGTATCAAGGCCATACCCTTCACTGATATCCCTACTAAATCTCCCGATCTATCTATCTCCTATGGATTTTTGTGCTTTCGGATTTTTAAAATCTGCATTATCCAAACGTCGTCCCACAACCCTTACAGGACTCTGGAAAGCAGTTCAGGAGGAATGGGATAGAATACCTCTTCTGACACTTCAAAAGGCATTATTATCCTGGAAATTACGGTGTCGAAAGATAGTTCAGAATAAGGGCTATCAAATAGAACATTTAAAACACAAGAATTTTATGTAATTTAGTTTTGTGAATACAATATACATTGTCTAAAAAATGTGTGAACAGCCTCTGTATAATGTACAAGCACGACTTCCCAGATTTGATCGTCTTGAATTAATTCATATATTAAAGCAACCGGCAATACAGCTCTTTTACATAACAATTAGCAGACCTAAGCATTGCATCTATGTTAAGGTTTCTCAGTTGGTGATTGTGTCTATTGCTGACAGTGTATATCTATTGATGACAGTTACATGCCATATCGGTCAGTAGTAACCCAGGCGACGGATTAGCAACACGAGAGTTGAAAGTACGAACCCGGTCCAGTCAAAGACAGTAATGTACCCAGGCGCTTGTAAACGTTATATCTGTCGTGGCCTCAAATGTCGTCGCGTTGACGTGGTGTGGAAGTTTGGAAAGTGGGATGCCAAGTGGTGTCGTCGTCATCTGATATTGATTCAAAATTACGAGGTGTTGTCCTCGGATCTTTCCTTTAGTGATTGATCCCAAACCGTCGCCAAAAGCACGATGTGTGGATCTTGTGAGAGGTCAACTACCTTCATTCCATTTCTTAAAATCCAGATATAATGAATATAAACATAACTTTTAATAGCTTGTACATTTGTTTTTACAACTCCTAACTGATCTCGAATATTTTTAGGTCTGACTCTGAACGAAAATGTTTTTTCTATAAACCACCTATTCCAATAAACCTCTTGGGGTACGGTGTCCTGGTTGAAAGAGCAACAGATTAGCAACCTGAGAGTTTCGAGTTCGAATCCAACAAACACCGTCGTGTACAAAGGGAGCTGGTGCACGTTAAATCTGTTGCGGCCTCAAATGTCCTCACGTTGGCGTGGTGTGGAATTTTGGTGAGTAGGGTGCCAGCTCAGGTGTTCCCTCGTTATCTGACCGTGGCTACAAATTACCTGGTATTGTCTTAGAAACTTTCCCATTGGGATTAACCCCGGACCATCTTCAATAGTTCATTGTGTTACTCCAGTACGATGTTAATTCAAATACCTACCTACCAACAAACTACCTATTCCAACAGAGTTTATGGTAAACGTGAATTTTACTTTCAGTTAACAAGGGTGGAATACGTACAGGAAGTACGCGTTACCATGAAAACGCTAGATCCATCTACATTCAGCTTTACAGAAACAGCTTCATATTTCTCTGTCATATTTCTTTAACAATAATTCAGCTAAAAGAACTGACGCGAAACGTTTCTCGTAGAATCTTTTTTTCAATTTTATTA
Organism: Metellina segmentata; assembly: GCA_947359465.1. Taxonomy (NCBI): domain Eukaryota; kingdom Metazoa; phylum Arthropoda; class Arachnida; order Araneae; family Tetragnathidae; genus Metellina; species Metellina segmentata. Next base: position 107,457,190 of record OX375879.1, read on the forward strand.
AACATGTCATATTGTCATGTACCATTTTATTCTGGTATTCATACATATTACTACCCTAAGGCCCGATGCACACATCCGATTTTTCAACGTGCGGCGCCGCTGCGGCACCGAAGCCCAGCTATGCACACATAACCGTGAAATGACGCAACTACTCATTTCACGCCATTTTCGATAACTATTCTGTCGAAGAACACGTGTTTATTTCGCTTACTTGGTGTAAAAAAAAGTATATTTTGAAACAAAATAGACGTTACTGGAAACATCCATTTATTAATTATTATTTATATTCCATTTATTTATGAAAACAATGTACTTCAGACCGGATAAGCGTGTGCGGCGAACCGCGGCGCCGTTAGGAACTGCGGTACAAATTACACGCCAGTTGGACGTGCGTCGCCGCAACGGCGCCGGAGGCATGTGTGCACTACTCCATTGGGTCTCATGTACACTGCTGGCCACCGTAAATGCAACACCCAGAAGGAAGCATGCAAATAATATGAAATTTACAACATGCATTAGCGGAGGCGAGATATGCAAATGATTAGAATTTCAACGCAGACGCACATCACGCTCGTCTGTGACGCCACTTCAAAGCGCTATTTAAGGCTTGGAGATTTCGACGATTTCAAGTACGGCAATTGTGTTTTTCTTGTGGTTTTTTCAAAAAAACGATCAATTATGCCTCGTAGAAAACAGCGATCCTCTTTTGATCAAGTATCCGAGTTCGACAGAGGAAGAATAATGGCCTACCGAGATTGTGGATTATCTTTCAGGGAAATCGGTAGTCGTGTTGGACGAAATCAAACAACTGTAATGCGGATATGTGATCGTTGGATGCAGGAGGGTACGACGGACCGACGTGTTCGATCGCATCCACCTCAGTGCACCACTTCACGGGATGACAGGCATATTGTGCGTATGGCAGTGACGGATCACTCAGCCACATCACGAACCATAGCACAGCACATTCAGTATGTAACGCATCATCCAGTGTCTGCGCGTACCATTCGACGCCGTTTACAGCAGAGTGGTCTGTCCGCAAGACGTCCATTGCTTCGTCTAAACTTGACGCAGAACCACAGACGTCTCCGCCACCAATGGTGCGATGAAATAAAGATGTGGACGGCAGAATGGAATGAAATTGTCTTTACTGACGAGTCACGCTTCTGTCTGGAACACCTCGATGGTCGGATTCGAGTCTGGAGACACCGTGGAGAGAGGATGCTGAACAGCTGCGTTATGCACCGCCACACTGGTCCTGCACCGGGTATTATGGTATGGGGCGGTATTGGATATCACTTTCGCACTCCTCTAGTACGTATTGCCGGTACTTTAAACAGCCAGCGCTACATCTACGAGGTGTTGGAGCCAGTTGTCCTTCCTTACCTTCAGGGCTGCCCACAGCCATATTTCAACAGGATAATGCACGACCACACCTGACACGCATTGTCCAAGGGTTCTTGGTCAATCGCCAGATTGAATTGCTTCCCTGGCCAGCTCGCTCTCCGGATCTTTCGCCGATAGAAAACATGTGGTCCATGGTTGCTCAACGATTGACCCAGATTACATCCCCAGCTGCCACACCAGATCAACTTTGGCAACGTGTAGAATCTGCTTGGTCTGCTGTACCCCAAGAACACATCCAAAGTCTCTTTGAATCAATGCCGAGGCGTGTGGCAGCGGTGATCTCCAACAATGGCGGCAACATGTTATCTACAAAATAAATTTTGTTGTGATATCTCTTGTCTTTCTTGGTGTTGCAATTTGGGTTGCCAGCAGTGTATCTCAGACCGCACTTGCGTTGCGGCAGCAGCGCCGCACGTTGAAAAATAGGATGTGTGCACCGGGCTAAAGGCTACATGCAATACCATCTGCACGGTATTTTGGTCTTATCTACCTTTTAATTGCAGATTCTAAAATTAAATTTAGATCGAGGCCCTTTGATCTAGTGAAAAATTTTAAATTTACCACACAAATCTTCGAACATTGCACAATTGCTCGGCATTTAGTCATGTAATTCGTGACACTTATATGGACGGGTTCAAGTTATAGTGGTGTTAGAGTCACTTTTTCAAAACACCTTTCTTGGACACAGAAACCAGATAAGTCAATCTGTTTGTAGAAAACAAGAAATAAGTTAGAGCTTCATTCAATGTCCAACAAAAGACAGTGGAAGTTTTATTGATAAAGGAGGCTACCGTTTTGTTGGTCTTGAGACCAGTGATGAATGGGAGCCTGTCAAAAGACAGTTCCTCAGAAACAGAAGATAAGTTCCTCCATACCAATGTTTGTCCAATAAACGTGAGTTATAAAATATAGCTAATTTTATTTTAGTTAGACTAAGAAACAATTTTCAAATAATTAATATTTTTGTTTCACTTAATTTATTTATTCAAGTATTTGAAATTGCTTCAGTTAGCACCCACCAAAAATCATTTGAAATTTGTGTTTGTTAGTCTGATTAAAAATAAAATTAATTAAAAATTAAACTGCTCCATTCAATGTCGAAAAATGACTAAAGATGAAAAGTAACAATAATTAAAATAAAAATATAGTGTTGAAAAGTTGGTAATTGTTGATTATCACGTTGCCAACCAGAACCTTTTATTAAATGAATTTTTAAGAACAACAGTATAGGAACTACTTTCTAAATGGATCATTTCGAAAAAAATGTTGTTATTATATCCCTATATAGTATTAGAATCCAATTTTCTGCTAATTTTGCTAATATAGATTTATGTTGACTAAAATGAGTCTTAACGTCTTAAAATATGCGTTGCTTTCGAACACTGTATTCCACGTAGAAAGAAAAACGAGAACAATTGCCCCGTTAGATGATTGAAGATTCAATGGATTAGGTATTTTTTTAGGAATTTTTTTTAATTAACGTCAAACTGGAGAAGCAGAACGGGCTCCAATGTATTAGGATTTTGAAAGATCGTCCTTACACTTTTCGGTATAAAGAAACACGGAATGATGACATGCCGTTTTCTATGCTAAATCGACAACAAGCAGGGGCTGGTACACCATCATCTCTAGCGAACGTTTATCAAGATGCCTTGTTTACCAAGATGACCGATTACAGAAGCGAAGACGGACATGATTGATCTCCTGTAACACATTCCACCAGTGAAACGTGATTCTTTCCTTTCTCTTCGAACGACTATTGAATGTGTTTCCAGTGTACCACCACCTGACGAAATTGGTACACTGGAAACTAGATCCAGAGCCAGAAGAAAATAAAGAATGAATATTTATTCAGTCTTTGATTTTTGTCCATTTTGTAACAATAATTAGTTGTTTTTAAAGAGAATAAAATATTTTTTTGAGGTTCACTTAATATCCATTATGTTTACAAATACACTGGTGTAAGTCATTGACTTTAATACACAGTGGTGTAAGTCATTTCCGTCAGCAGTAAAATTGTAACTATTGTACAAATTTAATTTAATTTAAGCCTCTATGTTAAATTTGGATTAAGGAAACACCCCTGTAATGGTAACATTACAACATTTTACGTCCCGTATTTATTACAGTACCTTTTGCGTTATTTTATTTTTTTTAAACTAAGAATAAGTGACTTATAACACTGTAGCTTTAACCTGTCCGTATATCACAATCATTCATGTTTCAAAGAATTTCAGTTTACCCAAAAAGCTTTATTTTAAAATTTTCTTTGTTGTCTATCAGCCTTCCAAGAACGCTGCATAACAATCAGCAATTTTATGAGTTCTATAGCTCTTGTATTGTATTATAGTCTTACATATAGTATTTATAAAACTACTTCAGTAGTAAAGATAATGACCAAAACAAACTGCTAAGATAAGAATTTCGTAAAATTTTTTGTTTTATTTTAGAAATGTTTAAAATATTTTCTATTTTTTATTGGCAACGCCCAAATTACTACTATAAGCATACTTTTCAATCTGTTTATTTTATAAACCTAAAGAACACTGTGCCTTCCATATCCACATATTCTTAGGAAATAACCTGTTTGTGTTTACTAATAGTTTATTATTTTTCTGAGACGCAGCGCAAAATTCAGTTTAGAAAGTAAACATGAGCTAAAACGTAGATCATTAACTTCTACTTTTCTCTCTCCAAATAAAACAATAAAAATCACACAAGAGGAAACAGTTAAAGTTATTTTAATATAAAAGCAATTTGAGTACAAAATAGTCAACTGAAGTTTCCTTGAATTGAACAATTCTGACCTTCTTTATGACACCAAATTCCTTACAGCCTTCATTAAGAACTCCATGGACAAGGTAAAATTTATTTTGCAATTCTTCATCTGAAATGCATAAAATAGAAATATAAGGTGTTGTGGATCGTTAAATACTTAAAATAATTTCAATTTATTTAAAAACTTGCAAAAGTATGATCGAAGGCTATACATAATTATTTTTAAGGCTTATAGACCTTTAAATACTTTGACCCAGTTCAACTAAAATATAGATTCAATATATAACGCAATATAATTCAGTAAATAATATTGGATAGACGATGTGATTCTGTTTGCCTCATAAAATGTGAAGTCTGTGAAGAAAACTTTAGTCTTTAGCTGTTTCATTTCTTTGTTTTGAAAAATGAAGTCTTAAATCCAGTGATGGTTTCCGAAATTGAAGTCTTGGGAAGGCAACATTAACAAAACGTTGTAACGCTTACAGTTAAAAGTAAGGTAAGATGGTTCAAGATTTCTGAAAAAGGGTAAATTTACTAAATCTTGGATAAGAATTGAAACTGTAGTCAGGTACTTAAAACCGCTCGCAAAAGACGGTTTTGAATAAAAAAAGTATAAAAACTCTAATGATATAAGGCCCAATCATTAAAATTTTTTACAAGATTTTTACAATCCAGACTCTAATTCCATAAGATATTGTCCTCATATCTAAAAGGTATCCTCTCTAAGTAATACCTCTATCTTTTTTAAAGAACTGGCTTATGAACTATTAGGAAAGCTTATGAAGAAACCTACTACATCTAGCTAACTTCCTACAAAGCAATGTTAATATATCGCATTTATTTGTTCACATTTCCTACAAAATATGTTTGATTTTGAATTTACATAACAGATAGCTTTGAATAAGATAGTAAATACGGAACATATTCCCTGTATTCTTAACGTTTTTTTTTTTTTTTTTTTGTATTTTATTCGACAATACAAAAGTTAATTAGGGAACGAAATTGAGTTGATACAGAGGATATAACTTTACCATTTTTATAACTTCCTGTATTTTCCCATTTAAACATGCTTTTCTTAATTGCTTCCGTTACATTACAGCTTTTAATTGTACTGTTTAATAGGAGGTAGAAAGACGAAATACTGTATAGGACATTTTCATTTCATGCTTTCTTGGCACGTCATGGCTTTCCGAATACTGAATGACTTCTTCCGCATTTTCATGAGAATTGTTTTGAATGGCTTCTATTCTGGAAATTAATCGGATATTTTGCAACCCCTTTGCAACATATTCAGTTATTAATGTAATGGTTGTATAAAACACTTTAAGGAAAGTACAAGACTCACAGCAAATAAATATATGTCAATCTTAAGCCTCAACCATGCACGCATTTCTCCACCAAAAACAGTTTTCGCTGCACGACTAACCAAGTTTAGACTTCGTAAACAATCAAACCTTTCCTCAGATTCTTTCAGGTAGTAGGTGTGGCTATTTATTTATTAAGTGTAAAGTAAGGTAAAACAATTGTACACTTTTCGTAAATCTCATGACACTCGGAGGTCCGTTGGTTGCGTTTTATAGCGCAAAGAACATACAGAGTGTCCTAAAAGTTCCTGTACTCCAACTTTAAATTATTTATTGACCGTGTTTTTTTAAATTATTGAATTTTATCGTCTGCTTATAGTTTTATCGACTCTTTAATTTTTATCGTTTGATTTTCTTCGCACTCAGGTTAAACGATTATAAAGTTCCATGTCATTTTATTCTTCATTGCAAGATGAATTTATCACGCATTCAGAGAATTGTGCTGCTTGAGGCTTATTTTTAATGTAAGTCACATGAAAGATTTAACCCTTCTTTGCATAATGGTAGAAATTTCCATCATAACATTGAATGCCCAAAAATTATATAAAAGAACAAGTTCTCTTTAAGTTGATCGTGTCTGGATACCTTTTTAATGTCCATTGCATAAAAAAAAACATAGCTGTAAAAAATAAGCAAGTGTCACTATCAGTAAAACGAGCTTGAAGTTGTCATTCCGCTGTTTGTTGTAGTTGTAATAAACGTATGATTTCGTTTTTAATTTTGTTTTATTATATTTGAGTTTCTATTGCTAAAAAAGTGAAAATGAGTGGAAGAAAGGTTTGTAACATGTGTTTCTGTTATTTTTAGAGCCATTTCTGAAAAAGTTTGCGTTTAATTTAAAAAATACCACATGATACCATCATATTGTTTTTTGCTAAATTTATACTATAAATATATACTAAGATTTTTTTAACCATTTTTCCTTTAATTTTGAACATGAATTATATCACCTTGATTTATTTCACCAATAAAGAAAAATTCATGCAAAGAAGGGTTAAAGAATTTTGGTGACAAAAATCCAAATGATGCAATATCGAGTAAAGATACGCTATATCAATTTATTCAACAATTTGTTGCATTATTAGAAATAATGAACGAGAGTCTTGGTTCCAACAAGACGTTGCAATCTGTCATACAAGTTATGAAACCATAGGCATGCTTCAGGTTTTTTTTGGCGATTGACTCATCGCAAGAAACCTTTGGCCACCTCGTTCCTTGATCTGCACATCCCTGACTTTTTTTTTTATGTGGGGATATTTAACGAACAAAGTCTATGAAGATAATCATCAAACAATAGGTTATCTGAATTTCAATTACTCTAAGGATTCAAGAAGTCACCCCCAGCAACTTTAAACGCGTTTCTAAAAATATGCGCAAACGACTTCAGCTTTGCCTCCAAGAAAAGAGAGGAAATTTTGAACATTTATTGTAAATGTACGTCCAAATTTTTTCCTAAGTTATGTTAAAAGTGCTTTTAACCATTGGCATAAAAATAATTGTTTTTAAGTTTGTTGTTTTTGTATAATAAATTCAAGAATCGTCAGTACGGGAACTTTTAGGACACTCTGTATTTGGCGAAGCTGTGCCAAACACTATGCAGCCAAGAAATGTACATGAGAACACAAGGAAAGGACATTCAGAGGAACAAATATTAATTATGATGAAATATTTGTCTTATCTTTAAGTGTGCACATGAATGAGCATGCACAATTTTTATGCTTAGCTTAAATACAACAATAAAGTAACTGTTCTGTTTATTGATGCTAATCTTTATTTTTCGAACTGTCTGATATTGAGTCTTAATCACCTATTAACGAAGATTGATTTGTGTTACGTGTAACTAAAAAAGCATTTTGCATTTTCTTGCCTTTTTATCGTAAATAAGGAAGGAGTTCCGTCACATGATACGGTAGGTAAAAATTGAAGTTCACTGCCAAATTTTGGTTGAAGAGCAATACTTTTTGTCTGATGGCGTTTTTTTTTTAATTGATTGATCTTTCTTGAAATATGCGTTTATTTGTTGTTTTTCTTCTTTATTTTAAGCGTTAGATCATAAAATAAAATTTTGTCGTTCTCAAGCTGTGCTATATCTTTTCTGTTTTCCATAATTCGCAGAATAGATATGAACATGTCTGGTGTTATTGTCATGACTAGTAAACCGATGTATAGTTTATCATTCATGTCTCGACATCATCACCAAATCTTGCATTTTTCTCACGTTCGTCAACCCTTTAAACACAACTAATTATTCCTTTAAACTTTTAAAGTGGTGTCACGAGAATTTTGGGCAGTATAGTATTAATTTTCCCCACAGAATACATAGTGACTAAATAATAATATGCATTGGTTGTAAGAATTCAAGGAAAGATTCTATTGATACAGAAGTCAAAACTAGTTATAAATCATGCAAAGAGTGCAGATTACAGGACAGATATAAGCGTGTGAACACCTGAGAGGGTTTATAAAGTATGGCTTGCTTAAAGCTTTTGGAACATCTATCTGTTAATTTCCATGTAAGCTCATACATTAGCCCTGGGACTGAAACTTTCAATTTCTCTTCCTTTTACTTAGATCTTTAAGAAATAAAGTGGTATTTACTGATTGATAAGATCAGACACAATCTTCTTTGTTACATTACGAATTTTAGAAATTTTATATGTATACTCCTTTTTTTAGTTTATCCGCAAACAGAATCTTATATGTAAACTTAATGTAATAAAATCGTTCCCCCGATCTGATCATGGGAAAGCTTTAACATCATGTAAAGAATATAATGATTTCACATGACAAAAGTTGAGAAGTTAAAAATAATATTCGTAACATAATTTGAAAGTTGTTTAAAATTCACAGTTGGTTTAGAATATTTCATTTTCTACCATCAAAAAACTTGTGTTAGAGAAAGATTTTAAGCGAAATTGTGATTATTCCTACCATATTCCTTTACTTCGAGACCAAACAGCAACCAGTCGAATTCCTTTTAATGTTTACCAGACGATGGGTCGGGCAGCATAGGCATAGGGCCAGCTGTTGTAGACTTTTCCAGTGGCGGAACTTGCGACTTGTCCAGTGGTAAAGTCATAGTAATTTCCAGCATAATCCTTTGCGCCTCCTACTCCTGGATGGAGAAGGTATTGGGCACTTGCCATGCAGACAACGGCGAAGAGAACAACGAAAAACACCTGAAACACATCGAGGATTATAAACTAAAATATAATTAAGGCAATTGCAACAAAACCAACTTCACGTTAGTTTCATTCAACTTATACACTTCATGACTACTTTACCAGCGGTAGGTAGGTATTTTAATTAACGTCGCAATGAAGAAGCACGATGAGCTATTGGGGAAGCCAAAGATTCGAAGAAAACACCAAGTAATTTTGAACCACGTTCAGATGACGACGCACCCCACTTTCCAAACTTCCACACCACGCCAACGACTTTACCAGAGGAATTGACGTATGTAAGTAGTGAAATGACCTCACACTGGAGCAACGCAACGAGCTATTGGTGACTTCCCGGGATCAATACTGAAGGGAAAGATAAAAGTACAACGTCTCGAAATTTTGAACCACGGTCAGATGACGACGTCAACACCTAAGTTGACACCTCACTTTCCAAATTTTCACACCACGCCAAGGGAAGAGCATCTGTGTCATTGCAATAGACGCAATGACACAGATTTAACGTGCACCAGCCTCCGTGTACACGAAGGTCTTTGACGGTACAGAGTTTCGAACTCGTAACCCATCGGTTGCTCTCCCAACTAGACTACCACGTCCTTACCAGTGGAATTGAAGATTGCAAAATCCAAATTCATAGCATTTATATACCGTTCAGTTAGCTAAACAGATTGAACATGAAATGTTGAGAGTATTTGGACTTACGGTTAGAAATGGAAATATATGTTGGTGTTTTTGGATTATTGTTATATACTAGTAAAAGAATAATGCTGCATTATTCGGGTTGAATGAATTAACTAAAAACTGAAAATAGGACGTAAGATTAATCATTTTTCTTTTTCGCATAAAAATGCAAACAACATTTAAGTGTCTGGAAAGTAATTGTTTAATAACGTTTCGATTTCTTAGTCTCTACAATTAACTTATATCGTCAGACATGTTTTCATCCATATAATACACATACATGGCTTGAGCCCCTATTGCCCATCCCTCCAGGCTCCTGATCAGAAATAGGGGTGACAGATCTTAAGCTAGGGAACTTTCTCTCTATCTCTATATCTTTATACACTCACTTCCAAAAGTTAAGCACGGATAGGAAAATGTTCATTTCTAGAAGGCAATCTGAATTTGAGAGGCTGTAATTTGCTTCAGAGGTAGATGGAAGTATGCAAATGTGTTATGTAACAACCAATCACGGTTTCGTGTCGAGAAATATGCAAAAAAGTCAGTCGTATAAGAAGCCAACATTGTGAAGGGTTAGAGGAGTTGCATGTAAGTGCTGATAAAAAGTGTTTAGAACTTTCGTACGATTAGTTTTCAAGACAGACGTGTTTCTATGGCTTCCAGAAGATGAATGGCAGGTAGTGACTGTGTCTGATTGGGCTAACGTTGTGTTCGCGGATGAGTGGAGAATTGCCTTGGAGCCAGATGGCAAACGTGTAAAGGTCTGGAGAGAACAAGGCACATGTAATCGACCCCAGAACATCATCGAGCATCCCGCATTCCGAGGTGGAAGCATCATGGTGTGGGCCGTGATTTCGTTGGGATATCGCACCGACCTACACATCTATAGAAGGCGTTCTGTGACGGCTGTCCGGTATCGGAATAAAATCCTAGAACTCACTGTGAGATAGGTCGCTGCAGCAGTTGGTCCTTTCGTTTTAATGTATAATAATGCGCGTCCCCATAGAGCTGGCATCGTCGACGACTACCCAGGGAGTGAGGGGATTGCGCATATGGTTTGACCGGCGTACTCACCTGACCTTAATCCCATTGAAAATTTTTGGAATGATTGAAAATCTTTGGAAAATCTTTCATCTTTTCTATAAAAATTTGCCTAAATTCTAAGAAAATATTTTTGTGTGTCATAGTAGTATAAGTTCTATGTTACACGCACAAATAGATTGCATAACGGCAGGTGTTAGCGTTTTGAAACGCGTGCTTTCGTTTACCAATGTATGCGTCTAGGTATTTATGCATTTATGTGTCATCATCGTTTTTATTGAATTTGGTGCAATCTACGTCATACGCAGGGCCGGTTGCGGTCGCATCGAGTACCAAGAAGAGGTGCGAATTCAGTGGAAGGGCTTGGCGAACATTAGCGATCATGGGACGGAGCCCTCGATGTGACGTTATGTACCTGAAAGTCAAATCATCTTTCGAATTATTAAGATAGTTTCGCGGTCGCACGAGTTTGACTCTGCGAAAGGAGTGTTGGTTTGAGTAGCAATTCTCAGAGCTTGGCGAGCTAAAGCGAGCAGAGGGCGGAGCCCCCTAGTCGCAAAAAAAAATGGTAAAAAGTAAGGGCGGTCAGGTACAAAAACGACAGATAGTACAGAATAATTTTGGTTACTGGCAGCATAATAGTAATTGCTAAAAAGTAAAAGCCAGATCATGAATATGGCAATAGAATTGAAAATAGACTACTGGTAGCAAAACTTGGTGTAAAGTACGGGCATGATCAGGAATTGGGCAGCAGACTTTAAGCTAGGCTAATGGCAAAAAAATATGGTAAAAAGTAAGGTCTTGACCAGGAATAAGAGCAACATATTTTAAGATAGACTACTGGTAACAAAAAATGGAAAATTAAGGACTTGATCGGATATAGGAGCAATAGATTTTAAGGTAGACTACTGGTAACAAAAAATGGAAAATTAAGGACTTGATCGGATATAGGAGCAATAGATTTTAAGGTAGATTACTGGTAACAAAAAATGGAAAATTAAGGGCTTGATCGGGTATAGGAACAACCGATTTTAAGGTAGACTATTTGGGACAGAAACGTGGTAAATATTAAGAGCCTGATCAGGAATAGAGGAGCAACAGATTTTAAATTATCCTATTAGCGGCATAAGATAGTAAAAAGGAAGGGTCTGGTAAGGAATAGGAGCAACAGATTTTAGGTTACTGGTGGCAAAACAGTAAGTTGTGTATGGACAAAATTAATAAGAACTCGCTTATAAAGAATTAGGCTTAACCAACTTCGAGATAAATGTTAGTAAAAGAAGTTCCCACTCACCAGCTTGTTCATGATGCAGGATCGGTCAATCGGAGATAACAACGATGCAACTGAAAGATGAATGAATAATTAACATACGGATGATGTTTTGTTTTATAGTGATGCACTGTCCTTGCCACGCCTTTGACGGTTAATTTGAATAAAACGAAAATTACATTCGAACCCTATATTAAAAGGATATCTTTAAGGAAGTGCTCTCTAAATCTGAAGGACGAATGTATTCATTTTTATTTTTTTATTTTTCATAAATAAGGATACACCTAAATTCATCCTCGGTAACAGATGTGAAATCCCAAAAATGATGCAATAAATAGTTATCTAAGTTTAAATCTGGTTATCTTTTCAAAGTTATGAGTATAACTGATAGAAATCTTATATTTATACTTAGATATCATAAAACCTAATATTGTTTTCTTCCCTACGTTTTAGCAATGGACACACCTGTGTAAGTGGGATCGCTAACTCTTTTTGGCAACCGTAGCTGAAGATGAGCTTACGTATCTAGTTTTTCCAGAAAAAAACAATAGATTGCATTTAGAGAATGTGTTGTTTAGAGAAGATTATTCAACAAAATATGTCCAGATAAAAATCGGTTTTAAAAACGGTTGATTCAAAGAGTTCTCTTTTCAATAAAAAGGAGAAAATGTTCCATCAATACTATTTGTAAAGAATTTTATTTTATTTCAATTACAACATTTTGTTTAACTGCTCCAATACATTTGAATCTCGTAGTACAGTTTGAGTAATACTCGTAGTACGATGATGAGTTATCAAATAAACTGGATGTTATAACTTATGACAGTTAAGCTTCTTGGCATATCATCTAGATCAGGGATCTCTACCTTATGATCCGTAAACCCTTGGGGGATAGTGATAGATAAGATGGAAATATCCCTTTCCATACCAAGAATACAGAGTTTTTTTGTTGATTTAGTTATAAGTGTTCTAAATGAAAATGTAAATGAAAAGTACAACTATTTGCTTAATATAGAAACTTTTCGGAAAAGGTTCACCATGTTTTGGTGGCAGAATGCATTAATAACGATAACAAAGCGATTATTTTTGTATGGGATATGATGACAACAGAGATGTTCGTAGCTGATTCCTTGATACGATTTTCTTGCAACTATTGTAGGTGTATTTTTCTTATCTATGTCAATAAAAATTTTCTTGTGTGTATGTTCATTTACTTGACGGAAAAAACATTGCTTAGCGCAGCTTGGCCAGATCTAGCAATCACGCTATAGAAAAAACGAATGAGCTCAGATATGATTAAGCCATCAGTTAGGAAAGTAGAACTATGACTTGCAGATCAAACAGTTGAAATAAGCTAGCCTAGTATTGTTTCAAAGGTAGCTTAATTTGCTTATAAAAGTGTTCACCAGTTCACAAGAATTTTTTTTTTTTTTAAATTTCCTGTTTGAACATATGCAAATGATTTTTCATATACTCTTCAAGTACTTCTAAACAATGCCACGAAGAGTCGTGTTACGCTCACGTCTGCCGAGATAGACTGAGTCAAAAGGGGGGCACACTCAGAAAAATTATAGAATTTCCAAGCGCATGATATCGTATCCCAGCAAGAAAAGTGACACAACTCAAAATTGCAGAATTTGAGAATCATCAACTTAAAGGATACTATAAAACGAATATTGAAATACTATAATCTTCTTTTAAATTTTAGGTAAGTATTTATGGTGGTAACTTCTATTATATTCGATATAATAGTAATATAACACTCTGAGGCAACTCATACATATTTTTTAATGACATAATATCAAAATTTTTATTTTTTGACTTGTGTCACTTTTTTTGCCGGGGTGCGATATATTGCGCAGTATGAAAATCGAACACGGTTTATGAATAGGTTAAAACGATTTCTGTTCGGTACGTATTTTTAACGATATAACGATTTCAATTGGGAAATTTTTTGTCATGGTCAATTGACCGTAAGTCATCCCATCATTCTATAAACTTTTTTTCTCCTAACTATATAGTATTTTGACGTAGTCCTGTATGAGACAACAAAACAACAACCTTGGAGAGTAAATGAAGAGTTCTAAGTACGAATCAAGGAACCGATTGTATCACTCAACAATGTCTAAGAAATTGAACAGTGGATCAAAATGATCAACTTCGAGTCCAAAAAACATCGCCCAAATTATTCTTTGTTGAGAAATATGTTCCGTAAGAAACTATTTTTTCTTACTTTAACTGAAATAGTTTAAGCGATCGTTTCAAAACGATTATTGTGACCCCGTGGTTATGCTGCAAGCAATTACTATTTGACCTCTTGACCGACACGTCTCTGGTGTTACATGCAATACGTTTTCTCTCACGCTTAAAGACGCCTTGAGAACACTATCTCGGTAATGGAACCGACTAATAGGTTTCTGCTGTGGTGTAATCTAACTTATATCATCTGAATAATGCTTCAAATTTTATTTCTTTGGAGCCCTGCTACAAAAACTCGCCGAATTCATTTTTTAATTTTAACATCAATCATTTTGTTTCGAAAGTTTATATATTGATGATTAAATTTAGTCTTCACCAAATTGATATTTTTAGTTGAGGTACAGGTGCTAGCTTGAGGAAATTATTGGATGGGCAAGTACGATTCAGTTTCGAAACTTAGTGTGAGGTTTCAGGACAGTCCAATTTTGCGCATACATTTCACATTACCCATATTATCTGTATATTATAAATGTTTATCCTTTATGCTTATAAATGAGGGCCGGGACCAAATCATAAAATATGTTGTTGTTACTTATTTCTTAAGACAAAGGAGGTGCATCAAATCCATGAGTCCGAATACGCTAAAAATATCTGTTTGGCTGTTTGGGTATGTCGGTATTTTAATTAACATCGCAATAGAGCAATACAACGGGCTATTGGCGATGGTACTAGATCAATCCTTCGAGCGAAAGATCCGAGGACAACAACACGTACTTTTGAACCACGGTCGGATGGCGTGGCTGTAACTGAGCACTGCGGCAAAGTTACGTCAATACGTCTCGTCAGAGTATAGTATTTATTTGGGAGTAGTAAATGAAAGAAGGTGGGGTAGGGTGAGTTTTGCTGGCAGATACAGATCCATACGATGTATTAGATTCCAATATCGTACTATATTGACAAAAGTAGTTGGACACTGCATGTTTTTCAGAAAAAGTATTTTATTATTCTATTTAGTAACGGGCAGGCACTACTTTTGCTTGTAATACAGCATGAACACTTGGAGGCATACTTTCCGCAAGTTCTCTGTAAGTCTGGTCAGGAATAGCTCGCCATGCCTCTTGCAAGGCTGTGAGAAGAGATTGTTGGGTAGATGGGCGTGCGTTGCGGTGTCGTACTCGTCGCTCCCGAGTCCCACAATGATGCTCGTTCGGATTCAGATTGGGGCTCTGAACAGGCCAGTCAAGCAAATTTACCTGATTTTCAGGAAACCAGTCCAGCACATGTTTTGCAGTATGACATGGAGTTTGATCCTGTTGGAATAAACAACCATCAACGCCGTAGTATTGACATAGTGTAGGCAAGACCGAATTATCCAGAACATCGAGGTACACATCAGCGCTCATGGTACCAGGTACATAAAGCAATGGGCCGTGTCCTAACAAGGAAAAACAACCCCACAGTAAGATGGAACCTCTTCCGAATTTCTGCAGTATCCAAATAATTTGTCCATATAGTGTATGTACCTTTTTGTAGAATATACTGAAGATAGAGGGTTTCATGTTTTTTTACCTTCAACAAATATACATTTACTTTTTCCTTCAGCACGCATTTAGATTATACTGCCTAACAATTTCTTTATCGAAATTTTTTATTCAAAACTAACTAAAAAAATCACAAAATGTATTAGTTTTTTTTTTTCATTAAATTTATCTGTATCACAAAACGGCCAATTCAGCATGTTAGGAAAATTTGGGTTTACCAGGTTAAAGTATTTTTTTTTTGGAAAGGTGCCTTAAAGATTAAACATTTTCGTTTAGAGAAAATCGAGTTTAAAGTTCAAAATTTGAGATTTGCTAAAAAAACACTAATTTTACCTAGGTTTTTAAAACTTTTAACAGAAATAAAAATTAGTATCATTTAAAGAAGCATAAAATAGGCTATCAAAATCTAAAATTGCAAAATCGATATTTTGAAAATTTGTAACTCAAAAAAGTACTTAAAAACACTCGAAAGTTTTTCATTACCAAAGATTACCAAGCCATAGTGATAAATCAGGAATATCTTGGAGCTAAAATGTGTGATCTCATAAGACAGTCGAAATCAACGATGAATGGAATAAAAATGGCTTTGAAGAATACAAAAATTTCGTGTAAACTGAGTGACCTGATTGAATTTAAATCAGTTTATCTTCAAAATGGCACGTGAGGGAGTGGGACAGGAAATGATGAATCTGTTAAGATTAAAATCTGATGCGTTGTGTACTATCCGTTACGCTCTGGATGCTTCAAATGAAAATCAATTAGACGATAGGAAAATAGAGAATCCACGGTGTGCTGTTAAGATTTTTCCTCTTCACTTCGCCTCTGGGAATTGATCTATTTTTTATAAATGTTCGAATAGAAATGCGTCAACGGTAATTAGAGCACCGGAGAGAAGCTGATATTTTGCACAGTTGGTATATTTCGAATCGATTTCCATCAAAATATACGCATGACAGTATGAAACGAATAAGCATTTATTGAAGAATACCAACTTATAGGACACGTTCGAATGAGGCGTTTCAACGCGCGTATGACGAGGCTAGCAAGGTCCCGTCATTAAATTATGTTTATTTATTCCTCTAATTCAAGTATCTATCTTTGCAACCTTGAAGAGCGGGACCCTGATAGCCTCGCCAAACGCGTATTTTACGCGCCTCATGTGAACGGGGCCATATACTCTATTGCATTCAATCATCTATTTCTTTGTGGCCACAGTAGATCGGTTGGAAGAGTAACCGATTAGAAAACGGAGGGTTGCGAGTTCGAAACTCCAGTCAAAGACCGTCGTGTATGTGCGGGTCAAATCTGTCGTGACCTCAAATGTCCTCACTTTGACATGTTGGGGAAGTTTGGTGAGCGTGTTGACTGCTCAAGTGTTTCATCTAGTCATCTGACCATGGTTCAAAATTACGAGATGTTGTTCTCGAATCTTTTCTTCCTGGATTGATCCCGGACACTCGCCAATAGTCCGTTGTGTTGCTCCAGTGCGACTTTAATTCAACTACCGAACCAATCTTCCCGTTTATGATTGACATTTTTATGTGCTTTTAATTCGCACTCGTATCGATCACCTTTGTCACGGACTTTGTCGTATGTAGTGTATACTGCAGGCCATGAGGAGGACAATGAACGCATGAATTTGTTCAAATGTTTACAGGTGTAAACAACAAAACACTTCAGAGGCTTCAGATTAGATGATTCAAGCGAACACTTCATCTGATCTCGATTCTGTCACAGCATGGTACGTAAATTTGTACTACTCCTACCTTATAATTGCTATTTTTATACTTATTATCAAAGTGTTTTGACTTTTATCGCTGTAGACTGTTTTAAATTTTTAACATTCAATTAATTACATACTTTTGAAGTTATTTTATCTTTTCTTGGTTTTTACTGCTTTCCTTTAGTTTTGCTTCTGGTGTAGCTTGGAGTATTTTGCATTTTGTATTCAACTAATCAACCAGCCAATTATCGAAAATGTCAAGTTTATCATTCATAACTTTCGGATATTAACTTCATTTTCATATTAAATACTAAATATTATTTTTACAATAAGCATTATTTAGACTTCTTGGATTCCTCAGTGGTAACTGAAAGCAAAATCCGCATAGGTTTATTTAGGAAGATATGAATAGAATCTATGAAACTAATTTACAGTAGAATCTAGGAAACTAATTTACAATAGAAGCTCGAAACCTTGTTTTCATAACCTAAATACACTCTATAACAAAAAAAATCGATGCATGAAGAAGGAGTTGTCCTAATGCGATACAAATTGATGGATGTGAAGAACCTACACACACATAGAAAAGCAAATAAGTAAACTTATGATTTCAGAACGATAGAATGATTTATTTCAGAGTTTGACCGTTACAAATGGAGGAAGTCACTAAGGCGTTGGTACACCTTTGGCCTGGACCCAAGCTGTCACCCGGCGTGGCATAGGCTGAAAAAGTCCCCGGATGGTGTACTGCGGAGTTTCTTGCCAAATTGCCTTCAACTGCCGGGCTAAACGGTTAACATTCCAGGATAGTTGCAATTTCAGGGCAATATCTTGTTGAAAAGTAAGTCCCGGTATCGCAAAAGGAACGGTAATACAACCGGTCGTAGAATGTCGTCTACGTACCGCTGTGCTGTAAGTGTGCCAGAAATGACTCCCAAAGGGGTCAGGTTATCGAAGGAGATGGCAGATCATAACGCCATGTTGTGGGCATGGTTGTGGTCCCTGTTGTGGCCCCCAGATCATAACGCCCTGTTGTGGACCTGTGTGGCTCGCGATAGTAAGGGCAGGATCCCCACGCTGCCCTGGATGTCTCCATACCGTCTGCGGTTGTCATCAGGACACAGTTGGAAACGGTACTCGTCACTAAAGACTAAACGTCCCCAGTCAGCGCCGTTTCAAGTTGATCGAGCCCGGTACAACTCCTGGACAACTCTTTCTTGTTGGGTCGATTTTTTTGCTATAGAGTGTACATTCAGACTAAATGCCTTGAAACATAGATATATTCGACAGTTGGTGTCCAAGTTGAGTGTTGTCATAGGAAATGAAGAACATTTCCAAGACATTTCGTCACTCGAATGCGATAACTATGTAACTCAAATAATTGGTATTTTGAGCTGCACTCAAATTAGTAAACTTAAGATCATACGAGTTTGAAGCAAGAAAATTTTCCTTTTTTACCACTTAAATGTTACGAATAAAAAATTTAGATGTATGCATATGAAACACGCATTGACGTGGAAACTCCCTTTTTGTCAAAACCCAAAATATTTATTCATCCTACTGTGGTTCATAATTACGAGGTGTAGTCATAGATGTTTCCCTTCAGGATTGATCCCAGACCATCACCAATAGCCCACTGTGTTGTTCCAGTGCGACGTTAGATAAATACCCCCTACCTACCTGACTGTATCTTCTATTTGTCATATTCATAGATAATGTCAAAAGGATAAATTTGAAGCCCCAGAGAATGTGATGCCCGGCGTTAAAAATCTTTAGTCCGTGTGGTAAATTAGTCTATGATAAATACCTTCAGGGACTCTTATAGGGTGATCAGCAGAGGCATGTGATCCAAGCACTAGCTGACACAATTTTAACATCAACTATTAATGTGCTAATTAAATTAATTTTTGCTTCGTTTTTAAATTTTCTTGAAATCTCTACAATAGAAGTTTCTGTCGAACATCTTGAGCTTTCTTACTTCTTGATTACATTATTTTGGAAGTGTAATACGAAAAAGAAATGCACACTATTTGGAACATAAAAGTATTTGGACACCGCAGATATTCGGAGGAGAATCCATCTTAGCGTGGGGTTGTGACTTTGACGTGTACCTCAATGAAATGGATAATTTGGCCTAGTCTACACCATGACAAAACTGCGGCGATGATGTTGCTTCTTCCAATAGGATCGAACTCTATGCCATACTACAAAATGTGTGCTGGACTGGTTTCCTGAAAATGAGGTGAATTTGCTCGACTGGCCTGTTTATAGCCCCGATCTCAATCCGATCAAGCACTTGGGGAACAAACTGGAGCGACGAGTACGACACCGCCAGGCACGCCCATCTTCACAACAATCTCTTCTCATAGCCTTGCAAGAGGCATGGCGAGCAATTCTTGCACAGACTTACAGAGAACTTGTGGAAAGTATGTCTCGAAGTGTTGCAGCTGTAATACATGCAAAAGTAGTGCTTGCCCGTTACTAAGTAGAATAATAAAGCACTTTTTCTGTAAAATGTGCAGTGTGAGGTATCTAACATAAATAACTCAATATATTCTTTACTTAAGAATATACAAAAGATGTAACATAAAAATGCATTTGAAATTAAGTTCGGAACATGAATCAATACAAGTGTACTAAAAGAAAGTCCAGTCCTGTTAACAAAGTTTAGAGTACCAACTGCCTTTCGAATCTTGCATTTCTGGTCTCTCGACAGCTTGACCGCAGCGCCATCTCGAGAGGAGTTGAGTAGGCACCATCACAGTGTCCAAATACTTTTGTCCATATACTTTATGTTTAGTCTATGATAAATACTTTCAGGGACTCTTAGAGGGATGATCAGCAGTGGCATTTGATACAAACATAACACTCCCTGGGGTCTCAATTTTGACATTAACTTTTAATTATCTTATAATTAAAATTTTTCTTCACTTTTAAATTTTCTTGAGATTCCTAAAATAGAAGTTGCTGACGAACATCTTGAGTTTTTGATTACCTGATTACATTATTTTGGAAGTGTGATAAGGAAAAGAGATGCATTTTTCACAGATCCGATTATTATCTCATTTGTAAAAAAATTGTCCCTAAAATCCGAGAAGATATTACATCAAAGCTTTGGACTCTCAATGGAGAAACAGATCTAAAATCCTGAAAGTGAGAAATCAAGTATGTTCCCTCAATTTCCCTATTGTCAAGTCGGTCGATTTGAATGACTGTTACGTGATGTGACGTTGAAATCTAAGTCAAGGTCGTATGTTCTAAAGAAAATCCTGAAGAGGATGGTTTTGATCATCCCTTGAGGAGCCATCGGATGACCATGAAATCTGGGTGTGGTGATGGGAGGTAACACCTGCAAAGTCTCTTCTTGGATGGGAGAGGTTGGAAATTGAGTCTGATCAGCAACGAAAGGAGCGTGGTGGAATTTCCGAAGGACTTGCGCAACTTTATAAAGAAGATGAGTATCATTTACCATGGGTTTATGCAGGCCTTATCCGTGCCACTTTCTCTCTCTGTTTTCTTTTTTGTCTGCAGTAAACCAGCGTAAGGTCAAGGCAATTAATTCTTCAGGGACGAGTATCAACATACGCTATAAAACGTCCCAATAACACGAAGTGTTCATGATTTTTCCCTAAGCTCGACTCTCAAACAGCTGATAACAAAGTTAAGTCTCGATAGAAATTGTGGATGTAATCATTTTCATAGTTTTTAATTTTGATTTCAGTATATCAAAATTCAACTTATTGCAACGGGTAACTACTTCTATACTTGAAATGTCCAACACTGGTATATATAAAGATGACTTCTTTTATAATTATCAATAGCTAATTTCGCCGACTGAGCCGTTTCTGTACTTATTCTTTGATTCCGTAATTCCGACCATTCTGATTTTTTATTTTCTTATAGACCAATTGAAACAAAATAGTATTCCCGTAATGCAGCAATTTTCAATCGTTTTCATCTTATTGCAAACATAAACTGCTTATTAGAATGTGGCACTAGGGTGGTCAAAAAAAATCAATTTTCGAATTTCTACAGGGGCACAACCCCCCCTTCCCCCTAAAAGTTTTTAATAGGGTAGAAAATGTGATTGGCAAAATTTTAGCTCATTCTGATAATATTAACCCGTGCCTCATTGAGGTTAAAGTTAAGAAAAACAGAGATTTTTAGCAAAAAATCGTAGTTAAAAATCGTAGTAATCACTTTAAAATTGAAACTATTCGTCCTAGAAACCTGGTTCTTGTCTAATTTCATAGGAAATTTTATTGACGTGAAGTCTGATCTCATCCACTTTTTTTGTTATAACTGATAGAATGGTATTTAGCATCTTTCAGGTAAGATCGTAGTGGATATCCTCAAAAGTGAATTTTCATGCAAAGCCAAAGAATTACCAATGTTCAATTACATCTGCTTTAAAGATTTTGCTTTTTGTATTTTTCATTTCGTACATTAAAAAGGCTTTTGTTTGAGGTATTTTCAAAAATAAATCCAACAACAATCAAATTCAAAATGAAGGAATTAGGGGTAAAGAAGAGGAAGCAAGGAGTAAAAATGACAATAAATAGTGTTCAAATGTATTTTATTAATTATAAAGTTGAATTATACATCATTATATTATTATTATTTAAATATACAAATTAGATGGTAATTACAAATTAAGGTGGTAATGTCTTAGATATTGTAGCTTTTAAAGAGTCTTGAAAAATGTGCCTATATTCAGTTGCAACTTGTAAAAGTACTTCAGATAGAACTTGTGAGCGGTATTTAGCATTTTTCAGGCATTAGGTCATGACCCACTGAATTTAATTCCAGGTAAAAGTGTCATACGACTCCGCAACTGATCTCATCAAAAATTGATTTAGAAATTCCGATTTAGAGGGAGGTGTTATGCACTGGGATGGGAAATTGCTTCCAGATTTGTTGAGTGAAGAAAATGTGGAGCGGATAGCGATTTTGATTACTTGTAGCGATGAAGAACAGTTGATGGGTGTTCCAATCCTTGAAAATAGTACGAGGAAAATTCAGGCAAAAGCTGTATTATTAGCAGTTGAGCATTGGGGGGCAGTTGGGAAAATCCAGGCAATATGTTTTGATAACACGGCAGTAAATACTGGTCTCCTTAGGGGAACTTGCGTTTTGCTAGAGCAGTTATTAGAAAAAAACCTGAATTTAGCAAGTCGCTAACATGTTTTAGAAGTTGCTTACAAAACAGTTATTCATTGCAAAATGGGCACATCCACCGGTCCTCAGCCAGATATTTTTCGAAAATTCCAGACTGGGTGGTCTAAGCTAGACAAGAAGAAACACAAACAGGTATAGAAGATGAAAATATTAGAAATAAAATAAGCTATACAGACCAAATTTCAAGTTTTCTTTTTGAACAATTAAAAACCGACAGCCCACGGATGATTATAAAGAATTCATCCAACTTTGCTTAGTTCATTTAGGGCGTCTTCCTCAAAAAGACATTACTTTTAGGACAATCCGGTGCGGTGACGCACCGGAATATAACACTCTACGTGCCGCTAGGTGGCAAACAGTCTTCAACGTGACTTACCAGAACTGAAACCAAAAGATTGGCCAAGCTGTTCGACTATAAATATCTGTACACAAAGAGACTTAAAACTTATCTTTCTCATTTTTATGAAATATTATTTGTCTTTATGTACTGGTTGTAGAAATTACGTTGTTATTAAACTTGTTCTTTTACAAACGATCTACCTTTCTGGATTACCAAAGCCACTCGTCGGTAGTTCATGCAATTGTCCGCCTGGGAGGTGTGTGGCTGATAAATTAAACCCTACCACCCAGCGCGGCAAGTACCTGGTGCTATTCATCACGCCAGATGGATGGCAATTGCCATCTATTCTCTTAAAATGTATATTTTCATTAATCAATTTTCGTTAACTGATTTAGAGAGAAAAGGTATTGCAGATATTTGTTTATTTATAATCAATATTTATGTAAAAGCATGGTTCAATGCCCACAAACACATTTGGCCCCCAAGCTAGACCTACAATTATTAAAATCTTTAGTTAGATACAGGAAAATTGATAAAGAGGTTGCAGATAAGGCCCTGTCTAAAATAATAAACCATCTGTGGTGTCTGAACTCGGAGAAAGTTGCATTTTCATTTTTCGATGATACTTTGGGAAAAAATTTCAAAACAAGCATGATTGAAAAATTAAGGTCCGAAGTAGAAAATGATGAAGATGATTGTGATGATAGGGATGTAAAACCAAAACTTAATCTGAAACAAGTTGTTCAATTATTGGACAAAGAAGTTATTTATTTTGTTTCTGCTCGAATTCTAAATTTTTTTAAGAGATTGGAATTCGATACAGATGTTTTAAATACTGATCCCGATGTATGGTGTGAAAATCAACATTATTTAAAAACTAAACAATAGTGAACGGTTTAAGGGTTGTTAATGACACTGCTGAGAGAGGAGTAAAATTAATAGACTTTAATTCCTCTTTGACGACAGATGAAGAACAACGGCAGTTCCTTTTACAAGTTGTATCTGAATACAGACAAATTTTTCCGGACTCTTCAAAAGCTACAATATCTAAGACATTACCACCTTAATTTGTAATTACCACCTAATTTGTATAGTTAAATAATAATGTAATGATGTATAATTCAACAAAATAATTATTAAAATACATTTGAACACTATTTGTTGTCATTTTTACTCCTTGCTTCCTCTTCATTACACCTAATTCCTTCATTTTGAATTTGAATGTCGATGGATTTATTTTTGAAAATACCTCTAACAAAAGCCCTTTTTAATGTACAAAATGAAAAATACAAAAGCAAAATCTGGAAATCAGATGTAATTGAACATTGTAATGTTTTTAGGGCTTGGCACGAAAATTCACTTTTTAGGATATCCACTACGACCTTACCTATAAAATGCTAAATACCATGTATGGTGTGTACCATACCATTCTATCAGTTTTAGCAAAAAAAGTGGATGAGATTAAACTTCAAGTCAATAAAGTTTCCTATGAAATTAGACAAGAACCCGGTTTCTAGGACGAATGGTTTCGTTTTTAAGGAGTAAAAACTACGATTTTTTGCTAAAAATCGCTGTTTTTCTTAACTTTAACCTCAATGAGGCACGGGTTAATGTTATCAGGTTGAGCTGAAACTTTGCCAATCACAGTTTCTAGCCTTTTGGCAAACTTTAGGGTAGGGGGGGGGTGCCATGGAAGATTGGGCGAAAACAAATTTTCCTCATGTACTTTGTGACCACCCTTATGTGGCATACCAAAAAATGTATTCTATTTTTTGCTGATCAGACAAAAATGTATAAATTTGCTTAATTTAAACGAAACTAATTGTAATTACTTGCCTCTTTTCTTCCAAATGGGCTTTAAAAAGAATTTTTTTAAACAATTTATTTATGATAGTTTGTAAAAAAAAATAGTAAACACATTTATTGGAGTATTACTTGAAATTATTTGTGAACACACTTGTCAAATATTGTAAACTAAACTCAGTATAATAGATCTTAAACACTTTCTTAACAATACAGCACACTTGTGCGGCATTCAGGTTGAAAATCACTGCCGTAATGTATTAACTGTTTTGCTGAAGTTTATTTCAAACAGCTTGCACATATCACAATGGACGATAAAATCATAATTAAAAAAATTTATAGAAAAGGCCATAGTTTAACAGAATCATGTTTGTAGGCAGGAAAAATAAATTATTTGTTTCGCCACCTGAAGGATATCTAAAGATTCCTTTGAATAGAAAAACATTTTCCACGAGATACAAATTAAAATACCTTGTTTTCTACAGAGATCTTTTCTATTGTTATTCTGTTTCCTTAGGTTATCTATCTTCTCTAATGATGCTCTGTTGCATACAGAGTGAACTCAGATAATTTAAACTTCGAAGCTAAATAGCAGTCCGTTAGAGTGAAATTCATTTTCAAGGTTAGAGAAAAGCACAAAGAATAGAATCCAGAAAAACTTAATAGAAAGTCGCCCTTCTACAAGTTCTACAACGAAAATAAATAGATTATACTTCACAATTAATTATTTTATTTTATAGCGTATTCCATTTTTGATAACTGTTGGCTGCGGAACACCCACACTCAAAAATTGCAGAGATCTTATACAACTCAACTCTTTTCAGGGTATAATTAATTATTTTTGTTTTACGGCGTTTTCCATTTTTGATAACTGTTGACTGCGGAGTACACACACTCAAAAATTACAGAGGTCATGCGCAACTCAACTCTTTTCAGGGCGGAGTAGAATTATTCTCGGTGACCTGAGAAAACCTCATTACCAATAAGGTTCACACACTCTTTCTTATTCGAATTGGTTTTCTTCATTTCCTTCGAATCCTTGAAATTGCAACAGAGCACAAGATTTTGAGGACAATGAAGCTCTTTAAAGTTGCACTTGGGAGGGAAACAGCTATGCAATATTTGCCCACTAAGAAAGTTTGAAGATTATTTAAGTTACCATATATTCTTACCTCTAATGGAGATCATTTTAAGGAAGGTAAGTTGTTGAATTACAAACAGAGAAGCAATACAACGGGCTATTACGATGTTAAGAAAGACCGGTTTGAACTATCTAAAAATTAATACGACGTACTTAAAAACTATTATACCTTCGTGAGGTTGTGTTGTTCTAATTCTATATCGTGTCCCATTCATTCTATGATATTCTTATACCATGCGCTTTTTTAAATTTGTGCATTTAAAGTTCATAAATATATTAATTATGCATACAGCGATAGTTTTTGTCACGGAAATGAAACTGTTTCGGCACAATTTTTCTTATGATCTCCTTGACATGTTTTCAAATATGGAACAATTCGCGTTACATAGTCGTGGCAATAAAATTCGTGTAATTAAAACATCATAAAAATCTACACTGTAATAATGTAGATGTTATGTTGAAATATCCATATTACAACTGTGCTACCGAATTTATGTTTCAAATCAATCTCTCAAAATAAGACTTTCCCAAACCGTGTTATTACCACAATGGAAGGAAGTCTGGCTATTCCAAAATTAATTTATGTTTTACAATGGAAGGTTGTTTCATTGTTTCAATTCTTACTCTTTATCCTGATGGACTTCACTTTTCTGCTATTGCAAGACCTTTCCTCTCTTGTTTCGTGACGACACAGAACCGAATCTTCTTTTTCAAAAACTGAAATGACCATCCAGTAATCACTTACTTCTCCTTGCTTTCACAATTTCAAATTTACGATAGACTCGTTAAAACTTCTCCTCCGGTGTGCTGCCCACTGTAACCACAACAGTTTCAGAGAATTATGGTGTAATAAAAAATTATACTTTAATTTTTATCATTACAATCTTTACCGTCGAATTAATCTCTCTTCATTGTTACACACGTTTATGACCTTTCAAGCGACATCAAGTGGAATTATGTAGTGAAACAAATAAAAAATTAATATCGTTTGCGTAAAATGTTCCACCTGCATCGAATGAAAAAAAAATTTCAAGTCATTCTCTCAAAATAAGACTCTTTTTTTTTCAAACCGTGCTTATTAACACAATGACAGGAAGTCTGACTGCTCCAGAAGTATTCTGAAATTTATGTACTGCAATACAGTTTTTCGATTTACTGCCCTATATCCTGACAAATTTTACTTTCCTGTAATTTTGAAAAACTCTCTCCTTTCTCTCTTTTTTTTGTTTTGTGACGCCTTAGAGAACCAAATCATCTATACTCTAAACTGAACTTCTATACCATAAACTGAAACGACTATCCAGTAAATAAAAAATTGATATGCACTTGTGTAAATATGCGTTTGTGTTAATATGCGCATGTGTAATGCCCACCTGTAATAAATGCTATCGAATCTCTTCATTGTTACACTCGTTTATGACCTTTCAAGCGACATCAAGTGGAATTGTGTAGTGAAACAAATAAAAAATTCATATCGTTTGCGTAAAATGTTCCACCTGCATCGAATGAAAAAAAAATTTCAAGTCATTCTCTCAAAATAAAACTTTTTTTTCAAACCGTGCTTATTAACACAATGACAGGAAGTCTGACTGCTCCAGAAGTATTCTGAAATTTATGTACTGCAATACAGTTTTTCGATTTACTGCCCTATATCCTGACAAATTTTACTTTCCTGTAATTTTGAAAAACTCTCTCCTTTCTCTCTTTCTTTTGTTTTGTGACGCCTTAGAGAACCAAATCATCTATACTCTAAACTGAACTTCTATACCATAAACTGAAACGACTATCCAGTAAATAAAAAATTAATATGCACTTGTGTAAATATGCGTTTGTGTTAATATGCGCATGTGTAATGCCCACCTGTAATAAATGCTATCGAATCTCTTCATTGTTACACACGTTTATGACCTTTCAAGCGACATCAAGTGGAATTATGTAGTGAAACAAAAAAAAATTAATATCGTTTGCGTAAAATGTTCCACCTGCATCGAATGAAAAAAAAATTTCAAGTCATTCTCTCAAAATAAAACTTTTTTTCCAAACCGTGCTTATTAACACAATGACAGGAAGTCTGACTGCTCCAGAAGTATTCTGAAATTTGTGTACTGCAATACAGTTTTTCGATTTACTGCCCTATATCCTGACAAATTTTACTTTCCTGTAATTTTGAAAAACTCTCTCCCTTCTCTTTCTCTTGTTTTGTGACGCCTTAGAGAACCCAATCATCTATACTCTAAACTGAACTTCTATACCATAAACTGAAACGACTATCCAGTAAATAAAAAATTAATATGCACTTGTGTAAATATGCGTTTGTGTTAATATGCGCATGTGTAATGCCCACCTGTAATAAATGCTATCGAATCTCTTCATTGTTACACACGTTTATGACCTTTCAAGCGACATCAAGTGGAATTGTGTAGTGAAACAAATAAAAAATTAATATCGTTTGCGTAAAATGTTCCACCTGCATCGAATGAAAAAAAAATTTTCAAGTCATTCTCTCAAAATAAGACTTTTTTTTTCCAAACCGTACTATTAACACAATGGCAGGAATTCTGGCAATTCTAAAAATATATACTGAAATTTATGTTTGGCAATAGAAGATTATTTAGATTTTTACCCTATATTTTCTGACAAACTGCTCATCTCTGTTTGAATTTCTGAAAGCCTCTTGTTTTGTGACGTCATAGAGCCGAATTCTCTACATCAAAAACTGAGAGGACCATCCGAAGTAAAAGAATATTTCCTTTCGTTTTCACAATTTCAAATTTAATATAGACTTATTACTGCTTCCCAGTACTATCCACTATAAATATGGACAGCAACAGAATTAATGTGTTAAAAAAAATTTGAACCTTAATTCTGTGCTGTCCACTCTTTTCCGTCGAGTTAATCTCTCTTCATTGTGCACACGTTTGACCTCTCATACGACATCAAGCGGAATTAGGCGGTGAAACAAATAAAAAAATTAATATCTGATCGCCTAAACCGCCCCACCTGCACCAGAGGCCTGTTTTCCTAATAAGATAAAGCACGCAGATATGGTATGTAGATTCTTGACAGGCCGGATTCGAACGATATCGTGAAAGAGAAAATATAACTAATGAATACGCCCTCTCTTTCACCGCTGTGATCTACTTCTCTTTGCCGTTTTCTTTCTTATTAATTGGTGACAGGTTAATAAACCACACCGTCGTTGACTTTCACCCGTTTCGCAGAAATCTATGGGTTCGAACTCGTTTCGGTGGTCTTTAAATCATTCTTCCCTCAATATAAAGCTCCTGTATCCAGAGACAATCTGTAAGACGCGGTGGGAAAAAAAGGTTGTGGAGACATTTGACCCAATGAACTGCAAACTCGTGCTTGTAAACTGTGATAGTTCATTTGAAAGTCATATCTCCCAAAGAATATTTTTCTCTTAGAATATTAGAATTGTAGTCGTGTAGTCCATTTGCTTAAGTCTCGGATTAGCAATTAGAGAGAGACGGCCGACTGGTCTGGTGGTTAAGGTGTTAACCTCTAGATCGGAAAGTACCTGATTCGAATCCGGGTCAGTGCATGGATGTTTGTAAGCGTGGTGTAGAGGCGACCTTAAATCTGTCGTGGCCGAAAGTCCTCACGTTGGGTTGGTGTGGAAGTTTGGAGAGTAGGGTGCCAGCTCAGGTGTTGCCTCGTCAACTGACCGTGGTTCAAAATTATGTGGTGTTGTCCACTGATATTTCCCTTAGGGGATTGATCCCGGATCGTCGTCAATAGCCCATTGTGTGGCTCTGGTACGACGTTAATTAAAATAACCTTACCTTACCAAACCTGGCAATTTGAATTCGAAAATCGATCCAACCAAAGACCATCGTATACAAAGTGTCTGGTGCACTTTGAATCAGCCGTGGCTTCATATGTCCTGATGTGGAAGTTTGGAAAGTGGAGTGTCAACTCAGGTGTTTACCTCGTTATCTGACCATGGTTCAATATTACGAGGTAACCTCGTGTCTTTCCCTTCTGGATTGACTCTAGACAGTCGCGGTACTTTAATTTTCTTCATACCTAGAAATACAATACGAGTAACATTATTACAAGAATAGCAATTGAGTTTAAGGTTCCTTTAAAACATCTCAAATAGATTATAAAATAAATAGGAGGATTTGTCTATCATATTTTTATTTCAAACATAATAGATTGAAAAATATTACTGATATGTATTCATCTCAACTATAATATGCTTTAGAACAGTGTTCTTCAACCTAGGTTCCGAAAAAGTGTTGAAGTCTGTGTATATGGGACAGACTACTGAGACGATGTTCATCGATTTTATTAATGAAATAAATATCCATCACACTGCTGATAACACAACTCGCCGTCGTGACAGCTGTAATACATTACAAAGTCCCAAATCCGGAATTCTTCGGACCTCGGCCATTCCGGATTTCGGATTCCTTAATTTAACCCACCCACCCCGCACGAATTTCGCGTTTGCAATAGTAAAATAGCAGATATATAAATGGGAATAATTTATGAAAAAGGAATAAAAACCTTTTTAATACAATGCAAGAAATTTTACTTGCAAATCTTCTAATTTTTCTGTGTGGTATTTACTCTGAACATGTCCGTTATTTTGCGTTGTTTCATCAATTAGGTCCAGGTTTAACTCTTGTTCTTTAAAAATTGCCAGAAAAATATAAAAAAAAGTGACAAAACAAAAGCTCCGGTTAGCAAAATGTCCGGATTCTGGACAATTCCGCATTTCGGACGTCCGGATTTGGGATTTTGTACTGTAATTTGTTTTGTATATACGTGTTTCATAGAAAATAAAGTTTATTTCGTATTTTTTCTCTGTAATTTTATCGGAGGTAGTCTACCCCACGGTTTTTCGTGATATGTAAAAGAATGTTTAGCTGGAACTTGAATAGATAGCTCAAGTTTAAAGAACACTGTCTTAAATGGTTATCTAAATTTAATATTACAAACTAGAAGGGTTCCAAAGGCTGTGGAAGGTTGAAGACTCCTGCCTTAGAACAATGATTTTATATATATATATATATATATATATATATATATATATATATATATATATATATATATATATATATATATATATATATATATATATATATATATAATGGCACTTATAAACAAATTCCTAAAATTCTACAGCACTTCTAAATTTATATTTTTTGCCGATATGACAAAAAATGTATATAATTTTGATTGACTAACAAATTAATAGTAATTGCCCATCTTTTCTGCTCTAAAGTTAATTTAAAAAACATCTTTTTAAAGCACTATATGATACTTTGTTTAAAAAATAATTTTCTTAATTATTCATTAAGCATTACTTGAAATTATTTGTGAATGCACTTGTCAAGCTCAAAGTTAAACCGGTGACATGAAATAGACCCAGTCCAACAAATAGCGTTGTGTACACGGGAAGCGTTAAATCTGTCGTGGCCTCATCTGTCCTCACTTTGGCGTGGTGGTAAGTTTGGTAAGAGGAGAAACAGTTCAGGTGGTGATGTTACCTGAACATGCTTCAAAATTGCGAGTTGTTGCCCTCGAATCTTTCACTTCCGAATTGATCCCGGACCATCGCCTACTATGTTCTCTAGTGTTAACGTAAAGTAATTACCCACTTACACAATTTCATTGGAATGATGTGGAGGAGAGTGGTGCCAAATCAGGTGATGACTTCGTCATCTAAACGTAGTTCCAAATTACGTGGTGTTATAATCGGTTCTGTCCCTTCGGAATTGATCACGAACCGTCGCCAATAACCCTTTGTTTCAGTGCTATATTAATTAACTACCTACTTACACAATTTAAACCCTTTCACCGTCCCTAAGACACTGGTTGAAAATCGCTGCTTCTGAAGGTGTCTTGATGAATTTTTTGACAGCATATTTTTCATAAATTATTGAAGAATGGAACGGAATTCTTTTTACAATCTATTAAATTTTATAATTTCTTTGACACTCCAAGTTTTGATAATCCATTCCCATCCTTTTGCACCATATAACTTCTTTACATTCTGCTTTGAAAACAATAATCCTATAGAAAAATGCAGAAATGGAATTGAAGTACGCGTTTTATAGTAATCCTAAATGATCCTAGTGTAAAAAGTTAGCTTCTGAAGATGGACGAGACTTGCTCTTTGTGATAGAGCTATCCCTACACCACTTCCTCAACTGAAAAGACTTGTCTTTGTTGTTCTCTCAAGTAAATTTTCTACAAGCTACAACTAGAACCTTACTTTACCTAATAATTCATCCTGATCATTGCGTTTGTCTGCCTCGTAGTAGGTCCAGTGACGAATCTTGATCTGTAAGCGCATAGATGTTGGTGATTGTTCCTGTCATCAATAATGGCTGCTTACCCACTGGGAACTCGCATACAACCGGGGTTTCGCATCTAATAGTACCGAAGAGTTCAGTAGTAGGGCTTTTAAAAACAATCAGATAACTTATCTGTTCGCTTAATGAACAAGGTATTTATTATTTAGGATCCATGGGTTGGTAGTCAATTAACATTCCACTGTAACAATACGACAGGCTATTGGCGACGTTCTGAGATCAATCCCAAAAGGAAAGATCCAAGGGCAAGACCTCGTATTTCTGAACCACGATCAGATGACTTAGCTGACTTTCCAAACTTCCACACCAATGTGAGGATATTAAAGGCCACGATAGATTTAAAGTGCACCAACCCCGCTTATACGACGGTCTTTTGTTGGATCTAGTTTCAAACTAGCAACCCTCTGGATCTCATCCGTTTGAACTACCAAGGTTCGATAATCAATAGGGTTTGCACGTTTTGTTTCTTGGTGGGTCTAATTAGTCTTTGTGTTGCGAAAATTGAAGGTAGATCGCTAAACTAACCTTTCCCAATTAGCTATAAAATATCAAAGTTATTTTATTTTTCAAGATTTTCGATAATCTGTCCTCATTGTTTCTGGACATTGGATACCTTTGTTGTACAACCTGCTCTTTGATTAATGACTAAAGAAACGGATATAGATTCGCGGCTTGTAATTTTAAAAAATCCTCTAATTGCTACAAACCGCACGCTTTACTTTCCTTTGTCTTGGGGTAAGAGCCATACCTATATTTCATCGTTTCACTATTCGCCAATCAGTATAAAGAAGGGGTCTTGTTCTTCAAACTCTCCAATGGGAATATTCGGTTCGTATGCAAACGATGCAGCAAAACAAACGACCTTCACGTCAAGCCAACGGAATCGTCTTCCTTGTGATCGAATTATTTTCGCCTCTGCCTCCGCCTACTAATTTGACTTCAATCTCTGTCGTCTTCCATCTGGTGCTCGAAAACACAAAACTCTGCCCTTGAAATCAAGTTCCTTCCCCCTCTATCGTTCGCCAAAATTCAGTATAAAAATTGCGTGGTCTCGCCCTGGTGTTTAATTCTACGATTGCTTTTGAGTTGAACTACTTTGATACACGCTGATCTTACCCCACCAAGATGAAGGCTTTCGTAAGTTCTCTTCTTTTCTCCAAATAGTGATTTCATACTTAGTCTGTTGTAGTGTGATAAATTTTGTATTTTCCATTTCATTTTAATATAATCCCCTTCATGATGGTCCAATGATGGTCAATTTCATATGTCTTTTGAAAGCGTGTGTTAGTCTAATACTCACCGTCTCAGGTACTAAACGAATTACGATTGCTCATTATCCAGTGGCGGATCACCCAATGGGCAAGCTTAGATGGACTTTTTATGTACAGTCAAACCACATTAAGACGGGTTTGTAAAAAAAAAAAAAAATTCGTATAACCGTAGTTCGTGTTGTCCTAGTTTAGAAAAAGCAATATTTCAATAATAAAATAAAATATTATAATGTATTTATATTACTTAATATACTATTCTTGGGGTTCAAGATAAATGGTATTCATCACCAATATTATACAGATTATTATTGATGATACAGATGATTCTTGATTAGACAGACAATTCATGATAGCACATATAATTTTTGATTACACAGAGGTTTCCTAATTACACGCCGACCAACCAGTCTAGTGGTTAAGGTGTTAACCTCTACACCGGAAGGTTCCTGGTTCGAATCCGGGTCAGTGCATGGATGTTTGTAAGCGTATGGTGTAAAGGCGACTGGTGCATCCTAAATCTGTCGTGGCCGAAAGTCCTCATGTTGGGTTGGTGTGTAAGTTTGGAGAGTGGTGTTGCCTCGTCATCTGACCGTGGTTCAAAATTACGTGGTGTTGTCCTCGGATATTTCCCCTAGGGGATTGATCTCGGTCCGTCGTCAATAGCCCATTGTGTTGCTCTAGTACGACGTTAATTAAAAAATCGCCAATTAACTGATTACGCAAGTTTTGTCTTGAAATAGTTCTCTTATCGATTTTGTGTTTTGTTTTTCTCGTTACATTCTTTAAGAAAATCTCGGATGTGGTAAACGCTGAGTTTGAGCAGATGTATTTTCACAGCCCAACAAAAAGCGGTGAACAACTAAGTCAGCAATTGCTTTTAAAAAAAAGGCATAACTTTTTCCTTCATCTTCATCGAACCCCTTTATTCTTTCTTCTTCACTCTTCCACAAGCCGACCAACCGGTATAGTGGTTAAAGTGTTAGCCTCTGGATCGGAAGGTTCCTGGTTCGAATCCGGGTTCGGGCATGGATGTTCGTAAACGTATGGTGTAGAGGCGGCTGGTGCACCTTAAATCTGTCGTGGCTGAAAGTCCTCACGTTGGGTTGGCGTGGAAGTTTGGAGAGTGGGGTGCCAGCTCAGGTGTTGCTTCGTCATCTGACCGTGGTTCAAAATTACGAGGTGTTGTCCTCAAATCTTTCCCTTAAGGGACTGATCCCGGACCGTCGTCAATAGCCCGTTGTGTTGCTCTAGTACGACGTTAACTAAAATTACCATTACCATCACTCTTCCACAAAAAAAATTCTATAATTTCGTGATCATTTAATATTTCTGATAAAAGCACTGACTTAAGTGTTTTACTTAAGTTACAAAAATCTTACGGAGATTAGCGTAATTCGAATTCTTCTTAAACGAATGATTTAACATTATTTGAATATATAATACAAAAAGAGTCTCAAATTTGAAAAAAGAGCCCTTGCGCACCAGAAAATAGAAAACGTTTCATAATTTTGCTTTTGCAGCTGTTTTTTGCTCGAATTTGCTCAAATCTTGACTGTTGGCGTTTTTCTCATTTGTTCTTATCCATTTCTCTCCGCAAAAACAGGCACTCGGGGTGTGTCTCTTTACTATGCATTTTATTGCATCTTTGACCCTCTTCAAGAAAGGGGACAGTAATTTCCACTCAACAAGATGCATTGAGTGTGATTGCTGATGTTGAGTGCCGAGGATCTTAAAATGACTAAAACCGCCACTGTCTCCATCAATTTTATCATGTCATATCATAGAACTCTTATCCTTCCCAGTTTAACGCTTCGTCATCTGACCGTGGTTCAAAATTACGAGGTGTTGTCCTCGGATATTTCCCTTAAGGGATTGATCCCGGACCGTCGTCAATAGCCCGTTGTGTTGCTCTAGTACGACGTTAACTAGTAATTACCAATTACCTTCTCAGTTTAAGAATTACTATTTTTAGAATCAATGCGAAACAATATCTTTAGAAATTGAAAGGTTACGGATTTTTTATAAGATAAATTACGCCATTTTTTAAACAAGAAATGCCTTGACAATTTTAACTGTGCAAAATGAGCAAGAATAAAATAATAAAAATAGGAATACTAAACAAAATAAAGAAATTGAATGTTCCATTTGCATTCCAAGCAGAAGGGGGGAAATCGTTTCCTCATTTCGATTGTTGCTAGGCACTTTCTAAACCCATAGAGGAGTTTCAGTAGACATGCATTCTCAAAAGTACATCGATCATTCAGATGTGGTGAGAAAATACTGAAATAAATTGACAATACGATGTTCTCTGATGCACATCTGAGTAACGGACTAGCAACAGGGAGTGTTGGGAGTTCAAATCCAACCAAAGAGCGAAGTGTGCAAAGGAGAATGGTGCACGTTAAATCAGTCGGCTTTCTGAAATGCCCTCACGTTGGCGTGGTGTGGAAGTTTGGAGAGTGGGCTGCCAGTTTAGACGTGACCTCGCCGTCTGACCGTGGTTCAAAATTACGTGGTATTTTGAACAAAGGTCTTCGGGGGTAGATCCAGGACCGTCACCAATTGCCTGTTGTGTTGCTCAAGTGTGACGTTAAATACCTATCTACCTCATATATCTGAAATAATTTGAATATTTTTGTGACGCAGTGGGTTTTCCCACTGCGTCTTCCATTGCGACGAAACTTCAAATAATTACCCACCTGTGAGCTGTAGTGGGTTAGGATTATATTCCTGTTACCATGGGTGCATTTCTTGTGTGCGTATGTCCATATAATTGATGTTGACGTGGTGTGGAAGTTTTGAAGAGAGGGGTGCCAGCACAGGAGTTCGCGTCGACCACTGACCACAATTCAAAATAACGAAGTTTTGCCGTAGGATCTTTCCCATCGGGGTTGATCCCAGACTATAACCAATAGCCCGTTATGTTTCTGCAGTGGAAGGTTAGTTAACTGAATACCATTTAACTTGATTTGGGAAAACTTCTTGATGCAGCCTAGGCCAGTCTCGACACATACGCCCTAAAAATCAATTAACATTTAATGAGCAGATTAACTACGGTAATACAAAAATATGTGTCTATGCTTGTTGGAATCATCTGAAAATTGAAACTAATCGGTAAAATTTTCAATAAAGCATGTAAAAATTAAAATAATTTCCTGGCCAAACTATACCTTTTCAAAATTATTATTTGCACGGTTTTCGATTATGTGAACCGATTTGTTCCAACTGCTAACTATTGTTAGTTTCGCAACGCAAAGGCTAACCAGTGAACAGAACCACTTGGCTGAGTTCGATTACTCGACTGCGAACGGACTACTTGAAATCAAGTTCCTTCCCCCTCTATCGTTCGCCAAAATTCAGTATAAAAATTGCGTGGTCTCGCCCTGGTGTTTAATTCTACGATTGCTTTTGAGTTGAACTACTTTGATACACGCTGATCTTACCCCACCAAGATGAAGGCTTTCGTAAGTTCTCTTCTTTTCTCCAAATAGTGATTTCATACTTAGTCTGTTGTAGTGTGATAAATTTTGTATTTTCCATTTCATTTTAATATAATCCCCTTCATGATGGTCCAATGATGGTCAATTTCATGTCTTTTGAAAGCGTGTGTTAGTCTAATACTCACCGTCTCAGGTACTAAACGAATTACGATTGCTCATTATCCAGTGGCGGATCACCCAATGGGCAAGCTTAGATGGGCTTTTTATGTACAGTCAAACCACATTAAGACGGGTTTGTAAAAAAAAAAAAAAAATTCGTATAACCGTAGTTCGTGTTGTCCTAGTTTAGAAAAAGCAATATTTCAATAATAAAATAAAATATTATAATGTATTTATATTACTTAATATACTATTCTTGGGGTTCAAGATAAATGGTATTCATCACCAATATTATACAGATTATTATTGATGATACAGATGATTCTTGATTAGACAGACAATTCATGATGGCACATATAATTTTTGATTACACAGAGGTTTCCTAATTACACGCCGACCAACCAGTCTAGTGGTTAAGGTGTTAACCTCTACACCGGAAGGTTCCTGGTTCGAATCCGGGTCAGTGCATGGATGTTTGTAAGCGTATGGTGTAAAGGCGACTGGTGCATCCTAAATCTGTCGTGGCCGAAAGTCCTCATGTTGGGTTGGTGTGTAAGTTTGGAGAGTGGTGTTGCCTCGTCATCTGACCGTGGTTCAAAATTACGTGGTGTTGTCCTCGGATATTTCCCCTAGGGGATTGATCTCGGTCCGTCGTCAATAGCCCATTGTGTTGCTCTAGTACGACGTTAATTAAAAAATCGCCAATTAACTGATTACGCAAGTTTTGTCTTGAAATAGTTCTCTTATCGATTTTGTGTTTTGTTTTTCTCGTTACATTCTTTAAGAAAATCTCGGATGTGGTAAACGCTGAGTTTGAGCAGATGTATTTTCACAGCCCAACAAAAAGCGGTGAACAACTAAGTCAGCAATTGCTTTTAAAAAAAAGGCATAACTTTTTCCTTCATCTTCATCGAACCCCTTTATTCTTTCTTCTTCACTCTTCCACAAGCCGACCAACCGGTATAGTGGTTAAGGTGTTAGCCTCTGGATCGGAAGGTTCCTGGTTCGAATCCGGGTTCGGGCATGGATGTTCGTAAACGTATGGTGTAGAGGCGGCTGGTGCACCTTAAATCTGTCGTGGCTGAAAGTCCTCACGTTGGGTTGGCGTGGAAGTTTGGAGAGTGGGGTGCCAGCTCAGGTGTTGCTTCGTCATCTGACCGTGGTTCAAAATTACGAGGTGTTGTCCTCAAATCTTTCCCTTAAGGGACTGATCCCGGACCGTCGTCAATAGCCCGTTGTGTTGCTCTAGTACGACGTTAACTAAAATTACCATTACCATCACTCTTCCACAAAAAAAAATTCTATAATTTCGTGATCATTTAATATTTCTGATAAAAGCACTGACTTAAGTGTTTTACTTAAGTTACGAAAATCTTACAGAGATTAGCGTAATTCGAATTCTTCTTAAACGAATGATTTAACATTATTTGAATATATAATACAAAAAGAGTCTCAAATTTGAAAAAAGAGCCCTTGCGCACCAGAAAATAGAAAACGTTTCATAATTTTGCTTTTGCAGCTGTTTTTTGCTCGAATTTGCTCAAATCTTGACTGTTGGCGTTTTTCTCATTTGTTCTTATCCATTTCTCTCCGCAAAAACAGGCACTCGGGGTGTGTCTCTTTACTATGCATTTTATTGCATCTTTGACCCTCTTCAAGAAAGGGGACAGTAATTTCCACTCAACAAGATGCATTGAGTGTGATTGCTGATGTTGAGTGCCGAGGATCTTAAAATGACTAAAACCGCCACTGTCTCCATCAATTTTATCATGTCATATCATAGAACTCTTATCCTTCCCAGTTTAACGCTTCGTCATCTGACCGTGGTTCAAAATTACGAGGTGTTGTCCTCGGATATTTCCCTTAAGGGATTGATCCCGGACCGTCGTCAATAGCCCGTTGTGTTGCTCTAGTACGACGTTAACTAGTAATTACCAATTACCTTCTCAGTTTAAGAATTACTATTTTTAGAATCAATGCGAAACAATATCTTTAGAAATTGAAAGGTTACGGATTTTTTATAAGATAAATTACGCCATTTTTTAAACAAGAAATGCCTTGACAATTTTAACTGTGCAAAATGAGCAAGAATAAAATAATAAAAATAGGAATACTAAACAAAATAAAGAAATTGAATGTTCCATTTGCATTCCAAGCAGAAGGGGGGAAATCGTTTCCTCATTTCGATTGTTGCTAGGCACTTTCTAAACCCATAGAGGAGTTTCAGTAGACATGCATTCTCAAAAGTACATCGATCATTCAGATGTGGTGAGAAAATACTGAAATAAATTGACAATACGATGTTCTCTGATGCACATCTGAGTAACGGACTAGCAACAGGGAGTGTTGGGAGTTCAAATCCAACCAAAGAGCGAAGTGTGCAAAGGAGAATGGTGCACGTTAAATCAGTCGGCTTTCTGAAATGCCCTCACGTTGGCGTGGTGTGGAAGTTTGGAGAGTGGGCTGCCAGTTTAGGCGTGACCTCGCCATCTGACCGTGGTTCAAAAGTACGTGGTATTTTGAACAAAGGTCTTCGGGGGTTGATCCCGGAACGTCACCAATTGCCTGTTGTGTTGCTCAAGTGTGACGTTAAATACCTATCTACCTCATATATCTGAATTATAATTTCAATATTTTTGTGACGCAGTGGTTTTTCCCACTGCGTCTTCCATTGCGACGAAACTTCAAATAACTACCCACCTGTGAGCTGTAGTGGGTTAGGATTATATTCCTGTTGCCATGGGTGCATTTCTTATGTGCGTATGTCCATATAATTGATGTTGACGTGGTGTGGAAGTTTTGAAGAGAGGGGTGCCAGCACAGGAGTTCGTCTCGGCCACTGACCACAATTCAAAATAATGAAGTTTTGCCGTAGGATCTTTCCCATCGGGGTTGATCCCAGACCATAACCAATAGCCCGTTATGTTTCTGCAGTCTGCAGTGGAAGGTTAATTAACTGAATACCATTAAACTTGATTTGGGTAATGGTAATTTTAGTTAACGTCGTACTAGAGAAACACAACGGGCTATTGACGACGGTCCGGAATCAGTCCCTTAAGGGAAAGATTCGAGGACAACACCTCGTAATTTTGAACCACGGTCAGATGACGAAGCAACACCTGAGCTGGCACCCCACTCTTCAAACTTCCACGCCAACCCACCGTGAGGACTTTCGGCCACGATAGATTTAAGGTGCACCAGCCGCCTCTACACCATACGTTTACAAACATCCGTGCCCGGACCCGGATTCGAACCAGGAACCAAACTTGATTTGGGAAAAGTTCTTGATGCAGCCCAGGCCAGACTCGACACATACGCCCTAAAAATCAATTAACATTTAATGAGTAGATTAACTACGGTAATACAAAAATATGTGTCTATGCTTGTTGGAATCATCTGAAAATTGAAACTAATTGGTAAAATTTTCAATAAAGCATGTAAAAATTAAAACCATTTCCTGGCCAAACTACACCTTTTCAAAATTATTATTTGCACGGTTTTCGATTATGTGAACCGATGTGTTCCAACTGCTTACTATTGTTACTTTCGCAGCCGACCAACCGGTATAGTGGTTAAGGTGTTAGCCTCTAGATCGGAAGGTTCCTGGTTCGAATCCGGGTTCGGGCATGGATGTTTGTAAACGTATGGTGTAAAGGCGGCTGGTGCACCTTAAATCTGTCGTGGCCGAAAGTCCTCACGTTGGGTTGGCGTGGAAGTTTGGAGAGTGGGGTGCCAGCTCAGGTGTTGCTTCGTCATCTGACCGTGGTTCAAAATTACGAGGTGTTGTCCTCGGATCTTTCCCTTAAGGGACTGATCCCGGACTGTCGTCAATAGCCCGTTGTGTTGCTCTAGTACGACGTTAACTAAAAATTACCATTACCATTGTTACTTTCGCAACGCAAAGGCTAACCAGTGAACAGAACCACTTGACTGAGTTCGATTACTCGACTGCGAACGGACTACTTGAAATTTCGTCACTTCTTCAACAGGACTCACAAATGCAGACATTTTCCCTAAAGGAAGACGTTATGACATCCGTATTTCGGTAAATAGCGTAGTTCGAATAGAATCTCTAGATTCGCTAATTTGTCGAATCACACTGATTCAGTGAATGCTAAATTGGGGTGATTAACCTGGAGTAAATGAATTTTCAATGAATTGAGGATTCCGTTGTCAGTAATTTGTGTGATGTAGTTGAAATCATTGCATCAGCACCACCTTCGTGCAGTGCCGTGTATTTAAATTAGTTAAAGGGTGAATGAGCCCCCATAGAAGTGTAATAAAAATCTTAATTTCAACTTCTATAGATGAGACGCCTCCAATCCGCAGTTTTGTTTCCGGCTACGCCTATCCGAACGGTTTCATTTAAGTAAAAACAACAAACTTAAGTGTGTGCTGTTGTCAGTTTCAGACACACAAATTATTTCCCATGTGATATAATAAATCAAACTTACTCTTGTATTTTGTATGTTATTAGAGTTTCACCTCCATGTTTACGTTTTATGAATTTTAAAACATTTAACTCAGTAGTATCATACATTTCAAAGACTTAGTTTTCATATACTTATAAAAAGTACATTATTATCTTTCTTTCTATTATAAAAAAAAATTGCAATCTTTTTCAGTTTTATTCGCTTTGTGATTGGTAGATAGCGAGTCTTGTGGTTCAACGGGCTAATGAATTTGGAGCCCGCGCAGACGATAAACACAGTTATATTTTTAATTAATTCATTCATAACATTTGTAATGTTTTCAGAAGAACCGTCAAATTGGGTCGCCGTTTCCATAGCAACAGTCGAATATTAAAATCTTAAAAAGTACTATTACAACACGGATCAGCTAAAACATTTAAAATTATGATGAGATTTCCTCTGAATTATAACAATAGGTTATTTATTTAACAATTTCCTTTTTTTATGTGGAAATAAAATGTTTTGTTCTTAACAATTTTTAAAACATTTTGTTTTTATTTACCGTATATTTCCGTATATAAGCCGATAATTTTTGGAACGTTTTCTAAAACTAAAGTACGGGAGTCGGCTTATATACGGATCCACTAATCTTGCAAGAAATGTAGATAATTTTCCGTTACTCGGGCGCATGCGATATATATCGCAATAGTAAGGGAAGGGAACCTTCAATTAAAATCGTACTAGAGGTCCGGAATTAATCCAGCAGCGATCCAAATGGGGATGGATTGTGAAGCAATCCCCTCCCCATCATTGTTGAAAAGTATAGTTCGCGAAGCGAACTAAATATGATTGCGTAGCAATCATCGGGGATTGAACTAGGCAAGAAACAAGAACTTGGCAATCTACGATACACCGGGTCTTAAATCACCCTCCAACAAACGCGTCAATCAGGAGTCTAGTGACTTGGAGAGCGCTGGACAGATGAATTACTATTAAAATATTTTGTGACGTGAATATGGTTTTAAAATCAGACCAGTACTGAAAGTTGAGCGTTACGAAAGAATGGGCATCGAGGTTCAATGAAATAATTTTCTCACTATCAACTCAAACCAAATCACTCGATACCTGAGAGAACAAAGACTTGTTAATAACCTTGATTTTGAACGCCGTTATAAGAGGGGACGGGACTGCGTTTGGGGGTCTTTCAGCTACGCATGCGCTAACTTTAAATCAGTATCACTCGGGACTGCAAAGCGATAGGACGTCGAAATGGGTCTCAAACGAAAGCTAGCGTCGACATCTGTTAATTTAAGATAGAAGTGAAATGAAAAACAGTGTGGTTGCAAAAAATTTGAAACGCAGTTGAAAATTTCACAGTTTTAGCATATACTTGTCGAAAAGAGAAGCACAAATACATCAAACGCAGTCAACCTCGGAAGAGCAATTGATCACCTTTCAGTAAACGACTGAACTTGAACGAATAAACGACCTGAACTTGTCTTTCATTTACTACACACAAGGAAATACTACTCACTAACAAGATGTATTGAAACGACACCTCGCTGCCCTGCTCCAACAGATCTACCCGATTTTTAAATACAAAACGGACTACACGTTTTACTATTGATTTAAATCAGAACTTCCAACTGTAGAAATGAATTGGAATTTCTTTTTTTAACGTTTTTGAATAACTTGGAAAGAATTGACCCTTCCCATTTAAATGTGATCTACAGGAACATTGTTGCGCAAAGAGGCCAAACAGGAACAACCGTTTTGAAATTCAAAACATGAGGAGAATGACTTGATTCTATAAATTTGGTACTTAAAGGGATTAAGAAAACAATAGAAAGCGTGAGCGGTCATATTGTAATTACGAAAGGAAAGTATTGTTTTGTGCAGGAAGGTTTTTATTTCAAAGGGATATAGCAAAACATCCACGAAAAATTGGATAAATAGAATCTATCGCAGTATCGACAATGCAATCCTAAAAGAATGAAAAAGTCGAACTCGTGACCAATTTATGTCTTTATTTTATAAGATATTTCTCTGTTTCTGATTAAGGAAAAAAGTTTCATGTGCTCCATTTTTTACCTCAATTATTTCTAACTATCTGATCTAAAATCACTAAATATAGATTTGCATTTTTATTTTAGTAATTTACCATGATGACACATGACATTAACATGATGGTAGTTAAATATTAAACCGAATGATAGTGTTACATGCCTATCAACTGCAGCTTTCAACAAAACCAAGTTATTTTATTTGAATCATGGAAAAGGAATGAAGTTTTGATGAGTTCAAAATCGTTTTGTAAGGGAAACCTATGTTAAAATCTTAAAATACATTGAATAAATTCGATTCTCAGTCTTGGTTCAAAAGGTTCTGCGAGTTGCTTTCATGAAAATATACCCCCCCCCCCTTCACCCGTTTAGATGTAGTTCGGGTACACACTGACATCAAACTCAGAAACCACTAATATCGCATTAGAATGATCCAAAACGGACAAAAATTTGAAATAAGTCCAAAATATTCAATGTACCTACATACACTCCATTTTTATTAATATAGTAGATTGACTTACTGTTCTGAGTATTTTGAGTAATAAATACTCATGAGCAATGAGACATATCAAGGGTATATTTCAATGATCAGATTTGGTCGTCGGTCAGATTCGACTCTCGGAATATGTTTAATCTATTCACAAGCCAGATTCGAACACCAGGTATTCCAAGCGGAGTTTTGATCATGAAAAATAAATACTTAAAAAAGTAGAAAGCGTAGCGTTATTTCTAAAACTAGCCGTGCTGCGCCGGCTAGCGCTCGGCGGTGTGTAATAGTGCTTTTCTTTTTAATTTTTACACACCGCGTAATTAAACATGTTTTGATTTGTATATTTTATTTATTTTTATGAAACAATTCTTCAAATCATTGCGTATTCAATCAAATATTTAAGTAAAGTTGGTCGAAATATACATATACCGCTATAAAATTACCCATGTCTAGTGATATTTTGCAGGAAATAGACATATCATTAAAATCTAACTCCTAAATAATATTTCTGCAATAGGTAATGTATCGGAACACATAATGTAAACAAAAATAAAATTCCAAACCTTGAAAAAATTCAAAATTCTGAAGGAAAAAAAAATAAGTACGTATCTTTTCAAACGTGTTGAAATTCGACTTCCTGAATATATTGTGAAATAGAATAATGCGACAAAAGACTTTCAATGATATTGACAAAGACAATAATGATTTATTAACAAAAAGAACTCATATTTATACTACTTGGGAATCCTCAAATATGTCCGCAACATCTCGCAAACTCAAATACCCAAACGAATTCTAAATCAAAAACTCTAAACTCTAAATCAAATTAAAAAAGTAAACATTAATTCTGATGTGGCTAGATACCGGGTAGCAAAATTACGTTTAAATTACTTTTACATCAA
This sequence comes from Metellina segmentata, assembly GCA_947359465.1. Classification (NCBI taxonomy): domain Eukaryota; kingdom Metazoa; phylum Arthropoda; class Arachnida; order Araneae; family Tetragnathidae; genus Metellina; species Metellina segmentata. The sequence goes on from OX375879.1 coordinate 107,501,922, forward strand.
AGGAAGAAATAAAAAGTCAGTTCAAACATAAATATTACTATTTAATTCCTTATTTTGCATAGAAATTGACCTCGGCTATTTGAAAACAGCAAGAATTAAAAATATCTGGGTTATTTTATTTACGTTGATTGTTGCCATTCGACGATACACAAATAACGTCGATTTCGGGTCCACGTACGTTAGTGTTTTATATATATAGATGACTACGTTGAAGTTTGCTCCAAGCAGATTTATATATATTTTTTTATTTAGTTCGCAGTGACCTTGGTAGTCTTGTTGATTGTGTCCATTGCCTTCGCTGAGGAGGACAAAGCTCTCGAAAAGAAAGAAGACGAGAAGAAGCCTATAGAAAATGTGGTGTGGCCCGGCTTGTATTCATGGCAATGGCAACATCCCGTCGCACTGCGCGGCCCAATTCCCGTGGTCCATCCCGTCCACTACCAGCACCAGTGGTGGTGAGAAAAAAAGTAAGTCTGTCTACCCACGAGAACTGCTCCAGACAGAAAGTCTGCGGCATCGCCTGCCTGTATTTCAATTGTTTGTGTTTGATATTGTTGCACTTTTCGTCAAATATTTTTACGTTTCATTTCGGTTGCCGTAGAAGTAAGACTTAGCCCATTTTATAGGGGATTCGTTAGGCAATTGAGTTTATCACATCGGCGCACTTTGCGACAATTGGTACTATAGGTGTTGGTGAGAATGGAGGAAACGCGATTTTTATGGCAACATTATAAAAATATAAATCACAAAAAAATTGAAGAAATGTAACAAACTTAAGCAATAGTAATAAATCAAAAAGATTGGGGAAATTGCGTTTGAAAAACTTTTAAGTTCAGTCACTACTTCGGCGTTTTTAAACTCTAAATCGCACTTAAAAACTAGCTGTAAACCATCGTGATTCTCTATCGATCAGGAATCTAAATACATGTAGCAACTTTCGGACGGACTAACGTCAAATAAAAAGGCTTTCAAGAACCTAACTGGATATAACTTTTTTAGATCACTATAATGAAATAACTGATAACTAAGCTTTATTCGTGAGTTTTGTTTTATAAATTTCTAGATTTTTAAATTGACAACACATACATTCTATAAATAAAATTTTGCACAAATCTTTATTATCATAGTACTTTAATGTATTCTTTATAGTTTGTAAATAGCCTACGTCTTTTGACCAACAAAATTTAACAACAGAATTTGAAAATGACTGGTTTCACTCTTTTTGTCCGAAGGGAATTGTAATGTATTAGAGTAAATATGATTTTGATTTTTACAAGTGCAACATATTTTTAGTTATATGAAATAGTTTGTAACTTGCGTTATTGAGTTGAAAGCTTCTTTTTTTGGAATTTATAGCTTTATAAAATTCTAATTTGACATTTAACTTTCACTTTTCTTATTTTTTAACGCAACCCAAATTTAAAATTTTAGCTGTTTAGTTTCAAAAATTGATTTTTCTGTCCGTTGGCATGGCGTGAAAGTTTGAACAGTGGGGTAGCTCAAGTGTTGACCTCGTCATCTGACTATGGTTCAAAATTACGTGGTGTTGTCATCGAATCTTTCCCTTCGGGTTTGATCCCGAAATGTAGAATCCGTTGTGTTTCTCCTGTGCGACGTAAATTCAAATACCTACCGTGACTCTACAAAAAAGAAATATTGAACAGAGAATAATCATACATAATTTTAATAAATGAAGTTTAGAATTAAATTTTATAAATAATTGATGAGTTTATACTTATAAACGCATATATATAACGTAAAACCTTTCCTGACATTGAGTAGGTTTTGTTCCAAAGCAACATAGGGTGAATTTAATTTTCAGTATTTCTTTTCCAGATTACATTTTCCCTGAGCCAATCCAGGAAACACTTTAGATTCTTTGGAACAAGTTCCACCAGGTTTTGAAGAATGTGTCCATTTTTTAATCCTATGCGCCTACTGCATTTATTTTTACTTTCTAAAATTATGTAAAACCAAGGTTGTTTTTAAGTCAATAAAAAGATAATTTTACGCATTAACCTTGTTCTTAATTTTAAAACCATCTGAAAATTATTTTATATTGTTTTCAACTGCACAATATTACAGTTAAGACTACAGGAGTGTATATTGGGCAATACATTTCCCCGCAAAAGTAAGGTTTTAGTTTTGGAAAGTATAGCGAGTCATAATAATGAAGAGTTATAACTTAATTCTTTTCATTCATTTATACTTTTTAATATGTAATTATTAAACTAAAATTAATTCATGCAATATTTTAAATATTTTCTTGTAATTCACATTAATGTACAGTAAATGCGTCCTTATGTAGTTATGCTATGCACAGTGTAAAGTTCAGGCTTGTTAGCTTCTCTAAAATTGTATTAGTATTCCAAACCTTTGCCATTTAGGTTTGATTTTTTGAAGAAGCTTTAGGATATATAAAATCCTACTTAACATGATTTTATGAAATAGTATATTTAAATATTTGTAAATAGTGTAACTAATTTCAGAATAACTAGACCAACAAATTTGTAAGTAACTATTTCATATTTAACAAATTAAATTCATGAAATGAATTTATTTTTACGAATAGATTTACATTTAAAGCATAGAAATCAAGCAAACTCATTTTTGTCACTTAAGATCGTGATGTTTTCCATAAGTATAGCATAACTAAATGGTAATTTAATTTTTAAAAGTTAGAACAGGAAGGATTAGTTTTACACGCTATTATTCATTCATTATGAATAGCTCTTAGTAAAAATAAGCTTTTAATACAGGAAATTATTATATGATGTTTTGTTGTCAACGATCATGAATATGTAAACAAGATTAATCAGAGAGCTAGCCACTGATCGGAACTTAAAATGAACTTCCATTAAAAGATATATTTCCAAGCATTCTTTGATATTATCTCCTGTAAAACAAAAATATTTAAGTGTTTTACACTCGAATATTCTAAATTATAACCCTGGATAATAGCAGTTGCTGGTACCATTCAACAGGTAGGTGTCCTCAAGGTTATGAATAAAAGTGGCTTTAGATGACCGGTTGAGAAGTCAATTAACCAATCAATTTTTTTATCGTTCTTCTAAATGCATGTGTTGATTAATTATTAATGTTGCCTGATCGTTAGACTTAAAACTAATATCCATTGCAATAAAATGAAAAATAATATAATTTCAACTTCTTATTTATACTTACTGCGCCAACTCAGGGTATTCTACTTCTGTGTTATTTCAAGTATTCTGTGCATGTTCAAAGTAAGAATACGTGTGAGAATAATAAAAAAACGATCGCACATAAATGGATTTAATTATTTTTAATTTGTGGATAGAAGTGTGTAAGTTGAATATTACAAATACATGTATGCACACATTAGTCGTGGTGTCTTAAAGATTCAAAGTAAACGTTATTGATTTATGAAATGAGGTACAGAACATATGATAAACTTGGTACAGGCTGAGTCAGTGTAATGCTTAAATGGCATTTAATTTCTTGAGTGTAGTATCTCTAGATATCTCTTGAGTACTCCATTGAGATTTTATGAGGAGCAGTGGAGATGGATGGAGTCAGTCTTATGTCAGTCAATTTTCAAAAATATTGCCGATTTCAGTGTATAGCTCAACTACAACTGAATCTCATTGAGGATTTGAATACACGGTGGATGGAGTTCATTTCAGTCCATTATGAAAGTGTAATGAAAATTTTTAAGAGTAGGAGTCTATCTCGTGATTGTTATAAGATGAAGAGATCTGTCTGTTTTGCCACATTCTGAACAAAATGTCTTAGAAAATTATTACAAGTGTATATTAGACGTTAAGATCTAGAGTGGATCAAGTCCATTTTATAACATTTTGAGATACATCGAGAGAAACTTTCTTCTCGTGTTACTTTTCCTTTAAGACAGCTTTTCTTATGCCATCTCTTGGGAACCAAAGCAACTAGGCAACATCAATCCACTAAGATTCAACTTAACACTGACTACGGGTATAGATATAACAAGCACGATTCTTTCATGGCGTGATTCTTATAACTTTCAAGGTACAACTGCTGTACTGGCCGTAGTCTAAATTCTTTCTTGACGCGAATCTTATAACTTTCAAGGTACAACTGATGTACTGGCCGTTGTCAAAATACTTTTCTTGACGCGATTCTTATAACTTTCAAGGTACAACTGATTTACTGGCCTTTGTCTAAATTCTTTCATGACGTGATTCTTGTAACTTTCAAGGTACAACTGATGTACTGGCCGTTGTCTAAATTCTTTCTTGCGCGATCATGGTACAACTGCTGTACCGACCGTTGTCTAAAGGTTAAAGGAGTTCGTGTGTGTGATTATCAGAGTTTAACCGGAAAGTGGACATGATCCACTCTAGTTCTCAACGCCTCATATATGCTCGAAAACGAATCACAGATCGTGCTTGCTGAAATGTTCCACAGGCACGCACCCACACTTGGTGTGGTTCGAGAAGGTCAACTTCTCAATCTTCCGTTCGGCAGGCATGCCGTGCCCAACGATCTTCACACTGTAGAAGTTGAGGGTGACCTTTTCCTTGGTCTCCGCGACGCACTTGAGGCGGTCGGTGCCGCAGCAGCCGGCGTGCTTGCCGCAGCGGTGCAGCATGGTGCAATGCGGCAGGAAGTACCGTCCCGGATAGTGGTCACTGACGTGGATGACCTGCAGCTTGGGCACCTCGCAGGCCCCGGCCTCGGCCACACGCTCGCTGTGATGGAGGGCCAGTCGCTCGTCAAGGTCCGCTTCGTCCGGCAGGGGACCCACTTCGTTGTGGTCCGGGTGACTGGGGGTGTCGTGAACTCTGTGGCGGCGGTGGGATTTGTGGTGGCTGCTGCCTGCCGACTTCAAGACCAGAAGACCGCACAGAAAGACGATGAGGATGGCGTAAGTGGGTGTCATTGCTGTTTTGGAGCGTCAACGGATTCTGGAAGCACAAGACAAGGACACAAAATTAGTCATGGGATGATAAGAGTATTAATAATCATTTAAGAGCTACAAGGAGGGATGTTTTTCTTTCTTTTTTGAAGGAACTAACTTTCATCCAGATCACGAGATCCGATTTTCGGTTTCCACGATCATGGGAACTTCGGGAAACACGATAAGGCCTATTTTTCTGTCTGTCCCAAAAAATGTTTCCCAAAATGACGCACTGGTCAAATCTTATGGCCCTTGCGCCATATAACCCCAAAAACCAACCAATCTACAATGACGCAAACCTGAGAGCTTCATTGGCCTTCTAATGGAAAAGATGGATTATGTATATGCAGTTTCATGATATTTTCCGTTATCGTTCAGTTAGATCTCCGGTGAAGATCACGTGGTATTGGGAGAAAGCACGAATCCTAATGTGCGACTCACTTACAAGAATGGTGAAAAACACTAGTTTGCGGTTCGATAGCCAATAGGCCCACGTCTATTCTCAAGCTCATATGTCCAATACTTATGAGGGTCGTCGTGGCTCATTGGGTATGCCCACTGCTCTAGCAAAGTCGCAGGCAGCACAGGTTCGATTAATCTGAGTGCATTCCTGTCTTATGTGTCAGTAAAACTTTCCTTATGTGTGCTTATCCATTACTTGATGTATGACTGGTGTTTGGCGCAGATGGGATAGATATAGTCCGTGCGCCAAAAAAAACCCTAAACCAACCAACCTAGACTTTTGTGATTTTACGACTCCGCTTACAAACTCCTTCAATTTCTTTGGGTTGGTGTGGAAGTTTGGAGAGTGCGGTGCAAGTTCAGGTGTTGCCTCGTCATCTGTCCGTGGTTCAAAATTACATGTTGTTGTCCCATTGGGATTGATCCCGGCCCGTCGTCAATAGCCCGTTATGTTGTAATTGAAAACAACAAAAAATTACCATTCAATTTCTTTCTTTAAGGTCAATAAAAAGCATTACGGACTCTCTTTTTTATGAAGAATCTTATTACTTATTAAAATTTATGAATACGATAAAAGCTAATATTTCAAAAATATTCGATATGTTTAATGTACAACAAGGATTTTCAGTGAAAAAAACAAACCAGACGGTCTGAGAAGATTTTACTTCTGCTGTTCAAATACTTTGGCATGATACATATCGTGGTGCCTAAAATATAGTTTTCGCCGTTTTAGTAGTTTTCGGCGTTTTATTTATGTGTTGGTCAATCATCTATCATACTGCATCAGTGAAATTCCTTCTTTGGAATTTATACAGGGTGGTCCCGAATTCATGGTACAAACTTTAATGGTAGGTACAGGACATTGTAACAATGATTTATTGTATAGGAATGTATAGTCGCAAGTGACGCGGTGAGGCGAAAACAGGGGAAATAACGGCCGAAAGGAAAAACAAAGATTTTATTGAAAGCGTTGTTGACAAGTGTCATGTTTACAGTAATTGTTCAAAATTGCGTCCACCAGTATCGATACATGCTTGACAGCGTCGGTGGAGCGATTGGCGTACACGTTCAAAGATGCCTGGTATTTCACGCACACCTGCAGCAGCTACAGATAAGCGAGCGACGAGATCCTCATCTGAGTCAACTGGAGTCTCATAAACAAGATGCTTTAGATGTCCCCATAAAAAGTAATCGAGGCTCGATAAATCGGGAGATCGGGGTGGCCAAGGGACTGGTCCACCACGCCCAATCCATCGAGTACCAAACGTGGCATTCAGGTAATTCCGTACATCAATGCTGAAGTGTGCTGGCGCCCCATCGTGCTGAAACCACAACCGATGCATCATGTTCAACAGCGGCTAGACATCTACTGCCCTCTACCGGCAATGATACCAACCGATCACTCCATTTCTCTTTCCTTTTATTTCCCCTGTTTACGCCTCACCGCGTCACTTGCGACTATACATTCCTATACAATAAATCATTGTTACATTGTCCTGTACCTACCATTAAAGTTTGTACCATGAATTCGGGACCACCCTGTATAAGCAAAGTGGGGAATTCGTAATTTTTGGTAATTTTTTAATTAACGTCGTACTAGGGCAACCCAGCGGGCTATTGACAACGGTCCGGGATCAATCACCTAAGGTAAAGTGGCGACATCCTATTAGGAAAAGTCAAATGACGTCACGTTTTCAAAATAAGTTGACCCACGTACCGGCAGAAACATTACCATTCCCTTTATTTAGTTTGTCAGAAAATGTCTCAAAGCAATTCGTCATCTGATCGTGGTTCAAAATGAAGTGTTGTCCTCGATCTTTCCCTTTGGGTTTAATCCCGGGCCAATAGTGGTTCAAAATTACGTGGTGTTGTCCTCGTAGAGTTCCCTTAGGTTATTGAACCCGGACCGTCGTTAATTAAAATAATTACCAAATTATCCGGGCCGACTAACCGGTCTGGTTGTTAAGGTGTTATCCTCTTGGTAGGAAGGTTCCTGGTTCGAATCCGGGTCAGTACATGGATGTTTGTAAGCGTATGGTGTAGAGGCGGCTGGTGCACCTTAAATCTGTCGTAGAGAAAGTCTTCACGTTGGGGTGGTGTGGAAGTTTGGAGAGTGGGGTGCCAGCTCAGGTGTTGCCTCGTCATCTGACCGTGGTTAAAAATAACGTGGTGTTTTCATCGGTTTTTTCCCTTAGGGGGTTGATCCCGGACCGTCGTCAATAGCACGTTGTGTTGCTCTAGTACGACGTTAATTAAAATTACCATTACCAAATTACCCGGGCGAATAGCCCGTTGTGTTTCAACAGTGTGACGCTAACTTAAAATACCTACTTGGTCTCAAACCAAAGGCAGAAAGGTAGTTGAATTAATATCACTCAAGAGCAACGGTAATGGTAATTTTCGTTAACGTCGTACTAGAGCAACACAACGGGCTATTGACGACAGTCCGGGATCAATCCCCTAAGAGAAAGATCCGAGGACAACACCTCATCATTTTGAACCACGATCAGATGACGAAGCAACACCTGAGCTGGCACCCCACTCTCCAAACTTCCACACCAACCCAACGTGAGGACTCAAGAGCAACACAGCGGTCAGCTGACGACGGTCCGGGACTTCTAATTATACACGTAATGAGATGATATTTGGAATTCCGATGTTCAGTAACAGTTGAATCGCATGGTGTCAAAATTTGCCCATATTTCTATTTATAACTTTTATGAATATTAATTTCATAATTGATAAAAAATTAGGTACATTTAGTTTGACAATTAAAAAGTTTATAGATTGTGTTTGGGGTTTTTGATTAGCAAAGGATGGAAAAAACAATTTCAAAGAAAAAATAGTTAAAAATGTTTTAGCAGATATAACAAAACACGTGAAACGCCAATTTAACATTAGGAGATCTAATTTTCAAACACTTACAAATCGGTGAAAAATGCAATAAAATTGATGAACTTTATTTTTATTTCCGCCTGAAATTGTGTGTAGAATCCAAATTTGGTGATAAAAGATGGGGGTTCGTATTGAAATTATCAGAGCAAGCACTCAATTTAATATGAAGACGGCCCCTTAGACAAATTTTAAATATTGATATTTGTAGAAAACATTCATCCCCATCAATTGCTACCTTCCGTTTTGTTCTGCGATGTAAATATGCAATTGCAATCGGGTGAGTCGGTTTTTTTTTTAATATGGGTGTTTGTAAGTAGTTAACGTCGTCACATAAGGGGCAATTGGCGAAGGTCTAGTTCAACGTAATTGAAAGATCCGAAGAAGCGTAATTTTGAACCACGGTCAGATTACTATGTAACACCTGAACTGGAACCCCACTCTCCAAACTTCCACACCACGCCAACGTGAGGACGTATGAGGCCAATACAGATTGAAGGTGCACCAACACCTTCATGCGCACGAGTGTCTTTGGTTGGAGCAACTCGCAGCCTTTCGGTTTAAGTGCTCCGAGAATGGTAGTTGGGTCAGAAAACTGCAATCAACAAAAGCAATATTGGGCGGAAGAGAATTGGGGATCAAAGTGGTAACAGGTGACTGGCACGAATCGAGATGGAAAGATCCATTCGAGGCCTAGAAAAGCCGCCATCAAATTTGAACTAGCTAAGGGATGATATTAGGTCAGAATAGGCCAATGTTTCGGCGCAATATCACCGTATTGAATCTATGCCAAGAATTACGGCTCTGATCAGAGTTAGATTAAAACAAACTCGTTATTGATATGGTGTCTAATAATTTGACCTCAGAGCATATCATAACTTCCTAAACATTTTGACTCAACGCCCCCCACCCCATTTCAAAGACAATTTTTTTCGACGCTCCTTCTGGAAGACTATCTAAACTTGTAATGAATTGCACGCACATGTAGTAAAAGCAACATTTTCATTTTATTACTGGTAATGGTAATGGTAATTTTGGTTAACGTCGTACTAGAGCAACACAACGAGCTATTGACGACGGTCCAGGATCAGTCCCTTGAGGGAAAGATCCGAGGACGACACCTCGTAATTTTGAACCACGGTCAGATGACGAAGCAACACCTGAGCTGGAACCCCACTCTCCAAACTTCCACACCAACCCAACGTGAGGACTTTCGGCCACGACAGATTTAAGGTGCACCAGCCGCCTCTACACCATACGTTTACAAACATCCATGCCCGGGCCCGGATTCGAACCAAGAACCTTCCGATCTAGAGGCTAACATCTTAACCGCTATACCGGTTGGTCGGCCATTTTATTACTAGCAGTGAGTTGTAAATCTTAAATTTCAACAAAATATTTAAGTAGAATTATGCGTTATTTTAGAATTTCAAAACGCTACTGTGTAAATAAAACACACAACTTGTTATGAAAAGGAAAAATAGACTTAAATACACTAGACTGTTCACTATTTTTAGTCATTCATTTCGATCAAATCTAAAAATCACTCGTAAAGATGAGTCCGGAGTTGCGCAACTAATTTTGTCTATATTAAGCTCTATTTTCGTCAGTAGCCTCCTTAAATCAACTACGTACAGTCGATTTCTATTTTTAGTTAAGACCTGTTACCACTCAAAATTCACGTTCAACTAGACGGGATGACAGAAAATGCAATCATAAGTACTCAAATACAGTGAAACTTCGATTAACTGTCACTCTTTTAAACGTCAATTTCTGTTAATCGTTAGTCCGTTATTGCATAACACTGCCGCTCAGAAAGTACGAGCCTCGATGAAACAAAAGAAAATTAGACTATTTTAAAATTTGAATATATATGTACGTCTAAAGAGCGTAAATTCAAGTAACAATATGTACAAAACTGTTCTTAATGCAAATTGTGTATATTGTTTGTTTCTGTAAAATAAAATACATGTATGTACATTCGTTCATATGCAATGGATGGGGGTGGGTTGTTTAAGGTTTTTATGTTATCCGTCAATTTAATTAACCGTTAGGGTCCCGGTCGGTCCGAACCCTGACGGTTAATTAAAGTTTCACTGCATATGCTACGACTCGCTTATTACGACCTGTCTTGTTTTTAGACCGATCGGTATTAGCTTGCATTTTACAATTTATAATTCTAACGACAAAGCACCACTGTAGTGTCTATATGGTCAAATGTTTGCTTGAAACATTTTTCATCGTCACATTTTTTTAGCATCTCATTGTCCACAATTACTTCTCAACGCCTCCGTTTTTTCTATGGAACCACCAATCCCGCTAAATTTCCTTCAGCGCACACTTTGGGAAACAATGGTGTGTATCATCATTAGAAAGTACAATGCAACAATAGATGGGAGATCCAAACTCAAGAATGGGTCTTATGATCGCTAGATATGCGGTTCTAAGAGTGACGGCGTCAGCACCCCAGTCCCTACCCCCGATATATTTAAGAATGTTTATCCGATTTCTGCACTTCAAAATAATGGACTCTGTTACCAATGTATTCCGATTCCAGAATAAATCCCAAATACTTTGGGTGTTTCTCATATGAGAGCCTCTGGTTGTCCATTATCAGTATCGTTATATACTTGTACAGGTGTTTATTAGTAGTCAAGAAGGTGACAGTTGACTTAGTAGGGTTGAGTAAAAAGTCTGGACTGATGATGTCCCTTGCTTGTGACAGAGGCTCCAAGTCTGCGCTCTCTTGTCTAGCCAATGGTCATCTCAAAAGCCTTCGTTCAATGAGGGTGAAAAGGTTTTGGCCACATGTACCAAGTGTCTTGCCCAGCCGGCCACTGCTGAGCACATCTTGGACTGCATGGGCCTCTCTCTAGAGAGGATATCTACTCTGATCCCCTTATTGTGCTTGATTTTCTGGGAGTCAATGGACTTGTGGACCTTGTCTGACTTCGTCAGACGCTGTGAGATTAGAAACAACAACGGTCAGAGCTTTCATATTAAATTTTTGGGTAGGAGAAACCACTCCATCGTGACAGTATTGTCCCCAAGAACCTCTTACAGTTAGTCACATTTTAACTTCTGTACAGAAGAAGGTTTTTATTGAAGCTTTTTTAGAGCATCACCCCCCCTATTTTATCCGACTTGTTGAGTCATCCTCCACATTCGCTCATTTCTCTGGGTTTTTTTATCGCCTACTATATAATGCATCAGCATTTTTTGTTTCTTGAATAAGATGCAAGATTATCAGAAGACATAAGACTTCACAAGTTTCATGTCATTTAAGATAGGGAAACCTCATCTTAGATCCAACTTATCAACTTTTGAACCTTTATAATTTGTTTTTTAAAGATGGCATACCCATTTTATTCAATTCATTTCACGTTTGCACCTTTTTTATCCTTTAAACAACTTCAATACATTTTTTTATTCATCATATTTCAAATTCTGGTTTTGATGACAATATATTTTAATAAGAATTTTATAATAGTAAATAATTTCCCATTTCTTTTAACTAGCGTTTATTTTGTTCCTAATGTGCACTGTACAGTTTTTGTCTACTGTTTAATATTGTTTTTGAAATAAATTTATATTTATGAAATATATTTGAAATTTTATTTGTATTTACATCTGGTTCATTGCTGGACCTTGCGCCATAAAACCAAATCAACTATCATGTTATACATATTGTTGTAAAAATAATAGCTAATATTAAACTATCGACCATATGATAAACAAAAAAATGCAAGCATTTATTATGTGAGTGTGAAGCGAATTGAAAATTTGGAAATGATTTTATTTTTAAAGACATTTGTCATCCCATTTCCCAAATTTTGATAAAGACCCCATTCAAAAATAGCCATTTGAATTAAGATTAATTCGTTTTATTCTGTTAATAACTTCTGCCGACGTTTGTTCACTATTTACATACATCCTTAAATGTCAATAAAGCAAAGTGACATGAATTCATGATTGATTCACCGGCTCAGGATGCTGCCTACCATAGTGGGGCGAACTAAGAGACAGGCATTAATCAAATGATGTAGGTCAAAATAGGCCCGGGGTATCAGGAAACGAAGTCACGCTATTTCTCCGACTGATGAAAAACGAAGGCAATACAGGGTAATGAAAGTAAACCTAGAGATGCGGAATAATTACATACGTGATGTATCTTTTCTGGACGCAACTGTCTGTATCGATTACATAAATGCGTATCACTGTAATTTTTTAAACTTATGTCCTCAATTTGCGCAAATTCATTTTTTGATACGTGTCAAGGACCCTGTTTGGATGAGGAAGGCAGATGGTAATTAAGAATGTTTGTTCGTTTATTGTCTTAATAAGTCTAACTATTTTAGTTCACGGAAACTGGGCGGTTATTTCTAAATTATGTAATAAGTGATAGGTCAAATCGATTGAGCATTACGATGAAGTCAAGCAATTTTAAAGAGTGAAAAGTTATGAAAACGTACTTTAATTTTTAGAGTGGACATTTTTTTCTTCATATTGTAAGGGAACATAGTACCCATAGAACAATTTTTATATTTACAACAAAATGTTTTGTTGGTTTCTTCTTTAAACCACATGGAATTTATATTTCAGAGAGGGAAGTCATTTTCACATGGACATTAATTTATAAATTCATTTCTTTTTAAAATTTGTGCAATATTTTTAATTTTCTACTTCTGTAAACTTTCATATCTCTTAAAAATTGTTTCTTTCTTTTCCTTGAAGTTCCCCGCTTTTCGTGCACGAGTTTGCTTTCAGTATTAGTTACATTTTCACGTTTTATTTTTTTCACTGCAAAAAAAAACTATTTTTCTCAATAATAAATCTTTATTAAATACCTAATCTTTCATGAATAATATTGAGAAAAACACGATTCTATCAACAATAAAAATCAATAAGCATACGAAAAAAAATTGAAAATAAAAATTTCAAATTGTATAATAGTTAACTATTTAACGGCAATTAGAACAAACACCAAGCGTCATCTAAAGGGTAAACTGCATTTCAATATAACCCCTATATGATCATGCGAAAATATTTGGGTAAAGGTAAAATCCCTTTCCAATTTTAGTTTATCTTGAGAGATTAAAGTTTAAAATATCGCATATATCATTTAGTTTTTCCATGGAAACAGAAAAATTTAAACAGTCGATGAAAATAGTTATATATGTGAAATAATCATATCACGTTCTGACACACATGATTGAAATTTTATACATAAGAGCTTTACGGTTGTTATATAGACTACAAGAATCAAATACCACCCAATATATGACACTAAGTAAAAGGATTTAACGTGATGAAATTTGTGTTATTTTATTCAAAAAGGGTAGCCTTTTTTATATGCAATTTTTTTATCCTCATCATACGATTCATTTTTATTTATTTTATATCATCAGTTTATTATTCAATTCATTTTTTATAATATGATTATTCTGAATTTTAGATAAATAACTTTGAAATGTATATGATAAAGCTCATTAACAACCAATATTTTCCCTACAAAATATGACATATAACAATCTTATTGAAAGAGAACAGTACAATCGAAGAAACATTCATTATAACAAGTGAATAAAAACATCAGAGAAAATAATTTTATAACATGAAAGAATGTTTTTGAATATTCACTTCTATTTTTCAAAAGTGACTGTCTACATTTAACCACGCCCCGTGTCTCACATACCATATTTATATGAAATAATTATACTGGAACAAAATCAATTCAGACATCTCAAATGGTAATAATAAAACATCACTAAAATAACCTTACCTGATGATTTATCAACTTAACAGACTCCACAACTCCGTGTCACTGTCTACCGGAAAGTTAAAATCTGAAATTTTCTCAACCCGATAATTCAGTCCTTCAATACAAATCATATTTTTCCCACGTCATGTGATCATCCTCAGTCAGACAAAAGGTAGTTAGGGATAGCATCCATTTTCCTTTTAATACGGAAACAATGTTAAGAAAATGAGAAGGAAAAACAGATTTATTATGGACAAACACGTAGGGCGGTAGACGTCATGAAAGACGTCGAGGAAACTTCGTTGGAAGTTGTTGGGGAAGCTTAGAAATCGGGGTACAATTTGCTTATGCGATGTATTTGTATCGGAAAGAAGCTTCGTTACCTTATTCCACAGCTGTAGATTCCAAGAAGCTATGGAATCTCACACTATATCTCATTATCAAATGCCCATTTCGGAATCTACACTCCAAATGTCAGGATACTTAATGTGCTTCCCCTCAATTTTGTTTAAGATTATTATGTTGTCAGTAATCTCCTTGGTCAATGTATAACCTAGACGAAGTCCAAAAGACCATACTCAGTGGCCAACTCCTGATCATTCGGGAGCTGTCCTACAGACACCGATACATCCTGAAACAGGAAAATGTAGGTAGAAGAATTTACGTCGCACAGAAGTAACATAATGGGCTATTGGCAACGGTCCGGGATCAATCCCAGAAGGGAAGATTCCAGGACAACACCTCGTCATTTTGGTCCACGATCAAATGACGATGTTAGCACCTGAGCTGGCATCCCACTCTCCAAACTTCTACATAACGCCACCGTGAGGACATTTGATGCCATGACAGACTTAACGTGCACCCAGCCCCTCTGCTTACACAACCCAACGGTTTTTGATTAAATCGACCTTCGAACTTGCAATCCTCCGATTGCTAACCCGCGACTCTCCCAAACGGGCTACCCTCCAGGTGGGAAGGTTGGTATGTTTGGGGTTTTATGGCCCAAGGGCCATATTTGGCCATGCTGGGCCAGACACAAGGCATGCAATATCGAGTAATAGACACACACAATGAACATTTTTACTGACACATAAGAGAGAAAGTAGGGATGTAGACAGGAATCGAACCTGCGCCTACTACAACTCGAAGGTTGTTAGCGCAGTGAGCATACTCACTGAGCCACGACGGTCCCAAAATATGGGTAGGAGTTTCTGGGGTTGTGTAGCGTGGACAAGAGTTGTTTAGTTAACCCTCTGAGGGACTAACTAACTAACTTACACCAACGCACACTCCCGTGCCTAGAGTCAGTGTCTTGAGACACTGTACCAGTTTAAATATGTGTGGTCGGATGAGTAGAGCATGCCACCTAGGTGACATGGCTACTCAGAATGTTAGAGCACATTACATTTTTATATCCTTACATCTTTAATGTATATACTTATCTATACAGTATATACATTAAATTATTTTACTAGGTTACACTATAAATATATATATACATCATGCAGGGCGAGAAAAAGCTCGTTTTTCTTAGGATAATCAAGTCCTGATGAATTTCAATGAATCTCACCATGTTAAAAATTTTAACCTTCGAGCCCTTGTTACATGCGATGTTCCTGAGCCATGCAATTTTAAGGTGGTCGGCAGGTGTTCTCATATGCCATGAGGCTGTAAGGGGGCAAACTGTGATGTAATGTAGAGGTGTGCCAATTTCACCACAGGAGCAGTTTTCAGACTTGATTTTCTTAAACCTCGTTAGGTAGGATGGGAATGGGCCGTGCCCTGGGATGAAGATTGTTTCTTCCCTGGTCCAACTTGCAGATTTTAGTGACACTTTTGGTAAAACAACATACACCGTCCTGCCTGTTTCCTCTTCGTCCCATTCATTCTGCCACGCATCAAGAAGCCAGCTAGTGGTTTCCTTTCTGTTGTTGCCTCTTTTGCTAATCTGTCTGCTTCTTTGTTTCCGTCGTGACGTGCCTTTTCCGAATAGTGTTATTGTTTTTACGCAACTCTCACAAATGGCTAAATAACCACATCTATCGGTTGAAAGAGACTATTGGCAAAGGTCAAAAATGTGCCGAGCGTAGGTTGCAGAACACTGACTTATGCGTGTTAATCCCTCAGAGGGTTAAGATTAGGCTTAACCCCGGAACATATTCAGAGAGGCAACTCCCAAAAATGTTCCTGATGTCACAAAAATAGGCAAATGATTATCTGCCGACTAAATGGTTTAGTGGTCAGGTTTGCGTGTTCATATCACGTCCGGGTCACCATTGCACCGTGATTTGGTGAATAACTCTGATTACAGAACCTAATATTCATTATATGTTAATATAAACAACTATGTGCAATATTCTACATACTGCGTTTTACGAGAATACTAAACGCAACAGCGTGCAAGAGTAATCACGCCTACTCAGATCCAGTCGTAGTCTCCGTAGAACAGATACGGTTACAGCTATATCTGCAAGTAGTCGCGGATACAGTTAGTCGGTCAAGAGAGATCGCTGCAAAAGATTCCTAGTTTGAATCGTCCTCAAGGACACGTGTCCTTTAGGTGTGTAGACGTCACGGACCCAAGGTACTTTTGTGATCTTTTCTTTTCCCATGGGGTCACTGTCTTATACACAGGGGACGCGCTCCCGGAGTAACCAAGCTATCTTTTTCAGCTTTCATCCCTCTTATCTGCTCCCCAATCCCTCTTTTTTTTCTTTCGCTACATTTTTTTTACTTGAAATTGTCTGTCGTGTGTAGCACAGTATGACCGTAAATGCTCTTTGGCAATAAAACCTAAGGTGTAGTAAGGAATGGATGTTTGTCCGTCTTGAATGAATGTGTGCCATCTCTAAGGTTCTAGAATGTGTGGATGCATGTCAGGTGCATCGGGATCACACACCCCTGGTACACCCGGGTAACGGTTGTGGTTCACAAATTCGCCCATGCAGTGCCATAATATTTAGTTCAATTGGTCGGGCACTAGCAAAAACGTGCCGGTCTCAGTGACCAAAATGAGAAACATTTGAGATAACACTGCCATCCGTCTTGACCTACAAAGATTCATCTCGGTCTGATGGGCAGCGTGATATTTGAAAAATGATGCATGATAAAAAATATGGATAAAAAAATATTAAAAAGAAATCGAAGTTGAATACACAAAACATTTTGTTAACCTCACTTCTCGAAATCACAATTATGCTAACGTCATATAGGCTGCGAAAGAGATGTGGAGAATAACGCATGATAAAATACGAACAATTAAAAAGAAATCAGAATGAATACGCAAACGATACGAATCTCTTGAATTCTCAAACGAAAGAAAATTCTGGTTTACAAATCCACAATTCTTTACTTCTTCATACAGGTTTACATTCTTTAGGTATGTTAAAATCAAGCTCCAGAAATTGATATTTCGAAATTTTAGTGAATTATCGACATAAAATTATCAATTTATCATTTGTAATAAATATTGTGATTTGACACTCGATATTTTATTTATATTGCTAGCATAGTAGGGCACTAAGCATACATAAGCTATAGAGATTACTGCAGTTTTCAATATCCAATACTTAGCACAAATAATAATTTATTTTACGTATTTTATTTTAGTAGTGGAGATTAACTTTTGGTTATTACGATCTACCTTAGTAATATGTAGCCGAATTGTAGAATTCAGAATCAGAGAGGGTTTTTTTTAATGTTATTGTTTTACACGAGTTAATTCAGGTCTCCGATTGTACGTCCAATAAAATTCAATGTGATATAATACTTTTCATAATATTTATGATTTTATACTCATTAAAAAGATGTTTTAATGTAATTAAGATATATTTTATTTCAAAATATCTCTAAGTAGTGGAGAAGCGTTTATAACTCGACTCGTTATAGACTCGTACAACATTTAAGTCTTCCTTAAGTAAAGCATAAAAACTCCTATTTCTTAATTTTTTAAATTAAAAAAAAATTGTGGTTGTAAAATTATCGAAAAACTATTCTATTTGCCATCTAAGAAAAGAACTCTAATAGCAGCCATTAATTTTTACTGACCTCTTGCAGGAAACTACAGAATGACAAAAAAAAATTTAATATTTAATCCAAGATTTTTATTATTCAAAACTAAAACTAGACGAAAATTACTTACCTTCCTTGAATATAGAGATGAATATCCAAAATATGCATTTGCTAACGAAGGTAATTTAGAACTCTTCTCTCGTTCGTACACAGTTTTATAAATACTTCTTCAATATCGAAACTCGTAGAAACTGATATATCTCCTTCTCTACCAATTAAATGTACACTCACTTTAAGAAAATTGAAAAATATAATTCTAAAACTGGTTCTTTGATGTTGTCGGAAATAAAAAAAGTAAAGGGGCGATACACAAACGAATTTATGACAAGAAATAAACGTATCCCTATAAAAAAAATCGTCTGCTTTACAAAACGAAACCCACAACCGAAAAGTTTCGAATTCGAAATACGCCTAACACCACGGATGATCTGCGCGTACAGCACGTATAAAAACTAAAACTAAAACCCACTTTATTTCAGAGTGACGACAGGATATGTTCTAGAAGATAAAAAAAAGTAATAAGTATTACATAAAAAAAAGAACCAGTCCCGGCATCGTTTGCCAATGCTAGGGGAAATACCAGAGGACCCTGCTCACAAAAATCCAGGTGCAAACAGTGACGTAGCTCACGTACTTCATGACGTCATCTAGAACAGAGAGTACAATCGAAAAATGGTGGAAAAGCAAGAAGCTTCTTGCAAAAGAGGAGGCAATAGTTCTTCATTAGGACTTGTGAGTGGAAATCACCTACTTACACTCAATTCTTTTCCCCATTCAATTCAGCACAATGTGTGTAAAAGTGAACCTAAAACAGTCAATGATTCTAATTCCAAAAAACACGGAAAAGCGACAGAATTAGATTTTCTTTCGAAACATCTTCATACCCTGTCCGAAAAAATAAACTTTTTGGAACATAAAAGCTTATTTTTAACTGACATAGTAATTTACAATTTTAGTTTTCTATCGTGACTTGTACATTACTTTCTTTTTGAAATACAACAAGTGACGAATGCTTTTTCGCTCTAAAAATACTGACAAATGAATATTTATGCACTGTAAATTTGTGCAATTTGTCTGTGACGTATACATCGTACTTTTTTCCTTCTATCGTATGGAGCACAAATATCCAATAAAGAAGGTAATATAATTATTTTGATCTTACTTACCAATTTTTCTATTAAACTTCATTTTTAGAGATACATTTCATGAAATAAATATTCGCGTATATACAAGGTAACTTTATAAGTAATTCGAGGACCTAATCAGTAATCTTTCAGCTTCCCGTTTAGTGTTCTGTGGAAATAATGATTTGAAGAAAAAATTGGGAGTGGTAACTATAGGGTGTTGTATATTTACAAATCAATTGTCTTCAATCAGTCGGGCATCCTAGCACTCCTAACCTATTTTTCATAAGCAATTTTTTGGTGAGGAAAGCAAAGTTGATACACACACACAACACAACAGAGCATATCTAGAGAAAATAGTCCTGGGGCAAACAATGAAATTATACTCTTATCGTATTTTTCCGACAACTTTTGGCATGAAAAATCAGTTCAAAAATTAAAGTCAAGCTATTACTAAGTCATGTTATTACTAATTTTCTTTGCTTTAACTAATACAATTGGTCTTCTGGTACAAAAGTCACCGTTGCTCTGTTTCCAAATCTTTTTTCCTAATCATTTCGTGAAATGCTTGCTCTCCTACAAAGTATTAGATATTGAACTGGTTGTTTGTGCGTTCGTGATGAATAATAATCGTTTGCGCACGTGCATTCATATCTTGCCTCGGACGAAGTAAGAATAGTTTGCAGGTTAATTATTTTTGTTTTTACAGTTTAGACGTCAGTTGAGGCAACGTTTATAAGATATGTTTATAATTTTTGTTTTTGTTAACGTTAGAACTTCTCGTGTTCAGAATTCTTTGACTAGCTGTTCGTCGATCTTTATGCTCAATTTTGCACTCCCACGTGGAAGTATTATTTTAGAGTCACGGCCTCTGTACATATGTAGGTATTTTGTTATTTTAACTAGCGTCGCACTGGAGCAACACAATGGTCTACTGGAGATGGTCCGGGATCAATCATCTGTAGATAGAATGTTTGTAAATAAATCAGTTTTAATCACACAGTCCACTTATTAGAACCAAATACACTCATTGTACGGTACGGGACAGTGACTGTGTAGTTTCCATCACTGTATTCTTTATCAAATTCTATAAATTAAAAGAAGCCAAAGTAACAATACTTTGTGTGAAACTATTATG
The DNA here is from genome assembly GCA_947359465.1 of Metellina segmentata. Classification (NCBI taxonomy): domain Eukaryota; kingdom Metazoa; phylum Arthropoda; class Arachnida; order Araneae; family Tetragnathidae; genus Metellina; species Metellina segmentata. The sequence goes on from OX375879.1 coordinate 107,522,285, forward strand.
TTTAGGTATTCCAAATATATTGCCCCTGTGCTTAATATTGCGTACTCGTGTTTGCAAGCTACTATGAGCGACATCTATGAGTTTATGTAGTTACCTTGACGGTCTAGGGATTTGCCATACGTAGCTTCACCGGCAAGTTTCCTTATCAGTTATATCAACAACTCTATTGCATCTGAAGTATTTGAGGCTGTGATTAAACATATTTTTTGTCTCCAATCTATTCATGGAATATCCATGTTTGTGTTTCCAAATCATAATTTCGTTTATATGACTTGAAAGTACATAAAATACTAAAGGAAAGTAGATATGCTCTACTAGCAACTCGTCTTTACTAGTAGCTCCTAGTTTCTTCTGGTGGGTGGTAATAGGAACAGGGGTAGGCGATATTAGGAACCCGCTCTTGAAAATCCTCTTGGGAAACCTTTTGAAGTTTTACAAGTTAACTTAAACTGACATATGTAAAGAAGGTATATGATCTCTGGAAACCAAAGGAGAATAGTTCCTAGCAATATTCATATAGTTTCCAACTTGACTTCCCAACCCAGGAGGCTGAGATACAGAGAAAGAGTTAGGGTAGGCGATATTTGGAACACACCTATCCTATGGATTTCGTCGTCCTACGCTTATTTTCTATCTCATTCTATATTTTTAGGTTAGCCTGACTTTTACAATATTGTTCATTGGCGCTCCCTTGAAGTGGAGCTTTCCCTAAACCTAAACCTACCCTATCCTATAAACACTACAATATCGCAGTCACCTACTACGTGATCTATCTTAAACTTGAAAGGGGTGCAGCACACAAAATACGCTACACCTCACTTGTTATGAACTTGAAGTAGAAATATTTGGAAAGCAATCACCACTAGTCGGTTACGCTCTTAGAATATTCCATTTTTTGTGGGTTCATAGAATTTTCGTTAATTTATGTCAGAGTTGGTTGGTTGGTTGCAGTTTTTTAGCTCAAAGAGTATATGTAGTAAAGCTGTGCCTAACACGACAGATAACTTCAAATAAAAAATTGTCGCGAACAGGGAAAAGGAGAGATTGGGGAACAAAGGTGGGATGACAGCACAAAAATATCGCTTGGGAGTATCCCGGATACGCAACACTCGAGCTTACTAAAAGTAGTAAACCCCCATGGAAAAAGGAAAAAACTAGAGTACTTTGTAAGCCCTATACACACCTAAAGATGTGCCTTTGATGGCCATGTCAGAGTTGAAAAAAACGTTTCGTTAAGTCCCTCTCAAAATTAGATCCAATCGCACACTTGAAGAAACCAATGATATTGGAAATATACCTCATCGAGATTGACTGCTTCGCCAATCAATAACCCTAAAGAGCGTAGTTGGACTAGACTGGATCATATCACTTATGGACATGGGCACACCCACCCCTATCCGTAAAAAGAAAATTTTCCCTTTTCAGTTCATAGACGTATCCACAAGGGGCTGGGGGGGGGTCAAGCCCCCTTCTAAACCTGAAAGCCAAATATATTTTTATTAATTCAAAACACATTCATGGAGAAATAAACCCCATGGCCCTAAAAACCAAATATATCCTTTTTAATTCGAGGGAGCACCCAAGGGGTAAGTAACCAAATAACCTACGTAAGCACCCAAATAATTAATATTACCCAATTCATAATATTAATTATTTATAATTTAAAATTCTTTATAATTTAATATTACGAAGATGGCGTCATACCATAAAAGTATGCTGGATTAAAATATGATTGACGCATGTATTTAAAGGTACTAGGGGGTCCGCCCCCTGCTCGCTGACGCTCGCCAACCCCTGGAGGATTGTCGCAATCATCATTGGTTAGCTACGCGAACCTATGCTCGCTTCGCTCGCATCAATGAAGACATGTGTCCTAGGAGAAGGGATTGTTTACAAAATATAATATTCCAAAAAAAATATTTTTCAAATCTAAATTTTCTGCTGTTTTTCAGAAAAGATATATACAGTACCTCTGGAATCAGAATTCAAATGAAAACTTTGAGCAAATCTTGACTCTAAATGTGAGCGCTGATTTGGAAATTGAATACCCAGCATGTTGTTTGTGTGTACATTTAAACCTGTACTCAAACCACCCACGCATTTTCATTGAGTTTGTTGTTTAAAGTTGTAGTGCAAGCGTCTTGTTTGAACTATAATTGTTGACCCTAAAAATGACCTTTTTTAAATATCCCTGAAAAGATCCTCCACTTTCTTTGATTTCTATTATTAACTGCAACAGATCGACTAAAATTTTTTTTTTCAATAAAATTTCGTCCGATAACGCTATAAATTCAATTGAAGCGCGAGGCTTCGTGATAAACAAATAATCGTACAATGTTGCCAAAACGCAATAACAAATAACGTCGTTTTTGCGTGCCACGTAAGAGAATTATATATATACTAGGGGGCCTGCCCCCTGCTCGTAACGCTCGAAAAACCCCGGAGGATTGCTTCGCAATCCTCATTGGTTCGCTGCGCGAACCTATGCTCGCTTCGCTCGCCTCAATGAAGACATGTGTCCTAGCAGAAGGGATTGTTTATAAAATATGTTACCAAAAAAATGTTTTTCAAATCTAAATTTGCTGTATTACAGATAAAATATATACAGTATCTCTAAAATCAGAATTCAAATGAAAACTTTGTGCAAATTTTGACTCGAAATGTGAGCGTTGCTTTGGAAATTGAATACCCAGCATGTTGTTTGTGTATACATTTTCCCAGCACTCAAACGACCCACACTTTTTCATTGAGTTTGTTGCCGAAAGTTGTAGTGCAAGCGTCTTGTTAAACTATAATGTTGGCCCTGAAAAGGACCGTTTTTTAAATGACCCTGAAAAGATCCTCCGCTTTCTTTGATTTCTATTATAAAGTAACTGCAACAGCTCATTAAAATTTCCTTTTTTTTTTTTTTTCAATAAATTTCATCCGATAACGCTATAAAATCAATCGATGCGCGAGACTTCGCGATAAACAAACAATCGTACAGTATTGCCAAAACGCGATTACAAATAACGTCTTTTTTGCGTGCCACGTAAGAGAATTATATATATATAGATAGAGAGAGATGTCTACAATGTTAAAATATTTGTTTTCATAAAAAAATTGATCAAATTCCTCTGATTTTTTTAGTTAATAAATTCTTTTGAGAATTAAATTCAATTCAGAATTATATTGGTTGAATGGGCTGGATAGATTAATTAATCAGAAAAAACAAAATTTATACCATAACCTCGAGTCGGGATAGCACACAAGTGGTTACTCACCCAAGTAGTAACCACAACCGAACGTGCTCAAATTTGGAAATCGAATGGGAGGGTGCTGATCCCAGTAACCGTTGATACTCTTGCATATAGCAAAATAAAATGTTATGAATGGGGTTAGTTTAAGAAGGTAAGTAGATTATTAGATTTACGTTTAAAAGATGCTTAATAGTGATATAATTAATGGTTTAATAGAGTCATCTCAAATTTATAGGTGAAAGAACGCGGTCCCATACTTGAATTTACAATTTATTAATTTGCGGGTGATGAATTAGAGGATTGAAGTCGTAGACTTCAGGATTCAAACGTAGCATTCCGCAACGGCGTTTCGAACGATGTGGTTGTTTCAAACAAACTGTTGATTCAGAATAGCTCGAGGTCTTTTCTGTGAGTTTGTGACAGTTGGGTCGTTTGACGGCAGTGACTAAGTGCTTGGTTTGGAATCTGGAGTAATTTATCAAAGGTGACCGAAAGATTCTCTGATAATTTAGCTACAGGTTTAATTTTGAGGTCCGAATGGATTACTTCATGACGAGCATGGCAGGTATCATTCGTGATCGTACGTAATACATATACGATTTTAAAAATCTTCCGTTTCTGTAGATTTGGAGCACAAGGCGATCACCATACTTCAGAACCGCATGTGACGGTCAGCTTAATGATGTCTTCGTAGTGGCGAATTTATTTTCAAGAGTTGTAAGTGATGTAATTTATGGATACCCAAGGCATCGATGCGGAAAGTGTTTAATGTGCTCGGTCCAGATTAATTTTGCATCCAAGACAAATCTCGAGTATTATACATGTGAACCCATTGAACAGGCGAACTAAAGGGAGAAACTGGGGATGTTCAAATATTCTGGGTTTTGGGGGTCAAATTTAAATCAATATTTGAATTAGGTGCATATCCTGTAGAATAGCATGCACACACGTTTAGAAACGTTAATTTTGATTACCTAATTAGAAAATCATAGCCGTCTTTTGCGATGAGTACTACTACATCTAAGACATTTTTGTGTCATACAAATAAAAGAGCTATGACCAAATCCGCTACAGTTAAAATATTGTATGGGTCTGTTGATACCTCAGTATTATTTTTATAGCATATTCGTTGGTTTTGGGTTTTATGGTTCAAGGACCATTTTTGGCCAAAACCTGACCCAAACACAAGACAGTGAGGTAGGTAAAACGGACCACATAGAATGGTATACCAGTTTCAATTAGGATTTCATAAATAAGCATTCTTTAAGAGTATGGATATTTTTAGATTCTGAGGCTTTTCTGAGTATCATAAGAAAGAGAGGAGGGTTGTTTAGTTCTGAAGTTTTTAAGTTACGATATTTTAGTGAGAGAGCTGGGGAATTCTCTTTAAGTTTAAGGTCTTTAAGGATGTTACCTATATCGGTATTGATTGGGAGCCCTTTTTATGACAACTTTTATAGGGCGTAATAGGGGTTAATTAAATATCCTTTACTTCCTTTTCATGGATGTAGGTCGATATATTCGTATGTTCTTCGGTGGTTTAGATGAGCATTTTTATGAAGTGCTTCGTTGTAGTTACCGTACTTGGATAGAATATCTTTAAGGTAGGTTGGTTGTTTTCGGGGTTTTGTGGCGCAGGGGCAATATATTTGGACAAGCCGTGCCAAACAAAAGACACGCAACACATGGACGGAGGAAGAAAAAGCAAAAGAACAGCTTTGTTAATAGACGAAGGCCATATTTGACCTAGCTGTGCCGAACAGGACAGACAACACAATGACAGAAGAAGAAAAGGCACAAAAAACAGAAAGGTTGACGTAGGCCATATTTGGCCGAGATGTGCGAAACACAAGCCGGACAACGCAATGACTCAGGAAGAAAAAGCAAAAAAGCAGAAGAATAGACGAAGGCCATATTTGGCCGAGCTGTGCCAAACAGAAGAAAGACAACACAATGACGGAGGAAGAAAAAGCAAAAAAAAAGCAGAAGGGTTGAAGTAGGCCATATTTGGCCAAGCTGTGCCAAATAAGACAGACAACACAGTGATGGAGGAAGAAAAAGCAGAAGAGTAGACGAGGATAAAACCCAAAAATTAAAGGAAGGAAAGATCACTCAGGTACCTCGGGTATGTGATGCCTGTACACGCCTTGTGACGTCTGACCTTCCTTGAGAGAAGAGTGGACGGGCCCTCAAAAGGAACACGTGAGTCAGACCAGAAAGGCATTAAATCTCGTAGAGTCCTCATCCTACTTTTTTTACCCCTGCCTCTCACACATATCACTTTCTAACGGTTTCAAGATCCAAGAGGGGAATCACACGTGTGGAGTTGACACTCCTTCAGTATTGCAGGTGTCGCTGCAAGAGGGAGGCGGCTCCCCCGGTGAAAAACAAAAAGAGGAGACGAGGGTTAGAGGCCACTGGGAAAGGTGGAGGAAAAAAATCTCTCGTTGAGACAGCTATACGGTGATGTGAAACACCGGAAAAAGTGAACTGATGTGAAATGCAACTTATTGTTTCTGTATGGACATTCGTTCATCGATTGTGGGGTGTAAATAATTCTGTAAATATTTTTTCAGTTGTTATTGAAAACCTTTTAAGTGAAATAAATATCTTATAAAGGTATCCAGCTTAGTCCAACTACATTGTATATCTGTGGTGCCCTAAAACTACACAGCCTAAAAAAATGTGCCTCTGAGGGCATGTCTAAAAATTTTGGGGAATTCGTTAGTAATTGTGATCATGATGGGTTCTATAATTTGGTGTCATTAAGGGGATTGGATTAATTATTAGCTGCGACAGAAATTGGGGTGTAATGATTTTGGGTTTAACTCTGAACTTTTTCCTAGGGGATTCGAAGGGTTATTCGGAGTTGGGGAGATCAGAAGTAGAGGGAAATCCTCAGTAGTTTTCAACCAAGACCGTTTGGGTGGGGTACAGCCAGGAGAACTGCATGAACCAAAAGTCACTTACCATTTGCTTGGCGTAGGAGCAGTTCCAATTCCTCTTTCTCTTTCAAAAGCTGAGGGAAGTCATTGCGAGGTAAATCACCGGGTGATTCCAAAAGGACGGACTTGATTTCATCATCGATTAATTTAATTCTTTCGAGGGCTTTGCACTTTTGATCTGGAGTCATCTTTTCGGGAGTGGAGTTTGCCGAAGACATGTTCATAAATATGTTGCTTCAGCTGGGTAGCGGTAGGTAGTCTTGAGAACGACTGTCTTGTTGCAGATCTCAAGAAATGTCCTATCTCATAGGAGTCCGAGAGCAGAATCAAATAAGATGGAATGAGATAAAAGAGCGCACTTTCAGACGCTTTTATAAGTTCCGCATTGGAATTGAGATTGAGATCGCTTATGATTGGTCGGTGTAGTGACCCATTGTTCGCTCTAATTTGAGGGCGTGTTTAAGCATTGTCTTCTTAGGCTCTGGAGCCTGGTTTCTGCAGCCAGTCTTCCTCCAGCGCTTCTTTTCCAGTGGTGAAGCAAGAATTTTTAGGATTATCGATTGTTGACTCAGCTATCCTACAACGACCAATGTAAGACTCTTTTAAGCACACAACATATGTAAGAACCACTGCCTTACACAGAGGATTAGTGCAGGATAGTGGCAAATCAACCATGCGGTAATACTGGTTGACACGCAACGGATTGTAACACCCTCAAATTGCGGAAAAAGTAAGATAACAAGTAATTAGCAACTTCTTATCTGAAAGAGTGCTAAATAAATATTTATCTGCACATTTGCTTTTTCGAGTTAACGATGTACATGTTTCAATTCAATGTTTTATTTGGATTCGGAAGTTTCTGCTCCAATCCTTGGTTTTTTAGATTAATATTTTTCTTTTTTTTAAGTTGAAACATTGTGTTATTTTTTCAGTTCTATAACTCTTATAACGGTTTTCCATCTCAGAAGAACAAACCGTAAGGAAACATTCACAATTTGGGATGCCAGGGTCAAATTTTTTCGATTATGAACTACGCGTAAATAAGGAAGTAGCTCGATTTTTTTTTTTCGCCTTAAGGTGCGCCGTTCAGAGGCGAATTTTGGTTTTCCAATTTGAATTTGGTAATGAATGGAAAAGTCGCGTGTTGCTCTAGTACGACGTAAATTAAAAAATTACCATTACCCTTCTTTCTCTTTGGAACGTGAATTAGACTCCTACTGTACCAATTACTAAATCATATATTCTGTCCTAACTATTTTTATTTTGCAATGTGCATTCGCCTCTTCTTCCTTAACTTCCTTCTCTCATATCAGCTTTTATTTTTTCTAAATTCTTTATTAATTATGATGTGGTGGTAAGCAGTCATCTACCAAGTACTCCGTAACTGATACGTCCGTGACGTAGTCTAGATATTTTTAATTAATGTCACACTGGAGGAACACGACGGGCTATTGGTGACGGTTCAGGATCAATCTCCGAAAGGAAAGATCCGGGGACAATGCCACGTAATTTAGAACCACGGTCAGATGACGAGGCAACACCTGAGCTGGCACCCAATCTCCAAACTTCCACACAACGCCAACGTGAAGGACATTTGAGGCCACGATGAATTTAACGTGCACCATCCCCCTTTTACGCGACGATCTTTTGTTGGATTCGAACCCATACCATAGTCATTCTCTCTCTGGAGTTCAGAATTCCTCTTTAGTCCCACTTATCGAATATGATGGCTTTCATCGCGGATCATTTTAAAGAGCATATTCTCAGGGAGATGGAAATGAGCATTTTGTTGAATGGCTGGGTGAATAACAGCTTTTAATTCGTCTCTTAAATGACGAGGATGTATTTATCGTTTTAAAAACATTCAAAGCTCCAACTTTGCAAGACGGATGGCACTTTATCACATATCACACAGTGGTACACATAAACTCTTAAAATAAATTCTATAATAACTTTTAAGTTCAATGACGGATTCTTACTTTGGAAGTAGGAATGATAATGGAAGCGCCTTTACTTTGAACTGTTGAAGCCAAAATCATAACCTCGCCGCCATCTTGGTGCTTTAAAAACATTGAGCTCGTGCATGTGAATCAACGTGGTTATATCGTTTTTGAACTAGTATGGTTTTTTATTGACGATTTCAACCAAATATTTAGCACCATTTTCTTAGTTTTGATTTGAATATGACGTCTTGTGTCGCCTTCGAGAGTACAAACCGAAATACAAAGAAGATCCCTGGAATATCGTTTCATAGGTAAATTTAATATGCTGTATCTTTAGGCTGATAGCTTTTTGACCTGTAACTTCTAAGTGTCCAAGCAGCATTATATTCAAAATTAGACGTATTGGTGGAGTGGTCGTTCACGGTAAGAAGGCGATTTGTCGCCAAATATGGTAACCTTCATCTTTTGCGGATTTTCTTCACATCTGCCGTTTTTGTTATGGCAAGCCTATCTGCTGTTCCGGAATTCGGCCGCTATCTTGATTTGGCGACAAAAATTAGTTGGCGACCAACGTCTTACCGTGAACGACCACTCCACCGACGTATTTATAAACATTTAAAGAATTATTTTGAAAAGTTGACTGATTTATCCAAAGAGATTATTAATTTTATTTATTAATTAACAGAATTGTACGATTTTGATTTTTTAACCTACCAGTTGTAATAAGAGTTAGAAACTGCTTTTTAGGAAAGTTTAACTTTTATTTAATGAAAAAGTATTACAGTCAAATAAACAGTAGCGGTATTTTTAGTACATGGGGGGAAATATTACCTCATGTTACATGATTTAGAATGAAACATCTTTAGCTAACAGTTATAAAATTCGAATTATAAACATTACTTTTGGTTTTCTAAATCGCATTTTTTTGTTAGTTAAGTTATTTTGCGTTAAGCAACTAAGCAACTTCTTGAATGCTATTGAAACCTTGGACTGTGAGCAACGTGTTAATGAGTGTTTTAGAAGACAAGCAAATACTTAAAACATTGTAACTGTATGAAATTTTTCAAAACACGCATCTCTTGAGCCAATGGTTAAGATTATGAGCTCATACAATTTATGCTTACAGTCCTAGGTTTTACTGTATTTGAATGTATTCAATGCATCTATCAATTCATTGTATCTAACTAAAATAATTTTCATTTAATGTTTCCCAAAGACCCAGGACGTAGAGATGCATGGATAAGCAGTGCATAGTTATAAAACGGTGCATAATACGAAGTAAAATACCACAAGAAAATAAATATTTAGAATGGATGATTGGGCCAAAAGTATGTGTATTTTAATGTATGCAGGAAATCAATAAAATGAATTTCAATGCCTAATTGTGGAAACCAATTTGGATATAATTTATAGAAACAAGAATGAGGGGTACAGAGTAGCACTAGATTATTAAGCACTAGAGGGCAGAAACTATGTGTGGGATCAGCTAATCTAAATTAAAACATTACTTAGAAATGGTATTTGTAGGATACCTATAATTTTACTAATCATTGAGTTTTTACCAATTTAAAAGCTGTTTTAAAACATTTTGCATGCCAATAATAAACAAAAAACAACAAAAAAACTAGCGTTGTTAGTTTTTGTTTCTTTATCGTAATTATATTATAGCATATTCAATCACAATATTTAAAAGCAAACTTGAAAAAGGTAGTAAATTCTTTTTATCTATCATACTTAAACTATAATTAGAACATTTTCATTTATTTAGCATCGCTCAGTTGCAAAATGAATGAACACATCTTAATATGGAAAAAAAATGCGCCCTATAAAAAGTTGCATATAAACGGGGGGACCTTATAAGAGGGTGACCATATAGCCAGTACTGACTGTATTTTCGAATCGTACAGTTAAACGTGTTCTCGTTCGAATAATTTCTTTGCCAAAACAACAAAACCTTATCATCCCAGTAAGATTAAAACGCATTAAAAAGTGATTTGTCCAGTTGGAGCTCATGAGTTGTGTTGCTGGGAAGGCAAAAAAAGAGTAATCTCTTTATCTGCTTCGACGAGAATTTTAGCATTTAAAAGAAATGAAACGCTATCAAAAATAAGCAGAGCAGGTCCTGGTGCTATGTACTTTGAAAAATGAGTTAGCCATTTAATAAAGGTTGCAGAAGGTCATGAATTCTAATGGGGTCATAAATAAGTCAGGGCCAGGCCTGATGCACACATCCGGTTTTACAACGTGCGGCACCGAAGCCCAACTATGCACACATAACCGTGAAATGACGGCAAGTACTCATGCATGTGTACACTACTCCATTGGATCTAATGTATCTCAGACCCCACTTGCGTTGCGGCAAAGGCGCCGCACGTTGAAAAAACGGATGTGTGCACCAGGCCTTAATCAATTTAAAAGTATGGAAAATACAGAGTGGTCATAAAAAAACTTGGCCGATATATGGACCTCTAGCGGCCGTTCCGTTCAACCGATCGAGATGAGATTTCAGATATAGTTATTCAGAGGTGTGAGCTTGGGATTCTGTGAACGACAACAAAGTGTCACTCACGGTTACAGTTATTGGTAGAGAAACTCGAAATTTTCGAATGGCGACGCCCACTTTTTCCCGTCTCAAAATGCTCAGCGCATGCGAAAACCCTAAAGAGCGTTGGAACGGTACGTGTATCACAAAACACGGACGCGTTATGCACTCACAATAAACAGTTCTGAGAACGGCCAACAAAACCACGTTCTGGGGGCACGGAGGAAATTTGCATATGACAGAGGCAAGACACCAATCACAGAATGCCTTTCACCAGATACATGGGCCTCGCATTTGGCGATGGTTTCGACGGTAAACACGCAAGGCCCCTTCCACGGCATTCATTCCATTTTAATAATAGAATTTTACCAATTTTCCATTAACTTTCGCTGACAGATTCATTTTGTCGGCGTGTGCGAGCTCCCGACTGAAGATCTGGCTGAATATCTGGCGAAAGGCGTTCTGTGGTTGGTGTCTTGCCTCCAACATATGCAAATTTCTTTCGTGGGCTCCGATCTTGGTTTTGTTGGACGTTCGCAGAGCTGTTTTTTGTGAATGCATAACGCTTCCGTTTTTTGTGATACACGTACCGTTCCAACGCTCTTTAGGGTTTTCACATGCGCTGAGCATTTTGAGACAGGAAAAAGTGGGTGTTGCCATTCGAAAATTTCGAGTTTCTCTACCTATAACCGTAACTGTGAGTGCCCTTTTGTTGTCGTTCACAGAATCCCGAGCTCATACCTTTGAATAACTATATCTGAAATATCATCTCGATCGGTTGAACGAAACGGCCGCTAGAGGTCCATATATCGGCCAAGTTTTTTTATGACCACCCTGTATATTTCCTTTTATTTGATATCCATACAAAATGAATTGAAACAATGGAGTTAAATGAATTTAAGTGACTATAGTTATCTATGATTGATAAATGGAATTAATTAAATTACAAAACAACATAGTTTGTAAAAATAAATTTGATAATATGATTTCCGCAGTAGAAGGGAAAATGTATGAAATTATTGCAAATTAGAATGATCCCACACACACTAAAAATTGAAAATATTATAGTAAACGAATGGATTCTTTACCAAATAATTTTATACCAATGAAGAAACTTGCTAATGCTCTCTTAACGATCTTTGGATCCACGCCTTCATGTGAAAAAATTGTTTTCTTCGATGAATTTTGTAAAGTCTACCAATAGAAATAAACTCGGAAATGAATTGACTGCCAAATGCCTTAACTAATGAATATGAACCTAGTATTAAGAAATTATCTGACAAAAAACAACAGATTTCCCATTACAAATACTTTACATTTTTTGTACGTGGGTCATTCCATGTGAAAACACCCATTTTGAGAAAAAGTTGTTGCACCATAGTCATGGATTTTTTTTTTAATTTTTACCACAGATGGACATGGCAGTGAAACCCTTAGAACTCAATTTTTTTCGAATTTTGGCCAACATTAGCCGAGATACAAAAATTTAAAAATTGGTCAATTTTACAAAGTGGCGGCCATCTTGGATTTGCCACACTGTCTATACAGGGCCCTAACTATAGAACTAATTGTTCAAATTTAGTTATTTTGGTACCAAATGGAAGCCATTTAGTTCAGGATTGTGCATAACATACAAAACCAGTGGTAATTTTACATTTTATAGTGCAGTTTTTAACTTGTAAAGTGAAAAATTCACTTTTAAAAACAGTCGACTTTAAAGGGCTATAAAAAAATGAACCCTCTTATTTTTCTCTTAAACTTTGTAGAAGTATTAACTAACATATGTACTTTAATCTGAGAAAAATTCAGAGCGTGCAACACATTTTTCATTTTTGAATAAAAGCTATTCTAATGACAGCATGAATTTCAAAAGGTGGTCATCTTACAGTGCAAAAATGACCATAACTTAAATTACAATGGTTAAATTTGAATTTTTAAATGTACTAATTCAAAGCAAGTTTGTATTATTTCATGTTTATAAATCAATACAGTATCAAATTATTTTAAATTTGTTTTATACCATGGCTTTTTTTCAAAAAGTACTTTTAAAAAGCACCGTAGAAAAATGTTTTTATTTGTTTAAATTTTAAAAAAATATTTTTCAAAATGTTATGCATTTTACAATATTTAATTCCAGTATTTTTGCAAAAAATAGCATTTATGCTTAGGGTACATTGTTTCAAAATAACCAGTGAAATTCTTTTACTTAATAGTTTCTCGTTTTGTACAACACAAACACTCATAAGATACGGATTGATATAGGCTCAATAAAAAACAAAATTTATCACAGTTGACATACTTAAATACTTTAAGCTGGTCCAATATAAAGAATATCATTGTAGTATATCTAATCGTGTTCTTGAAATTGACAAAATAACGCTAATATTTCTGAGCACTGAATTTTTTTTTTAAAACAAGTCTTTAAAGATAAATATTGAGCATAAATAAAAATGTTCGCCACATTACCACAAAGTTAAAAAGCATAAGTCCTTCATAATTCAAGTTGTCTTGTAGTTTTGGAACGATAGTTCAATTAATTCATTTTCATCAGGAACAATGTGGTATGTTCTATCTGTTATAGTTGCGGGATAAGATGTGACTTTTATTATGTGTTCATAAGCAATTCAACATATATCTGAAGGCTCTAGCCATGTATAGGAAGCACTAGATGCATGAACATAATTTTGTAATCATTATATTCCTCGCAGCATTTCAGAATCTTTCCAATCCACCAATTATACACACATGCAACAATACAGCATTCCATACACACATGCAACATATTGTTCTTTTTGGAATGTTGGTCTGGTGCTATTTGATGTTTTTCTCCAATTCTAGTTTCCATGTAATTAATGGTTTGAATTCTGCCCCATCAGTCTGCCCATTGTTCATAAGTAATTTCACTGCAGATTTCTAATTTGTCATTTTGCATTAAATATCCTTTAAGTATTTCTGGAGATGGATACTAATCGCACCTGTGCACCGTGCATGTTTCTGAATCAATGCTACAAACTAGTTTTTTTAATAATGATACAGTCATTTACATGAATAGCATGAAGCGTGCGTTTAACATTTTGATGATATATACAAACACACATTGAATAAATACCTTTACTTCCAACAGTCACATTCTCTTGGCCGTAGTGAGCAAAATTTAGAAACATTTTTTACACATTTGTTCAGTTCTTCTATCACTACTGTAGAATCCCTATAATCAGTATTCATGTCAGGTTTCAAAACCACTGCATCAGTATCTGATAAAGCCACCGAAGAAACACAATTTTGTACAACTTTTTTCCAGAAATAAGTACTTCAGGATTTGCCAAAGATAAATCCAGGGAAATTATTTTCTGACATTTTGATCTTGAATGTTTGTATGTTGGTTAAATGGGTCACATGTTTTCTGTTTCAACTTGTACCACTTTAAAAATTTATCCTTGTGAAACCTGCAGGTACTTCCGCTTTCATAGATCTCTTCATCTGGAATTAGGTGATAAATTCTCCTTTTTAATACTTCTGAATCATGAGGAGACAATTTAAAGACAGAAATAAACTCAGTACACAAAGATACTTTGAGTTTTTTGCAAACAAAACATTCCATCTCCAACATAGAACTCAAAAATACTCAAAAAGAACTTTGTAACTCTTTGATAACCTTAATACCTTCTACATAGTTTAACAAACAATATTTAGTATTTAAAAGAGTACAAATTATTTTAAACATATTTTATCAAACGATAATTTAATTCTCAATTAAATATAATATATTTTAGCAAAAAAAATTTATTCATATTTTTTATTTCAAATGTTTTAGAATTGAATTTACAATTTGTGTTTGAACGTTTCGTTTGCTATGCGTATTGATACATAAACAGGAAATAATACAAGCTTGCTTTGAATTAGTACATCATAAAAATTAAATTTAACCATTGTAATTTAAGTTATGGTCATTTTTGCACTGTAAGATGACCACCTTTTGAAATCCATGCTGTCATTAGAATAGCTTTTATTCAAAAATGAAAAATGTGTTGCACGCTCTGAATTTTTCTCAGATTAAAGTACATATGTTAGTTAATACTTCTACAAAGTTTAAGAGAAAAAAAAAAGAGGGTTCATTTTTTTATAGCCCTTTAAAGTCGACTGTTTTTAAAAGTGAATTTTTCACTTTACAAGTAAAAAACTCCAATAAAATGTAAAATTACCACTGGTTTTGTATGTTATGTACAATCCTGAACTAAATGGCTTCCATTTGGTACCAAAATAACTAAATTTGAACAATTAGTTCTATAGTTAGGGCCCTGTATAGACAGTATAGCAAATCCAAGATGGCCGCCATTTTGTAAATTTACCAATTTTTAAATTTTTTTATCTCGGCTAATATTGGCCAAAATTAAAAAAAACTTTAGATCTAAGGGTTTCACTGCCATGTCTATCTATGGTAAAAATTTGAAAAAAATCCATGACTATGGTGCAACACCCTTTAGGTGTCCCCATATGGAATGACCCACATACACATACCTGTAACTATATCATCTATTAGAATATAATATTTCATGCATATACATATTGCTTTCTTTTTCCTTGTTCATTAAAAACTCAGTACAGGAGGGGGCTTGGCATGATTTCTCCCCTTTTATATCGATATTTGCTGTTCACTTGCAAAAGTAAAAGTTATAAAACAAAAAGGAATCGTTTACTTTTTAAAGAATTAAAAATTGAGAACCAAAAAAAAAGTAGTTTTTTACCATGCTCCCTTCCCTTTTTTCCAAGTGACCCACGAGCTAGTACTTAAAAAATAATGAGCAAAATTTGACCAGCTTCTTAAAAAGGTTCGCCGTCCCTGCCCTAAATTGTGGGTTCTGGAGCTCCCGAACAAACAGGTGAAGAAACAAAAATTAATTCTTAGATATCCTTTTTTTTTTCATTTATTTCAATTGAAACTTTTCATCCTACTTAAAAAATTGCTTATATTCATTGTAACTTCTGTTTGGTTAGAGGAAATTTGGTAAGGTCAGGATACAGGCGCCTCAATCCCATGATAGTACTTTACGCAAGTCCAACTTGATTGGCTAATCGTATCACATGGCCTAGATACGTATGTCATCAAGGTTTATAGTTGTTGGCGATTTATCTCTTCCTTTCTGCTTTCTTCTTTTCTTTTCAGATCCATGGCTATGGGTGGGTAGAGGTGGGAACCGAAAATTGTATCCTTTTATTATATAAGTTAATAATTATATAAGTTAGTGTTTTATGTATGGTTTTTGTTACATCAGAATGGTCCTAAGCCAGCGGTGGATACGACACCATCATCCTAAAGCAAAGGGGACGGCAGAAGGGCGGAAAAATATCAGCTGGTAGTGAGTTCAGGAGTGGTTCTTAGATTATTTATGTAAAATCAACGAAAGCTTGGAAAAATATGAAAAGGGTATTAAAAATTAGGAAAAGTAAATTAGAATGAAAAGGAATTAAATTGGAATTTTTTTTAAATAATTTGGAGGATCTAAAAATTTCTCCGCCAGCTGGGTTTGAACTCGGGAAGTCATACTCCGCTGCCGACGCTTATTTGAAGGTGGGTGACTTTAGCCATTAGGCCATCGTTGCTTCACGTAAAGGAGCTCTTTAAAGTGTAAGTACCCTTAATATAAGTTGGCAAGAAATACTACTAACAACAACTATACAACATATATATGAGGAGCAAATCAGAGTCAACTTGTCGGACACTTACGCTGTACGCTGAGGGGCTAGTGTATGTATTGTATTTGTACGAAACAACGCGCATATTCAAAATCCAATGGTTACTGCAACAATCAGATTGGCGAGATATCCAAGTGAAGCCAAGCCCGTGAAACTAGCCAATCAAGCTGGACTTGCGTAAAGTACTATCATGGGATTGAGCCGCTTCTGGTCAGGATCAGGGTCAGGTAAAGAACGGGAAAGGCAAGAGTGTAGCGTTTCCGCTTTTCAGAATGAATCACGAGATAAGGTAATATACTGCTTTTCAAACAGTCGCGGATGTTTGAATATTCTGATAACTACTTGCGTTTTGTGGGATTGCATGTTCTCTAATATTTTTATAACATAAAGAAAAATCAAGTTTTTTAGATAAAACCGGAAAAGTATGTGCTTTTAAGACCATTTTATTAAAACTGCGTCGACTTGCAAGCGAAACACAAAAAGATCAATATTCAAAGTCAAAATGTTTAAGATGAGGGTTTTAGCTTTTCGAGACGAGAATGTGATCTTCAGACTGGTAAAAACAGTCATTTTTCCTTTGGACAAAGTTTGTATTTCGTCATGAGAAACAGAGTTCAGTTTAGTGAGTAGAATTTTCCCCCTCCGGTTTCTTAGAACTATTGTTTTCGTCTTGGTTGGTTTCCCTTGTCAGCCGACGACTACTGTTTGTTAAGAGAATTTTGTGTATAACTGAAGAATGTTTCCTATTAACAATCTTTCATGAAACTAATGTCATTAGTTCAGAATTATTTGGGGATAAACGAGATGGATAATGTTTGAAGCGCAGTCTTGAAAGTTAAAGGATATATTTTGTTATTAATTTGATACATTCTGATTTTAGTAAGAAAAGAGACTAATTCCAAAGAATAAAATGAATTGACTGATGTAGAAATACACTCTATAACAAAAAAATCGACGCACCAAGAAGGAGTTGTCCGATGGAGACAAAAATTGGTGGAAAGGAAAATTATGTACAAAATAGAAAATGATTAAAATTTCAGAACAATTGAATTATTTATTTCAGAGTTACAGTAATGAGCTCAATAAGCTGTTGACCCGCCTCTAGCCTGGATGCAAGCTGCCACACGGCGTGGCATAGCTCCGATAGACCGATAAAGCTCCCGGATGGTCTCCTGCGGTATTTCTTGCCAAATTTGCTCCAATTGTCGGACTACGTCATCAACATTCCCTACCGGATTCAGTCGCCTTCCCATCATATCCCAGACATGCTCGATGGGAGAGAGATCTGGTGATCTGGCTGGCCAAGGAAGAGTTTGATAAGCTTGAAGACAGTTCACAGCAACACGTGCTGTATGTGGTCTGGCATTGTCTTGCTGAAAAATAAGCCCAAGGTACTGCGAAAGGAACGGTAGCAAAACAGGTCTCAGAATGTCTTCAACGTACCGCTGTGCAGTAAGTGTACCTCTAATGACGACCAAAGGGGTCCGGCTATGAAGGGAAATGGCACCCCAGACCATAACTCCTTGTTGAGGGCCCGTGTGGCGTGCAATAGTGAAAGCAGGATCGGCACGCTGCCCTGGGCGTCTCCAGATACGTCTTCGATTATCGTCAGGACACAGTTGGAAGCGGGATTCGTCACTAAAGACTATACGTCCCCAGTCAGCATCATTCCAGCCTGATCGAGCCAAGTACCACTGTAATCTGGCTCGACAGTGTGCAGGCGTGAGTGGCAGGTGGCGTAACGGTCGGTACGAGCGTAGATTTCGCTCTCTCAGCCGTCTGTGAAGGGTGATGGTGGACACTCGTGCGTAGGTCGCACGACTGATGGTTGATAGCGATGAATCAGGCGCTGTGACAGCTGATCTGACAAAACAGCCGTAGTCTAAATTATTTTTTGGTGGGATTCTTATAACTTTCAAGGTACGACTGCTCTGTAACGGCCGTAGTCTAAATTATTTCTTGGCACGATTCTTATAACCAGTGCTATAGTCGTACAAAAAAACAAGGTATACCATGGGCACCGGCAAAATTTTTTCCATGTAGAGGCGAAACATGTACTTACTTACACTTTCCACGGCGGAGGGCAAAAAAACGTGTACACACGCACATACATGCATATATATAGGAAATCTATAAGCTAGGGGGTTGACCACCCCCTTGCCCCCTCCTCCGGGCACCCATGGGGTATACTCAAAGGACTGAGGAATATATTCGAAATAATCGAGGTTCAAATTATCGAGAGAAAAAAAGCCTTTTTTAATTTTATATTACAGGAAAGGTAATGGTAAGGGTAATTTTTAGTTAACGTCGTACTAGAGCAACACAATGGGCTATTGACGACGGTCCGGGATCAATCCCTTAATGGAAAAATCCGAGGACAACACCTCGTAATTTTGAACCACGGTCAGATGATGAAGCAACACCTGAGCTGGCACCCCACTCTCCAAACTTCCACACCAACCCAACGTGAGGACTTTCGGTCACGACAGATTTAAGGTGCACCAGCCGCCTCTACACCATACGTTTACAAACATCCATGCCCAGACCCGGATTCGAACCAGGAACCTTCCTATCTAGAGGCTAACACCTTAACCACTATACCGGTTGGTCGGCTACAGGAAAGGAATTGTAGAACTTTGAAGAAACTTCGACTTAAGCAGAAATTCGTGTTCACAAGGTTCGAGTTATTGGGAGTTTACTGTATTTATGCAAAGCAAAATATACAGACTTGCATCGAGTGAGATTCAAATTTGAAAATATCTCTATATTAATATTCAACTGATATAATAGTTACAGGAAATGTTAAGAGAAAAATATTTAAACTTGTATAAAGTAGGATGTAATTTTGCTTTTTTAAACAAATTTTAAAGCCTACATCTATTATTTTCATTGAAATATTTTCCAAACTGCTTGACGAGAGAAATCCGTCCCTGTGTCTTTTTGTAGCGTATACTCTTGATCTATTGTCTACTGAAGAAAAATGGTTGGCCAACCAAGAATTTATAAATTTTTTCCGGTGGTCTATTTGTACTAATAAACATTAGATTGGAGACGTTTCAAATCAATAAAAATTATCACAAATCTGTTAGAATGTGTTATTTATTAAACTAAACCCGCGCTCGCACTCGGCTGTGGAACATGGTAATATTTCAATTGTCTTAAAAGAGGCTTTAATTTTTCTGGAACAACTTGGGCATTTTCATTGGTTTCTCAAACTTTGAATAGTGCACATTTCATCTATGCCAAAACGACGACTGTTCCTTTAGGAGTTGACAATTTTCTTCATTAACATCAGAACAAAGTCTGGATTTCATTCTATCGACAGTACTTTGAATGAATTGCTTTTGATTAATAGGTGCGATTTTGGAATTATGTTACAAGGTGATATCTTGAAACAAACTTTTATTTTGCTTCTACAGCTATCTGCGTTTCACGTGATGTTTCGCACGATATTTTCTAGGAAAAGCAAAGCGGTGTACGTAGTTTTTACAAACAAGGTGGCTCAGCTACCAACTCGCCAACCAATTAAAAACTAATAGTATTTAAAAACTATAGCGCCAATTTAAAAACTAATAGCAATAAGAAATAGATATGACAGTTTAAAAAAAAAAATATGACGAAAAGGTCCCAATTTATCGTAATAATTTGCAGTCCGCCCCTGCATGCCAACGATTGTTGCTACGATAAATTTGATATCTGGCAAACCCGTTAGTTAGAAATGTAACTTCATTTCTGTGAAGATAAAAGTATGCTTTTGCTCTGCAATCTAAAAAATTCGAAATTTGTATGACCAACTTTTAATTGCATCGAATTCATTTATTAACCAATTTGAAAAATAATTGTACCATAAGAGAGTACATTGTAAGGTTTCTTGTGATGTTTTCAAATATAAAAACTAATAGTAATAAGCTATGGTATGCCGTATCAGCATTTTTAACAAAAAAATAACGAAAATGTACCGATTTTTCCCGAATTTCAAAAAAATATTATTAGGAACCAAATTGAAATTTCTAAAAAAACTCGACAAGCTGCAAAATGCATGTTTAGAGGTACTCTAAAAAAATTACGACTGAAGACTAGAAAACTTGTACGTCTTTTGCTCACTCGCGACAGAAATTTCGCCTTTTCAATTTTGACACTTAATAAACCCTAAACTAATAGCCGTATCGGGAAAAAATCTTCAAAATTGTCCAGGGGACACGATGAAAAACAAACCATGTTAGTTTCGTAATCTTCTGATCCTTACTTTCCCGCGACATCGTATAAGAATCGAGCTAAACAACCCAGTTTTCAATCCTGCGACAGTGGAGGCGGTAATTTTTTTTAATACACAGCTGGCCACCGTAAATGCAACACCCTGAAGAAAGCATGCAAATAATATGAAATTTACAACATGCATTAGCGAAGGTGAGTTATGCAAATGATTAGAATTTCAGCCTGTGGCGCCACTTCAAAAAGCTATTTAAGGCTTGGAGATTTCGACGATTTCAAGTACGGCAGTTGTGTTTTTCTTGTGGTTTTTTCAAAAAAACGATCAATTATGCCTCGTAGAAAACAGCGATCATCTTTTGATCAATTATCCGAGTTCGAGAGAGGAAGGATAGTGGCCTACCGAGATTGTGGATAATCTTTCAGGGAAATCAGTGGATCGTGTTGGACGAAACCAAACAACTGTAATGCGGATATGTGATCGTTGGATGCAGGAGGGTACGACGGACCGACGTGTTCGATCGCATCCACCTCAGTGCACCACTTCACGTGATGACAGGCATATTGTGCGTATGGCGGTGACGGATCGCTCAGCCACATCACGAACCATAGTACAGCACATTCAGTCTCTAATGCATCATCCAGTGTCTGCGCGTACCATTCGACGCCGTTTACAGCAGAGTGGTGTGTCCGCAAGACGTCCATTGCTTCGTCTACCCTTGACGCAGAACGACAGACGTCTCCGCCGCCAATGGTGCGATGAAAGAAGAATGTGGACGGCAGAATGGAATGAAATTGTCTTTACTGACGAGTCACGCTTCTGTCTGGAACACCACGATGGTCGGATTCGAGTCTGGAGACACCGTGGAGAGAGGATGCTGAACAGCTGCGTTATGCGCCGCCACACTGGTCCTGCACCGGGTATTATGGTATGGGGTGGTATTGTATATCTCTCTCGTACTCCTCTAGTACGCATTGTCGGTACTTTAAATAGCCAGCGCTACATCTCCGAGGTGTTGGAGCCAGTTGTCCTTCCTTATCTTCAGGGCTTGCCCACAGCCATATTTCAACAGGATAATGCGCGACCACACGTGGCACGCATTGTCCAAGGGTTCTTCGTCAATCGCCAGATTGAATTGCTTCCCTAGCCAGCTCGCTCTCCGAATCTTTCGCCGATAGAAAACATGTGGTCCATGGTTGCTCAACGATTGACTCAGATTACATCCCCAGCTGCCACACCAGATCAACTTTGGCAACGTGTGTAAGCTGCTTGGCCTGCTGTACCCCAAGAACACATCCAAAGTCTCTTTGAATCAATGCCGAGGCGTGTGGCAGCGGTGATCACCAACAATGGCGGCTACTCTGGCTACTGATTTTGGCAGGAACCACACTTCACAGAAGTCTATAAATTTAATCATTTGAAACTTGGTCAACATGTTATCTACAAAATAAATTTTGTTGTGATATCTCTTGTCTTTCTTGGTGTTGTAATTTGGGTGGCCAGCAGTGTATAAAGAGAAAAGCAGAGGGTTTGTATATATGGAATTTGCTAGTAAAACCTCTACAGCCCTGCCTGTAACTTTCAAGGTACAACTGCTGTAACGACCGTAGTCTAAATTCTTTCTTGGAGCGATTATGAACCAACTGCTGTACCGGCCGCAGTCAAAAGGTTAACAAAACTTTTTCTTAGTTCCTTTTTTTGCAAGAACCCTTGTTATATGTTTACAATTGTGGATAATTAAAATGAAATCAGAGATGTTAGCCTCTAGATCAGAATATTCTAGGTTCAAATCCGGGTAAGTGCATGTTTGTAAGCGTTAAGGTTTAGAGGCTGCTGGTGCACCTTAAATCTGTCATGGCCGAAATTCTCACGTTTGGTTGATGTGAAAGTTCCGAGAGTGGTGTACCAGTTCAGGTGTTGCCTTGTCGTCTGACCGTGGTTCAAAATTACGTGGTGTTATCCTCAGATCTTTCCCTTAGGAAACTGTTCCCGGAACTTCGCCAATAGCCCGTTGTGCAGCTCTAGTTCGACGTTAATTAAAATTACCTTACTTTACCCACCCCGAAAATAAAAACATTAGGGATAAATATTTCATACATACAGATATACACTACCCTATAATAATGAGTAAAAAATTTGCATAAAATCCGACCACTTGTTGGGGGTGTTTTACGTGGAGGGATCTTTACAAGTTGTTCCTGGTCAATTGAACGCCGACGCCTACATGAACATTTTGGACAATCACGTTCTTCCTACGCTCCAGCAATTTTATGGAATGGACAAATGTTACTTCCAGGACAACGCTCCATGTCATGTTCCAGCCTCTGTCAAGCGGTGGTATCAAGATATGGATGTAAAACGTCTTCCATAGCCTACTCATAGTCCCGACCTAAACCCCATAGAACATTTGCGAGACGCGATAGAGCGACGCTTACGGACCAGGGAACCACGTCCGAAATCTACAGCTGAGCTGACGATATTCTTGCAGCAGGAATGGACACAAATACCCATAGCTGTGTATCAAAACCTTGTTGAAAGTGTGCCCAGAAGGGTTGCTAGTGTAATTGCAGCACGTGGGGATCACCCCATTAAAGCATGTATTCTTTCCCTTATAACATCACATCTTGCTGTCCGATCCATTATTGTAGGGTAGTGTAAGTACCCAAATGTACAGGATAGTTTGACTTCA
This sequence comes from Metellina segmentata, assembly GCA_947359465.1. Taxonomy (NCBI): domain Eukaryota; kingdom Metazoa; phylum Arthropoda; class Arachnida; order Araneae; family Tetragnathidae; genus Metellina; species Metellina segmentata. Next base: position 107,545,547 of record OX375879.1, read on the forward strand.
TTCAATAGGACGTTTGACCGTTATGTCGGGAGACAGTGGCACCAATATCGTTGATTGAGGTAGGTAGACTATCCTTCGAATACGAGGGACAAATATATAAATGCCGATAATATTGGTAATGTTCTGTACGAACAAAATAGTTTCGAAAACGTAAAGAAACATGAGGTTTACTTTGATCCCCCAATTAGTTCCCCTAGTTGGCTTCACTGCCTATACCCTATGATTGTTGCGATTTTTTTAGTTTTTGGAGCAAGGGCCATATTTGGTCAAGCTGCGCCAAATACAAGACAATGCTAAATAAAAAAAATGCCATGAAGGGACAAAAAAGGAGATATTGGTGAACAGAGTAGTGAGAGGAAAGCAGAAAAGGCCGCTTGGGTATCCGTGGAGCGCGACACCTGTGTGTACTGAAGAGAGAGCCCCTTGGGAAAAGAAAATATCACTAGAGTAAAGATCACTGTGAAGCCTGTACACACTTAAAGGAGATGTGCCACTGAGAGCGCCTGTAACTATGGATGCCTGACCAAATGGTACTGTTGTTCTAAATTGCTTTGACAAAAAACTTCAATTTCTTAAGTTAATTTTAGTTAGGTTTTCAAAAATATTCAAACGTATGCAAAACAATCCTTTTTATTTTCCTTAAAATATCCTTTTTTTTTCTTTTTTTGCCGTTTTAACTGTATGCTCTAGTTTTTTTTTAAATAGGCAGCCGATCAAACAGGCTGCCGAAACAAGATTTGAGACTTATTTTTCTCCTGATAAATGATGCCAAACATCATTTACTTTTTAACAAGGGCAATTTTGATTCCTTCTGAAAATTGTTTTTGAGTAAATAGGTTTAATTTATGCTGTACTGTAAACCTTGTCGAGTTCAATGAAATTTAAATACGCTCATGATTAAATTATTGAGCTCATAGCTAAAAGTAACTGTTTGAATAGGTAAAGGTTGAAATTCAGGAGTGAAACAAAAAACAATTACAAAAAACATTGACTCAAAACAGGAATAAGTTATGTATGAAGGTTTGATAAAAAAAAATATACACAATTTTATTTCATAATTTTAAAACGAAGTCCTGAATATTTTTATGGTTTATGAATAAAATAGAATACAAGTTAAAACATCTAGCTTAATGTCAATTTATTATTGGTTTTCTTCAATTAATCAAGATTATGTGTTGAATATGTACACTGCTTGACAATTGCTAAGGAACAACCGATTTATGCAAAACTGCGATTCAGAAAGCCGCTCAATCGTAGAAAATATAAGTGCAGAAGGTGCTGTAGAGCAAGGTCTCTTATCTGTATAAAAGACAACGCACATGAACTGTTTATTAATTGAAATTTCAAGCAGTGAAGTATCTATAGAAAATCACGATTTAAGGTTTTAAAAGCCGTTCAGATAAATTGCGTCTTGTGATACAAGTATCAAGTGTAGAATAACCGTAAGGCATCATATGAGTGAAATTGACCGTGGGCGAGCAGTTGGGTAGGCTTTTAGCTGGGCAAATTGTCACCCAAGTTGCCGCAGCAATTATTCGTTAAATTATTTCGCGGTAATAAAGAACCGTGGAAGGTGGAAATGCTTTGAGAAAGCATGTTTGTGGTCCTGATAGGAACACCACAGCCAGAGATGATGCACATACATCCATAACAGCAATAAGGAACAAACATCTCACTCCAGGACAGATTAGTTCAGAGCTTCCAACCGCAACCGGCACTTGTGTATCTGCCAAAACAATTTCTCGGTGGTTAAATTAAGCTGCTTGTATGCACGAAAGCTTGTCAAGCGCGTTCCGTTATAACCACGCCATAGTCGGTAAAAGTTACGCTGGTGTAAAGAACATGTATTCGTTGGAATCATTAACAGTGGTCCAGAGTCATGTTCTCTGACGAATCCCGATTCTCTGTGAAGAGGGATTCTGGACACAAACTACTGTGGAGAGATAGGGGAACCCGTTACACACCACAGAATGCTCGTAAGGTTGATCGTTCTGGCCGAGGGGTCATAGTGTGGGCAGGCATTATGTCTAATGGCAGAACACAGCTACACATCTTTGACGCAGGTGCCTTTACATCACAGCGGTATTGCACGGAGATTCTCCTGGGTCATGTTCGTTTATTTCAGGGTGCAGCGGGTCCAGACATTCTGTTCATGGGTGAAAATGTATGCCCACACAGGACAGTTGATGTCTCTGAGACACTAGAGGGCGGGGATATTGAGCGCATGGAATGGCTTGCGCATTCACCAGATTTAAATCCTATTGAACATGCTTAGGATGATCTTTGTAGACGTGTTTCACAAAGTAATCACCCACCCCAAACTGTGCTGGTGCTCAAAATTGCTTTGGGAGAGGAATGGGACAATATCCCCCAAGCACTCCTCGGCTGTTTACTGGAGAGAATGCATAGCAGATCCTAAATGTGCAAGGAGGCCTCACTTGTTACTGAGTGACTATATCTGTCATGACTCCGAAAATAACATTTTTGAGACTTTGGAAATTGCTCTAAGAAGCAGATTTTTTTCTTTTTATTATCTTGCTTTTCCATGTGCCAAAATCTGTAACATTTTGCGTTATACTTATAATGCCATAGTATCTTAATTAAATATATACTAAGTTTCGTTTCTTTACTCAATGAATATAACTAATTATTTTAAAAATTGTGTATGTTCCTTAGCAATTGTCAAGCAGTGTATAATTGAAGCTATTTGACTTTCTTCCAATAATTCCCAAAATTGGCTTCATTACTGAAGGCAAAAAAAAAAAAACTGTTGTCACATTCCTTAATTTACAGTATTATCTTTGGAAAACGCCAAAAGCTTATAAGTTTTCCTTGATGAATCAAAAACAAAAAAGTGCCGCTTTTTTGAGTGGTAGATTATATCCATTATGCAGTCTGCTGTTTTATATCCATTATCATGCAATAAATGATCAACAATCATTAGCATCCAAACTTTAAGTGGGCAATTTTGACTGACATTTTCGCTGACTATTTCAAAAAGGAGGTTAGAATTTGTTTAAAAGACCGGTTTTGTAATCTACCTTTCTAACTTTAAAGTCCAACCGGTCTAGTGGTTAAAGTGTTGGCCTATGGCTCGGAAGGTTCCTGGTTCGAATCCGGGCATGGATGTTTGTAAGCGCATGGTGTAGAGGCGGCTGGTGCACCTTAAATCTGCCGTGGCCGAAAGTCCTCACGTTGGGATGGTGTGAAAGTTTGGAGAATGGGCTGCCAGCTCAGGTGTTGCTTCGTCATCTGACCGTGGTTCAAAATTACGAGGTGTTGCCCTCGATCCTTCCCTTAAGGCAGTGGTCCCCAACCCCCGTGCCGCGGACCGGTACCAGCCCGTGGATCAAATGGTACCGGGCCACCCAAGGAATGTTAAATTATTTCAATTTTATTTATTGTAGGGTATTTATCATGGTTTGTGTGGTTCTTATCTATGAAATGTCCACTCAAATTAGTAGGCGTTAAATCAGAACTTGAAATTTGTTCTGTTCAATTATGATTTCTGAATTCTGTATGTCTCTATTTTCCAATTTTGACAAATGTGACAACTGTTTTCAAGTTGGCAGACAAAGTAGCTGCATTTAAGGCCAAACTGAAGTTCTGGGGACGGCGCATGAACAGAGGCATTTTGGACATGTTTCAGACATTAGCGGGGATTTTAGGCGAGACTGAGCCTAAATATTCATTCTCCTAGTTCGTGCACGATCACCTATCTTTGCTTTTACAAGAGTTCGAGCGCTTCGTGGGTATTTTGTGGTTGGGAAACCACAAAATACCCACGAACTAGTAAGGAATGGATCCGCAACATATTTGTCAACAAATCAGGTGAATCTAGCATGTCTGTGCAAGAAGATCAACTGCTGGAGATAGCAAATGAAGGCGGCCTTAAAACTACGTTCGAGACAACAACTCTGCCGGTGTTCTGGATTAAAGTCATGGCGGAATACCCTGAGATTGCCACCACAGCACTTAAATCCCTATTGCCATTTCCGACAACCTATCTGTGTGAAGCGGGGTTTTCTGCAGTGACAGCAACCAAAACAAAATAAATGAATAAACTGGTCATAAGCAACACACTTCGGGTGTCATTGTCTCCTATTACCCCCAGATGAAACCGTCTCGTTGCAAAGATTAGGGTTCTCATTGATTTAGCGTTCAAGTGAGTTAAAATGTTAAATCACATTTTATTCATTTTTTGGTGTAACTGTATTTTATTTTGAAGGCATGTTTCAATACAATTATATTAAAATTAGTAAATCAGAACAATCTAAAATATAAACAATCAACATCTCCCCCCCCCCTCGGCGGGCCGCGTTAAAATTATCAAACGTTGATCCTGTCCGCGTTGGTTGGGGAGCACTGCCTTAAGGGATTGATCCCGGACTGTCGTCAATAGCCCGTTGTGTTGCTCTAGTAGGACGTTAACTAAAATTACCATTACCATTACTCTGTTAGAGATAATGATGGCCGCCCCCATTGGGAGCTCCTTCACAAATGACCATTGCTTACGCAGCCGTGAGGATGTCCCTCACCCAATGCTGCATTGGGAAAAAAAAACTTCAAAGTCTTTATAGTTTTATTCAAATTAATTTTGTTTTTACTCTAAAAAAGTTAATTTTGGTTTCAAGCTTTATAGAGGGTAAGGTAATTTTAATTAACGCCGTACGAGAGCAATACAACGTTATTGACGACGGTCCAGGATCAATCCCCTAAGGGTAAAGATCCGAGGACAACACCACGTAATTTTGAAGCACGGTCAGATGATGAGACAACGCCTGAGCTGGCACCCCACTCTCCAAACTTCCACACCAACGTGGACTTTCGGCGACGACAGATTTAAAGTGCACCAGCTGCCTCTACACTATACGTTTACAAACATCCATGCATTGACACGGATTCGAACCCGTAACCTTCTAATATAGAGGGGCTCTCGGCACTTTATAGAAGGAACAATCCCATCAAATACATTCCAGTAAATTACCAATGTTTTATATGTTTAAAGTGATTTATTTCTGTGACACATACAAACTTTTGTGATTCAAAAATGTTAAAGCCATTCCCAAGCTATGCTTTAAGACTACTTAATTACTACTACTCATTTTTTACATTGGTATTAAAATAATCTCATTTTGTTTAAATGCAACAGCCACATTCCTTATAAATCACTTATTAAACAGGAAAAACAACAGGAAGCAGGAAAGAAATTAGAGGACATTTCTATGATGATGGGTTTGATTTTATTGTAAGAGCAACATTACATCCACAATGTAGAAAACTTGGAAATCAGGAATTCATTGAATAAGAAACACAGCATGAGTCAAAAGCTTGTTTTCAAATGAATCTTATTCTTTTAGGTTTCACAATATAAGTGTAATTCTTCACAATGAAAAACAGATGCAGGAAATAGGAACTCAAAGCAATTTACTTTTATCTGATAAAAGACGTTTTACAGCAATGGTGCTTACAAATTAGGATAGAAAATGATGAACTACTTTATGTAATGATAGACTAATCTTTATGTATTTCCTGTATGATTGTTTTTAAGACAATGAACAAAATAGCATACAAAAAAAGTTAAGTCTCCAAACCACTTTCCCTTCACACATACTTTTTATTGAGTTAAGCAAAACAAGAATTTTCAAGACAAGTTTCCAAAACAGTTTTATTAATAAATACGTTTTCATTACAAAACAAGTATTAAGTAAATCAATTAGGCATCGTTTCATTGTTAAAGTCTATAATAAAAGTAAAAATTATTTAAACTTTTGAGTAAGAAAATAAAAAAATTACAAACTATAAATGATTTTTAAAGAGATGAAAAGTATCTCAAAAGAACACATTTTACCAAATACAAATTAAATTATAGAGGTACTTAAATTTTATTTAAAATCAAACTTATATACCATAACAAATACATTTTCCCAATTTTTGCTTATAATGGTTAAATTTGTACAACTACTATGCTATAACATTGTATTATAGCTCAGTTGGCATTAATTTCAGGAGCCCTGAAGAACCAGAAGAGAAAATTATGTTTATTAAAAGGGAAGTAAAGTTTGTTATTTGATAAAAGTTTGTAAAATTGTGTGGATTCACAAAATGGGAATAAAAGAAAATGATGTAGTAGATTTTTTGAAATCACTTAATCCACAGTTGGTCATTAACTTGACAGCCTGTGGGTTTGACTCATAATCAGTTTTAAGTAAATTATTAAGTTATTAAGATCCAATTTGTAATGAGAAACGGCGCGAAATTGCACAAAAAAATCACAGAATATATTCATTAGCAAGTATATAATATAAAATTGCACAAAAAGAAATCACAGAATATATTCATTAGCAAGTATATGATATAAAAATGCAAAAAAAAGAATAACAAAACACCACTTCATGTAAAGAAGCCGTGAAAAGATAACAAATAATAAGCATGTTTTTAACTACCAGTATTTACTGGTATTATACTAAAATAAAAAATATACTAACTCCTTTAATAAGAAAGGGAAAACATCAACAATAAATTCATAATTAATATGCATAATAGCAATTTTCATTGAAGTGAAATGTGCTCAGAGAATAATGAATAATTCACCAATTTTGAATTAAATGGTTTTGGTAACTATTTTATTATGTTTTTTCCACACCATAGTTGCTATTTGACTGATTTCGTTATGATGCGCAATGCATGGTGAGCCAAATGAACATACAGAATGAATTCAGTGGCCACAGAATAGGGAAGAGCCTTTTATATCACACTGCATTAATCATCTTAGCACAAGTTATGCCATTTATTATGCTCACTTTTTTAACCAAAACAACTTTGATTTTTCTGAATTGCTTTAAGAACAAGCAAAAATTAGAATATAGTAAAACCCTGGTTAACTGATCTCAGATTAACCAAACTCGGGTTAACCAAACTCAGGTTAACCGAACTCGAGTTAATTGAACTCGGGTTAACCGAACTCAGGTTAACCAAAACACGGGTTATCCAAAATTCCTCCGAAATAAAAAAAAACATGTACTATACTGCACGAATATATATATACTGCATGGATGTATATGTGTGTGTATATATATATATATATATATATACATCTACATTATCATTATATATATATATATATATATATATATATAATGTAATTTTAACTTCAATAAAAAAAACATTAAGTGAAGCCGATACAAAGAGAGTTTTAAATTCGTTTGACCTTCAAAAAATTTCAGAATTGCAAACATACTGTAATTAGATACAAAATACATATGAAAAGATGTTCATGGCTTAACAGGAAAAATCGTTATCATTCCCCCCTTTGGTTCAGTTAACCATGGTTGTACTGTAATTTAGAAACAATAAGGGAATTATACCAGTCAAAACTATTATCGTCAACTGGAATAAAATTTATGATAAAAATATTGCTTGATATCACACCCAAACAGTAAATTCGTTTTTTAAGACTATGTATTACATAAAAATAAAAAAATACATAACATGACATTAAAAATTATAACTTAAAAGTTATGTATATAATAAATATTAATTCATAATAGCAAATATTCAATTAATTCAAAAATGAATTTAAGATTGAAGTTTTACAAGTCAAATAATGGAAATGGGTAATGCATATAAAATATATAACTGGAATGACTAAAAATGGATTTTAAAAAAAAGAGAAATTTAAATGATAGAAAAAAAATGACTCAGTGAGTAGGGTTGACCGACAGATCAACCTGGTGTGTAAATATATTGCACACGCTCCTATCACATGGAGCAGCGCTACTCACCAAATTGCGTGCAAAGTGTTGCTCATCTATGACTCGGCTCCAACATACAATTCCTGCCACCTCATTAAACCTATTGTTTCTTAAGTGACAGACGAAATCTGAGTAGAGTGACCTGGTCATGAGCAAAGTGGCAGTGTTGACCTGAGTAGCCCTGTCTGTCATGGCCTTATGCTTCATAATATAAATAAGATATTCAGTACAGGAGAAAATAATTCACCTGTAGTGCTTAAAAAACCAAATCAATCATTCAATGTTTCTTATACCATTCAGGGATTACCCTATATCTCTTTTCAGGATTTGCAAGCTTTGTGCAGTAAATTTGTCCATCTCTGAATCTGAATTTGTAGACAGTGCTGCAAAAAATTAAAGTATTTCAATGCTTGAAACAAATATCCAACACGAAAAATAACATCCGGTGTGAAAACAAAATTACAGCCTTAATATATCTTTCGTGGAATATTTTTATTTAGCAATATATAGATTGATCACATAAGTTTTTTTTTTTCCTGTAACTATAAGGAGGTTCCGCCCCTGCTCGCCAACCCCTGCCTAACCTCACTAATCCCATTTGGTTTACTTCGTAATCCAACACTCCTTTCACAGTCAATATCTGCGATGGAGAAACTATTGTAATAATTTGCAGTCCGCCTATGCATGCCAACGATTGCTGCTACGATAAATTTGATATCTGGCAAACCCGTTAGTTAGAAATGTAACTTTCATTTCTGTGAAGATAAAAGTATGCTTTCGCTCTGCAATCTAAAAAATACGAAATTTGTATGACCAACTTTTAATTGCATCGAATTCATTTATTAACCAATTTGAAAAATAATTGTACCATAAGAGAGTACATTGTAAGGTTTCTTGTGATGTTTTCAAATATAAAAACTAATAGTAATAAGCTATGGTATGCCGTATCGGCATTTTTAACAAAAAAATAACGAAAATGTACAGATTTTTCCCGAATTTCAAAAACATATTATCAGGAACCAAATTGAAATATCTAAACAAACTTGGCATGGTGCAAAAATGTATGTTTAGAGGTACTCTAAAAAAAATAACTCATGGCTGAAGACTGAAAATTTGTACCGTCTTTTGCTCACTCGCGTTTGAAATTTTGCTTTTTTCGACTTTAGCACTAATGCACCCTAAACTATTAACCGTATCGGAAAAAATCTTTTCCATCTTGTTCCCTGTACAATTTTGAACAAACCATGTTAATTTCGTTATTTTCTTATCCGTACTTCTCGGGAAACCTTCTAGGAATTGAGCCAAAAAAGCGAAATTTTAATCCTGCGGCAGCAACATTTTTTAAATATAAGTACCATTTACACGAGTCAAATACTTGGGTAAAAGGAGAGTTTAACCAGTTTATTCTACTCTGTTTCCCCGAAAAAGCGAGGAAATGCGCGGGTTGATTTCAATCCTAGGCAAGTCCCGTGTTTTGGGTTTACACTCTTTTCCCATAATGCAACGCAGGTAATCTTCGAAAATCCCTTTCACCCTCGAATTACCCGGGTCGATAGGTTTGGTCATGTAAACAATACTATTGAGAGAAATCTAAATACAGAAGGCACTAGTGATTTTGTAATGCATACCTCCTTTTTACCCACAAGTGACATTACTTTGTTTGCTAAATGCAATTTTGAAGCCACATGCTTACAGAATCAATCACCAATCGAAAATTTGTTTAGTATTGTTTTGATTTTAACTGAAGTACATCCTCTATGTGTTGCAAATGGCTGCTCCATTGCTCCTGTTCCTAATTCTTCACCCCAATATTCAGTACAGGAGAAAACTAACACCAAATGCCTTCAAATCGGTGAAAAGTCCAATTAGTCCTTGACTGGTAGAATTTTTTTCATCTTTCTATGGTTTCATTAAATTTTTTACATTGAAAACCTTTCAAACAAATTACTTTTTCTGACAAAATACTTTTAAATGTCTTAAGCATATTTAAGGGTTTCGTTAATGTAAAATTTGGCACTTTTCCTTTAAATCTGGAAACACTGAAAGGGGCGGTTATTTCCCTAGATGTGAAAGCAATCTCCCTATGGCCAGCTAAAGCTTGAAGGCAGGAGGTAATCAGAGTTTCACAAAGTGCCTAAGACCAAAGAAAGCTGCACTTTTTTGCACTTTACGATGTTTGGTTAAATTGTATGGTCAATGGGCCATATTTGGCCAACATCAAAAGTTTTAAGGTCACAGAAGTGGGAAATACACCTAAGGAGGAAACAAGCCTGTACTACCTACAATGTGCAGATTAAAGTAATGGGCAAGCGCACTGAGTCGTGGAAAATGCAACCATGGATCAAATGGCTTCAGTTCTGATTCTGCATCAGCCATTCTGCAGACCAATCAGGTATGTGCTCAGGGTTTTAAATTTGTCATGTATTGGAGTCTAGAGAGGATTTCTTAAAAATTCCAGTGCTGGATTTCAATGAGGGTTAATGGTATGAGGGAAACAATTCTGAGGACTAATGATCTTTTGAACCTGGTCAAGATGGGATAGGAAGCAGTTTATATTCGAATTTTGTAGTTCAGTCAGTTTTTTTTCTAAATGTCATCAATTCTGTCAGATACTATAAACAATTTCAGTAAAGGTCATACTTAATAGGCAAATTCCAATGTATTTATCACAGGTTACTGTTAAATGGCAGTCAACATTACATAAACCTCTGAAAAATCTTAATACCAACAGCAAAAAAAGAGGAGAAATGTTTATAATTATATTTTAGAAGTCAAATTTTATCACACTAAAAATATCTAAAAATGTAAACAAACACTTACAAGGTACACTTACTTGATGTCATCCTCTGTAACAGTCTTCTTCAAGAAGTTCAAGAATCTATCACAGAAGTTTAAACAAACATCTTTTGACCAAAGACCCTAAAAATGCACAAGTATATCAATATTTTCATTAAAAATAAAAAAGCACACAGATTTCTTTCATTTACTTCATAGAACTTTTTTTTACGTGTTTGCTCAGAGCAATGGTAAGTAAATCATCAGAATATAAGAAATAGTGAATAATCTAGTGTTAGGTATACTATACCAATTTTAAGGTTCATTTGCATTTTAAAGTGTTCTCGATTAAATTTTAAAATTCAGGCTCATCACAAAATTAGCATAAAATTAGGACAATTTTGCTTATATATAGTTCTTATCCTTGCCAGTTCATTTTTAACTATTCATTCTGTCATAAGCCCCATAGCCTTTCAGAGCCATCCCAAACACCTTACACTCAACAACCTCAAGGCATTTTGATGTTATCCCTTGACTTATTTTTAATAAACTATTGTTATGGAACTTCTGCCTCTTCTCTGCCTTGCATCATTCCACTACTCTTGTCATGACTGCAGACACCTATAAGAATTCTGTTATGATGTATATGTACCGCCATTATTTATTTTGCACAAACATTTTCATAACATACATAGTGACAAAAAAAAATTAGTCACAATTTGTATCAATTTTTAAAAGTAACTAATTTCTAAATCCTTATTCCATGCTCAAAGTTATCCAATAGAGCATACAAAAACAACCATAAAAAGTTTCAAATATCTACATTAGTTACAAAAGCAGACAGAATTTCAAATACATTGCAATCATGAAAACAGAAGACTGAGAAAAAGGACTTTTTAGTTAAAAAGTTTGTCAGCTTCACACCTGACATTTGATGGAAAAACTTTAAAAGGTCACAAAATAATGTAGCTACAGTAATGAAATTTTGCACACATATTCTTCAAAACCAAACAATTAATGTTAGACAATAGGTTTTTAAGATACTGTGTTCCCTTAAAAAAGTTTACTGTGAAAAAGGTTTGGTTTAATAAAAAAATGAGTTGAAATGCTCTTACCCGAGCTTCATCAGGAAGACTACTAACTCTTAAGATTTCCAAGGATTTTACAATACCATCATCTGTTCTATTACCACATATGATTTCAGGAACTCCAGCTAAATACGATTGAGCCCACCAATTTGATGTCCTGTATCTAGAATAGTTTTAATGCAGTTACAGAAAATCTTCAGGCATATTTCCAAGTCATAACCAACTAATTGGTTTCTAACCAATTTTTAAACAGAACATAGAAATGCAATTAATATAAAAGTCCAAAAAGGTATTTTGCAAAAGAAAAAAATATTGACACAAATATACAATGTAAGCTGGAGAAGGCAAAATATTTATCAGAATCAACAAGTTGAGAGCTAAGTTAGTTTATGTAGATTGTGTTAAGTTAAATTTTTTATATCAACTAGAAGAGACCCACACACGATATATGCTGAAATTTCTACTAATATCAATTTATGTTACTCATTTTTCGTGCCTTTCTTGAATCCTTTCTAATCGAAACAAGCAATGATAGTCGAATTTCATACCTCCAAATGGAATAAAATTAGTCACAAAATTTTAAAACAGATTTTTGTGTACTCTTACTGGGGTTAATTCGTATTTCTAATACAGTGCATTACAAAAAGTTCAAATCTCAGTTGGGATACAACAATTAGCAACTGGACATCCACTTAAATTGCATCCTACTCACTTGAAAGGCAATTGTGTACATTGTAACAACCAAACCTCTTTTCTTATTTTATTTTATGCGATAATTTTTATCTTTCAAGTATCTTATTGTCCTGTCATCTGATGATTGAACATTAGAGCAAGGAATATTAATTTACAGCTCCATAGCTCAAGTCATACCCATTGAAACAATTTAGCATGATTAGTAGCAGTTAATTTTGCATGGTTGATATCCATTTGTTGTCTTTTTTGACAAAACATAAATAATGTTGATTTCTGTGCCATGCTCATTAGTGAAGTTCCCCACTTGTTCCCTGATGGATGGAGCTGAAAGTAGTTCCATAGAAGTTCAGAAAGTATTATAAAACATTTACACCACAGAAATCTCTGTATATAACTAAAATACCATTAGTTTACTTTTGCTCTTTATTTTTCAATCAAACATAAAAGAACGAACATAAGAAACTTTCAGAAAATATATGCACTTGTATCTCCAACATTTTCAGAAAAACTTCCAAACTATACAAAAAATATATAATACTGAGTTATCATACCTTGTATAATAGTGAGGGCATAGATATGCAAAGATTTGTTAAGACTAAATATAATATACTATTGTATAGAATATAGATAACATGGTTCATTTTCAGAGACATAGACATGTGAGCAGGATGTTACACTTGTATGAAAAAATGGGAGAACTAGACCTTCTTAGTTGTTCTTAGGGAACAAGCAGGGTTATTAAGGAAGGGAAAATACAATTATCTTCCCAAAACAGTCCCCATAGAGCATTTAACAATCAAATGGTGCAGTGCTGAAGTGTTTTCAATATTTTAAAAAGTTATGCCCCTGATTTTGTATTAATATGTAGTTAATTATATTAAATGATATTCTGTATTGAACATGCACCTTTTAATTTCTTACAAATTTAATGCCCGTCACTATTACACTTCCTAACACAAATATCTGTAAAAGAAACTAAAATTCGTTTTTGAAAAAGTACACATTCATTATGCAGCAGTAGCTATTATCCAGCAAACTTTCTGGGGTAGACAAATAAAATTCTGGAGTACAATTTCTCTGATTGTTTTCAATATGAACGGTGAACAGAAATGTTGATTTTTCCAGTTTTTCAATAGTGCCACAGATAAAACTCCATGGGCATTATTAAACCAATCTACCAAACTGTGACATAATCTGGAACATCAATTTATCAAATGGTGTGCATCAAAAATGGTTCTGGAGTGCCTTATGGGTGATGAAACGGTTTAAATTGAGTAAGATTTACTACATTTGAATGGTTCACTTTTGAACTTAGGACAAATGCTCAAACATGAATTTAAGTAAATGCCAGTATTTTGGTTATTACTTTTTATTAAAAGTGTCATAAATAAGTTGTCTAAAAAAGATTTTTTAAGCCACTATTGAGTAAAATTGAACATTTTTTACGCATCACAATACATTTACAACTAATTTGTGTGCCATGAGATAAAAAGGTAAAAATCACCTGATCTAGACAAAACCTAAATTTTTAACTTGAATCAAAAGTCATATTACCTCGAGAAAAAAACATTTTCACTAACTGTTCTTCTTATTTTGTACGTTTTCAATTCAGTATAGCATGAAGTGTCTCCAAATCCAAGTGAAGAATGACGATAGGGCACAACAGCATCAATTTCAGCCTTGTACAGTAAAGAATGGTTATTCAGGACATTCTTCAATACTATGCAGAATTCCTCAAGTTGATGAGTCGTACTGGATAAATCTGGATCCCCATCAATTTTATCTAAAAATAAATATACACATGTATATTGGTGGAGAAATTATTTCTCTTTGGCAAAATCAAACCAATAAACGTTAAAAGCTAATGTGTTCTTTAGAACCCCAAATTTGTAATTATCCATCAACATCAATTTGTTTTGGTGAAATTGTGTTGCCTATTAACTTTTATAGTATGGGTGGTACTGTGCAGTTATGTTGACAATATTAAAACAAAAAGGTTAAATAAATCAGATTCTATTAAGTCAGCCAGGCTCCTTTGATAGCAAGTCAGACCACTGCATTCACAAGAATTGTATCGAGTCTATCACTATATAATGAGATCTTTATTCCTTCCTTTTTAAACTAAGCATGAATGGGTTTCTTAAACCAGTAAATACAGGATTGTGCTTTAGAAAATTTCAATTTTGTAAGGTGCTGTGCTTTAAAAAGCATGATACCAGATAAAACAGAGTTGATATCAAATCAGAACCAAATGTACAATCAACACATTTTTTATGTAACTAGAAAATATTACGAGTGTGCATTATTTATTTGAAATAAAATTGGCAATGCAAACCTCTACCTTACTATTCAATTTTATAAATGAACTCTTCCCCCTATCACTTGGCATGCATGAAACCTACGATGAAATCAGCTATTGCACATGGACGTAATTTAAGATTCCTAATTCCACAAAGTTTGTGGTACAGAAACTGTTGTACCTACTAGTAAAATTAATTACAAAGAGCATGGGTATGCAGTATTGTTTGCATACAGCAAATAAAACATCGGTGTTAGTAGTTGGAGCATAAAGATGATGATAGTAATGTAATAATCTGGTGACAATTTTTTTTCTTTCGTTTTCTATTAACAGTATTGTTTAAAATATTGTATTCAGACTGTGCAACTTAGTTATATCTTAAATATAGATCTTTTTTTCACAAATACTTTGGTAGCATCTACTATTCACATGGGTGTGAATAACAAAAGATGGCAATAATCAAAACTATTATCAGTAATTAATAAATCACATCCTGAAAATATATTTCTGTCCAAAAGTGTTTTTCCAGAAGAGTAGGCAGGTATAGTATGTCAATAATATTGCTTTGTGTGAAACTAATGTGACTATGTAGAGTGAATATTTAACAAAAAACGTACAAACCTGTTGTTAAATATTGCTCAAATTTATAGCCCCAAGACTGGCTCAGAAAGTATTTTAAGGTCGGATTATCATCTTTAGCTATCTGTTCATCGGTATCAATTGCAGAAAAGTAAATTATGCCATCCAATTTTGAAGCACAAATTTCCCACACACTGTTTCTTTCAAAATATGGAGTACACATAACACGGACTAAAGTTCCTCGGACAGTGACAAAATCTACATTAGACCTAAAATGTAAATGAAACATAAATTACATTTCAAAAGCTTTCATTAGCTTGTTATTCAAATTTGCTCTTGATTTTCAAAATGTTCAATATGTCTTTCAGATTACAACCCCTGCCAATGTTAGTGGTCAGTGTTTATCTGCCACCCAATAGGTTCTGAATTCGAATCCCTGTTTATAAGCACGTGGATCATAGCGACTGTTCCTGTCAAGAGCAAGGGCAGTTTACCCATTTATAAACAAATCCCTCACAAACAGCCGTCAATATATTTGTAGAGGCAGAGGTCAAGTAAATCAAGTGGTTGAGCATTAAAAAATATTTTTGACTATACAGGAGTAAGTCAAAAATTATCCACTGTAACATCATGAGAAACTTCATTGTGCTTGACTTTTAGGCAGGGACACTTGCAAGTCAGATGCTTACTCCATTGTGTCATCAGAATTTCAGAATGCCGAATATATTCAGATTTTTTATTGTTTGGTGCCAGCTGCTTTTCTTTCGCCACATGCTTTTCAATCCAGATGATCTGATTGGTTTCTGACTTTTACCATTGAGTTATTTTTAGGCTGCATCAGAGCACGTTGGAGACGACGGTTATAGAGAAGCAACAGGTGAGGTTGGTTTACGGTGCTGGACTGGGAGAATACATACTTTTATGTTCTTAGAATAATAGGAACTTAATTAGCTGTTGGTTGTCTTCTACTTGGGTGCGATTTGTACTGTTTATACAAGTATTTGTTATACAAGTATACAAACGGTATTTACCGTTTTGGGGCGACTACACTACACCAGACTTTCGCAGGTGTGTCACACTGCCTTCTGTGTGTGTATGCTTAAAGTTGATACTATTGGGGTAACGTGACTGAAGAGTTTGACCTTGATAGTGCCATTTTTCTTTCTTCTGCTTCAGTGTAAGCATGGCCACTCCGGTAGCTGTGTGCACCAAGGAGTAATAAGAGCAGTGATTTGATTTCTATGGTAAGAAGACGTACCAGGGGCTGAAATTGATTGTAAGCTTACAACACAATACAAGGACAGTGCTCTAGCATGCAGAAGTGTGTATGAATGGATCAATAAGCTTAAAAGAGTCCAAACAAGCATGATACACAAAGAAGGAGCAGGTTGCCAGTCAGCATCTACCACTGGCAAGATTCAGCAAGCTCAAGAAATGGTACTGGCAAATTACCACCGACAATTGTAGCATGTTCTCTGCAGATTATACAGACAAAGAAGTGGGGGAAGCATGCATAATGGTTGGGTGACAAACCGAAAACCTTCTCTTTGGAGTGAATCCGCAAGCTTGTGGACTGCTGGATCAAGTGCATCGAAAAGGAAGGAGACTAGAAAAATTATAAACTTGTTAAATCCCTACATCTGTGTAAAAAGATTGAAAAAATAGAGTGGATAATTTTTTTGATTGCATCATTATCAATTACATTGAAATGAAAACTATACACAGCTTCAAAGCATTCTTAGGAAATTTGAACTTAGATGTGGTCAATGCAAATTACCTATTGATATAATGATTTTATGCCTTATAATGCTATTGCCATATTCAAGACACGAAATCTGAAAAACGAACTTTAAAATATTAGTTTTGGTTACACAATGAAGAATTAGGGTTCTGATTTTGCAACAGCCTGAAATCTCACCTGTTATTTAACACTATTTTTCACACCACTACTGATTTTCAAATTGTAATGAATAAGTTGAATAAATAAAAATCTACTTTCCATATCACAAGCTCGTGCAGATAGCTATTAAGCCAATGGTGAGAATTTTTATTTTTGGATGTGCAGTATTGACAGCTTTTAATCAGATGGATTAAAGAATGTAGTGTGCTGACAAAAAGCCAGAAATCTTTTTTTCTTCAAACTTCAATGCTCATCAGCAGTTTGACAAATGTGTGTGGCCTATAAATAAAACAAAAGTAAATCTGAAAACTCATTGAGGCTGGTTTTTTTTTAATAATTAGAATATTCAACAAATTAACACATCCAAGTTGATTCAGCCTTAAAACTACCTGAAGATTTGATTAAATAAGAGTATTCAGAGACAAAAACCTGCTTAAAAGCAGTAACACAAAATAAACGTCTGAGACTACAATATTTCACTGTAGAGCTGTAAACAAAAACAATTAGAATTTTTGCTCAAACTTAAGAATATAGTACCAACTTATTGTCAAAATGGCTACTTGGGTAGATTTACAATGATTATAGATTATAACATTATTCCCAATTAGGGATTGAAAAAATTAACTAAACTTTTTACTACATAAAACATTAATGAAAATCGAACTGTAAAAATACTCTCATGCAACTCATCACCTACTTTAAAAGACGAAATTTAGAGATGTGACTAAAAATCCATAATTCATAGAAAACCTTAAATATATTCATAAAAATATACTGATACAATTTTATTTATATTTTAAAAAGCACGTGTTAAAATAATAAAACTATGCAAAAAAAAACATTTTTAACAACGGTAATAAAAACAAGTGAAAAAAGAGGAATTAATTCTCAATATTCTTTGAAAATTTCTACACATGTTCGAAAAAAAATATATCAACTTTACATTTTTAGAGACAATTCTGCATGATCAAAACTATTTTGCTTGTAGTTCTTCAACCAATAAAGAATTTGGTACATTTTTTCAAGGGTAACATATCGATGAATGGTATCTGATGAGAAATTTACATTCAGATCGTAATTCAAATTTTTAGTTTTTAAAGGAGAAATCAAATATTTCATTTGACTTTTGTCAAAATGTATCTTTCTTCCTGAATTGATAGAGAAATGGCCAATTTCTTGGGGTTTTCCGAAGAGTGATTTCATTGTGCATTGATTTGGCTCAAAAGGCATTTCATTTGGATCATTTACACCTGAATCTAACTTAGAAAAATATATGGTAGTCATTTTTAATGTTTCTACAGCCTTTAATTTGTATCCAGATGAACGAATAGATTAAAAACAAAATGAAGCAAACAAATTAAAAGTATGTATAAAAAAATTCGTTCAAATCACGCGCTTGAAAATAACCAAACCAATACTGCAGCTGATCGCAAATCAAAATCAAAACAAGTCTAAAGTGTTGCCAAAACTAGCGAATATATTCAACTCAACAGTAGCTGAAATTACGTCAAACTAAAATAATATAACGGGCTATTGGTCACAGTTGGGAAGCAATCCCGAAGGAAAACAATCGAGTACAACACCCCGTAATTTAGAAGTATGTCACACTGAAGCAACAAAGAGGTTATTTGGCGCAGGCCCGCGATTAATTGTATAGGAAAAGATCCTACGGCACCGTAATTTTAAACCATGGTCAGATGACGAGGTTGCCCTACTCTTTAAACTTCCACATCAAGCTAACGCGAGGTCATTTGAAGTCACGATAGATTTAACGTGCACCACCCACGTGTACACTAGGGCCTTTGATTGGACTATGCGTCAATTGTATGTAATAGGGCTATTAATGCTGTAAATCAAGAGTGCCTGCACTCCTCACTTATGCGTGAAGCCCGTTGTGTTGCTCTAGTCTCGTCGTACTAGAGCCTCTAGTACGACGTTAATTAAAAATTGCCAATTACCACTTATCCGTGAGCGACCTTGTCAACCTTCAATCTAACATATGTCGGGAGGTAATGGTAATTTTAGTTAAAGTCGTACTAGAGCAACACAACGGGCTATTGACGACGGTCCGGAATCAGTCCCTTAAGGGAAAGATTCGAGGACAACACCTCGTAATTTTGAACCACGGTCAGATGACGAAGCAACACCTGAGCTGGCACCCCACTCTCCAAACTTCCACGCCAACCCAACGTGAGGACTTTCGGCCACGACAGATTTAAGGTGCACCAGCCGCCTCTACACCATACGTTTACAAACATCCATGCCCGGACCCGGATTCGAACCAGGAACCTTCCGATCTAGAAGTTAACACCTTAACCACTATACCGGTTGGTCGGCATGTCGGGAGGTAAGAGACACCTGCGGTGATAAAAAATCATTTAAAACACAACATCTTAGGTACGTTTTTAGTTGACTAAAAACATGCAGAGGTGAGCAATTCTATCAGAGGGATTTTCAATGTAAACAAACCAGACGGTTGATATGTATTTAATTAACGTCACACTGGAGCAACACAACTGACTATTGGCGACGGTCTGGGATGATTAAATCGTGGAGAAGATTCGAGAACATCACGTAACTTTGAATTCTGGTCAGATGAGCAAACCAGACGGAAAGCGAAGCCTTTGAATGTAGTTTATCGCCGTTTTAGTAATGTTTAATCTGATTGACCTTGACGAATAAACTTTGCATTTTCAATTCGGAAATTAATGCCAAACGTACATTATCTTCGCACAAGTTTCATAAGATATATCCATTCTACAGCAGCATTGATGAAATGAATTCTCCCACATATCAGGTTTTTTGCCTTGCTTTTTGACTGAACAATTTCGTCAGATAGAGGTATTGTAAAAATCAGTTCCCTCAATAAATTTGTGACAAGGGCTTTCTTTTTCGTTATTTCTTTCAAATTCATAGCTCATTGTGTTTCAATTTATTGAAACTCAATTTTACAGGCAAAAACTATAACAATTCTATCCTGTTCGTTTTGAACAATTTTCTATTTATTAAAAGCACCTGATTTAAGTGGTCGTTTTATTGAAGTTTGATATGCGTATACTTCACTTTTTTTTTAAATGGTAGCTTGAAGTCCACCGTAGAATGTCCTCCATTTGTTCTTACACCAGTCATCAATCAGATCGAAGGTTATTTTTTACAATATTTTAGATTGTAGAAACAAGGCTCAGAATGAGCTGACATTAAGTTTCTGAAAGAGACCTCAACAACAAGTTTCGGAGACATTCTACTGTCATCCTGAAAAAAGAAATTAATCTTATTGCATACTTGCCAACTTTGAAAACTGCATCAGTTAAACTTTTGAGCCAAACGCCCCCCGCCAAAAAACAAAACATGAATTAATGTGTATTAGAAATATCTGTATTGCATGAGTAAAAATTCACATTTTTATCAACTGCAGAAACCTTGCAAAGCAGCAGTGTTTTAATACCAAACTGAACACACCACTGCAAAAAAAAACATATTCACTTTATACCTACATATTGCATCCGAAACTGTATGTTACATACCATTTAAACTTGTGTCAGGATTACAGATCATTGATGTTCATTAAGCTTATTTACAAGTAGATGAAAAAAAGAAAAATCAGTTTTATTTACAAAGTTGTTTCATTTAGTGTTTTATACAGAAGAGGGGGTTGCAGAAAAATTCAATAAAGCTATAGTAGCTTTTTTGTTCTTTAATAATTCTGCACTCAATTTCTGCTCAAAACAAGATTTGGGGTTTTGTATCTTCAACACCAACAAACTATCCAATGTTTTGTTAGAAAATGAGAGAACGGTATTCAGTTCGGTTCTTACTGACAAGGCTGAAGATTCTCTCACTCTACATTGGAATGGGGGATGAGCAGGATAGAAAGCATAATTTTGGCCACTCTAGTGAATTTTAGAAGTCTATCAGCCCCTCTAATTTTACATACTTCAACTCACTGCACATCAATACGGTCATGTTCTATTATCACAGATAAATCTTCCAGCTGAAGACAACAAAACTTCTTTTGTTGTCTTCAGCTGGAAGATTTATCCACCCCATCCAATTTTTCGGCTTTGTACTCATCAAGTCTGATAGAAATTTTTAGTGGATTGTTGTAGAGAATAGAGTAATTTGATTACTCGATCAAAACATTGAAAATCCGTTAAAAAGGCAGACCCTTCCGTAAATCAGTAAAATTAAGTGGAAATCCGTAAAAATTACAGAAAGTTGGCAAGTATGCTTATTGCTTTCTTGTGTTAAATCTGACCACTACTGGTAATAGTCTAACAGTAAGACAATTAATGTTAACACATTTCTAAAACCATTTTTCTGTTTATTCCAGCTTTACAGTCTCAAATATACTGTCTGAAAGCATTTTGCCTTTTTAGGTATTGAACTTATACTGGAAGAACTGATTGTAACAAAACTTGTTTTGAATGAGTAAGCTAGTCGTAATGTGTTCCAATTAATATTTAAAATAACAATATTATAATCTTGAAAGCAAATAAGAAAATCAATTGTTATCAAAATAGAATTTTAATATTGCACACAATAAAATACATTTCTATTAGACAAAAATACATACAACATTGAAATTCAATAAATTATTTAAAAATATATGAAGATTAAGCATGAAAGATCAGATCTTAAATAATCTGTATTTTACATCAAGCTTTTCAAATTCAAGAAAAACAAATAATTAATTCAACACTAGATGTACAAAATATTTTTTACCATAATACTCAAAAACAGTATCTTTATTATCACAAATTTTTAAATGAATTTGAGTTTCAAACCCATGAGGCACGTCCTGAAGTAAAACAATAAAGCAATTCCACTGTTTTACAAGTTCATTTATAGAGGTTCACAAATTTTTCACTGAAAAGACACAGGATCTTTCGGCTTTAATTTTAGGGAGTTCGTATCTAACCACTTATTACAAATGCGTTGGATAGAGTCCTGGCCACATTGCTCCGCAGCAACCATGACACGACGAACATCTAGAGCACTATTCTGCTTGATGGCTAGTAAATAGGCAGACTTCAACTTTCCACACATTAAATAAGCATTTATCTGAAATGATAATGAACTCATGAGATTCATTCTGTAATGAAAAATATTGAAAAGCACATAAAATAGAAGTTATCAAAATATTACCTTATTAGAATCACTTATCAACATTCTTATAATTTCTTCAACATCTCCTCCCTAAAAGTGAAAATTATAAATATTTTGAAAAACTTTATGTAGTTAGTACTTTTTGGGATTTTAGACAGTTATAAAATTAAACTGCTAAAACATATTTTCACAAATAATCAAAAGTACTATTCAAGAAATTGGTGTTCACAAAAATTAGCAAGTTGTACCCAAATTGAAAACAAACCCATCAAATTTTACAGCATATAATGGAACCATCGATTTTTGCCTCGATATAATGAATTCCTAAATTTAATTTATTTTTTAATTTTAGCAAAAATAAGCATCCAAATTCCAATCCAACAAAGAAATAGTTATGAAACCAATTTTTCCTCATTCTGAGTTTATTTTCCAATTTTATGGTAACAGTGGTAATGATTTGAGCATTATTCATTATCTTTAACTTTGATCCAGAATAAAACATATATTAATATATGAATTGATTAATAAGAATGGAATTTTTAATTGAGTATGCATCAATTGTATTATGAAGAAAACGATAAAACATTTTCAGCAACCATACTTTGAAAATTCCTAGGCTAATTGTAAAGTAGTTATTTGAGTAACCATATGACAGGTTCTCTATAGTTCAACCATCTGTTGATCAATAATGTAAAATTTGTTCCAATACATTCAGAGCCAAAAAGAATAGAAATTACAGCAGCACTTCACCAAGTTGATTGAATAGAAGTGTGCTCATGTGTGTGAAAGGGTTAAAGTAAGCAAATTACTTAGCTTAATAGTCCTGTTTCACTTATTTTAGCTATAACACAAAATCTCAATAATTCACATTTCCCTAATTTTATGATTTTGTTTCAATTTACAAATACTAGGGGGTTCCTGCCCCTGCTTGCCCACGCAATAAAATCTTCTCTGTCTTGTTCCCTGTACAATTTTGAACAAACCCTGTTAATTTCGTAATTTTCTGATCCGTACTTTTTCGGGAAACCGTCTAACAATCGAGCAAAACAAAAGCAAGTTTTCAATGCTGCTGCAACTTTTTTAAATATATATAGAAAAGCAAAATACCTTGTTCCCTATCTAAATGTTATACTGGGGTTCAACTGTATTCATAAAATTATTGATTTAAACTCACCATTCATTGTATTAAACCAGATATATGTATATAAATAAAAACAGTAATTCATAAAATTGTTACCTACCTGTTTGTTAACAGCAGATACGCTTTCCAGTATAACTTCATCAACCTTCACGATATTACCAAACATACATTTAACAGTAGCTAAATATTGAGGAATTTGCTTTATTTGTCGTAATCTCACTAATTCCTTACCAGCTTTACTTAAGATGGCTGTTGCATCCAAATTTAAAATCTACAACATAAGAGCTAAACATGAGTAACTTAAATCAGCATATACACTTTTCATTTAATTGTAATTAACAACATAGTGAAACTGGTCCTGTTAATCTTTTTCAGTCGTATCAAAAACATTGAAAAAGTACAAAATAAATCTAACAGCATACATATTTTAAGAAATATGAATAAAGTGATTTGTTCTTATGTACTGAAAAATTTATTTGGATTTGTCAAATTGAAGCCTGTAAGAACAATTAACTATTAGTATTTTTAACCTCATTCATAGTAATTTTGATTCAGCCTTTTATTAGCCATTGATTTTACTGTCACTATCACAAGAAACAATAGAAGACTCGTTTTTCATAAAAACTTTCAAACAAGTAATTTTCTATGCTTTAAATTGCACAACTAATTTTAAGGAAAAGATAACATTAAATGTTTTTAATGCATTGAAGACTTTGATGCACTATAATATTTTTTTTTAGAAATTGTATTTGTATTATGCTATTTTGGTTACTTTTTCTTTTGTGTATAATTTATTTGTGGAAGCCTTTCTGAATGGCATCAAAATTCAAGGCAACACTACAGTAACTAATTGTAATGTACTATATATTTAACCACTGAAAGCAATACACAAATGTGCTGGTAATTGCTCTTTTCTTTAGTATTACAGAAGGCAAATATCAATCTGCATTAAACTGTTATTGAACTGTTTAGAGAAGCCTTGAAACAATTAGATTTTTAACTAATATTTTCTCTTGAATTTGTAGATTGGATGTTTGGGTTTTAAGGCACACGGTTCACAAACGGACAAGATGAAAACAATGAAATTAATAAACAAAATTAAAAAATAAGTGTATACTGAGAATAAAGTGCAATAATTCTATAGAAAATAAAATGCCAATCTAAAATATGTTAGTCAGCAATATTAAGTTAAGACATTCTTATCAACAAAATGGAATCCAATAAGTGTTTATTAAACTATAATTAACAGTTAATTTTTATTTCAACAGCTTACATGACAAACATGAAATACCTTTAAAAGTTTGATAACAAGATCAAAACCATCATCAACATGTAGAGAATTTATGAGAACCTGCAAAGAAAAATTTCAATCAAGTGTTAAACAATAGTTTTACAAGAATTGATTGCAGAGGGAATGAAAAAGATAAAATCCACACAAGTGGTAATTCCCATGTTACAAAACTAACATCAGCACATGACCCTAATCCTAATAATCCCTTTATATAAATATCAATAGGGCAGGGCTCGAAATACCCGGGTGCACAGGTTCACTGTGCACATGAAAATAAAATGGTGCACCTAATTTTTTCCCACTAGGTGCACGCAGTGCACATAACGTTAAAAAAGGGGGGGGGACGTGTTTTATGTTATTTTGATGTTTGAACAAAATATTAGAATCGACCTCTCTTGCTCTAAAGGAACATAATTAAAATTCCTATCTAAACATTATGCGAACATAAAATAGCTGGGCCGTAACGGGTTTATACAGGAGGAAGGTTAACTTGTGCTACTGCCACAAGAACTTTCGGATGATCGAAACATTTTCCAGATGGCTCGGTTGAAGCGACTGTTGCGACAGCCATGCGCTTGAGAAGGGAGAATTTAGATGTTTAAATATTTTTGTTTACTATCTACTACTAACCTATATAAACAAACCCACCTAATAAAGTAGTTTACATTACATTAATGCTCTTATATTAAGTTTTTTTTTTAATGTGCACTTAAAATATAACCTGTGCACTTAATTTAAAAATTTAGGTGCACCTATATTATAAAATCTATTTCGAGGCCTGCAATAGGGGATCATTAGAATAGGCAAGGGCAGAACAAGCCCTTACAAATCCCCTATTCCAGACAAATGTCCTCAATATGACATCAACCAAATTTGATGTACGACATCAGAATATGCAATGATTAAATTACTCTAAAAGTTTTGATTAAATAATCCAGATTTAATGGAGATTACATATTAAACTTATTACGCAATAATATATTTACAATTAATTTTTAGGGGGGAACATTAGAAGTGCAAAGAGTAAAGAAAATATAAAAATTCAAAAGTATCTATTGCTTGCACAGAATGGAGCCCCAATGCTATTTGTTTTTCGACAGAACAGAGAGAGGGTGGTTCTTTGATCCAAGGTGATGACTTTAACAAGCCAGTGGAATCTTCAAGGGCATGTTTTGTTGCAGCCCTCATCAAGGAGACATTACAGGGTACTTCAGTCAACTGATTTTCCAAATGAGTGCTCAATTTATCCAACTGCAACAGTCAGGTTACATAAAACTTGTAAAATTACTTTAGATACTTTAATTTATACTTCAATAGAGTAATGCAATTCGTGAATGGAAATTGCATGAATAACAGCAAAAGAAACATTCTTCGCTTAATGAGCTGGATATTTGTGAGTTAGATATTCAGTAAAACAGCAAAAGATTATCTTACTGCTGTCAACAGATTTCCAAAAATCAATTTATGAATGTAATATTCTCACATAAAGTGAAGCTTTAAAAATTAATCTTACATAACTTCCATAATTCTCAGGTCTTTTAACGAAACAAATTTATAATTTGCTGTCAAAGTAAAAATATTGCTAGAAATAAAAAAATTAATATCAGAATGGCTAGCACTTCTGTTACCCTAAAATGTCCAGCTTCGTCATTTTGATTTTTGTAAATAAATTGCATAAAATATTTATAACATCTAAATGGTACTACCACAATCTCATTTTAGTTCACTTTGAGCTTATTTTACAAAACCAAGAAATGAGCTCTTCATATTTGGCAAAAGGAATAACTGAATAAAACGAAAAAAGAGATATAGCTACCATGGAGATAAGATCACTCTTTGATTGAGCATTTCCAAAAAGTGTAGGAGGGCAATTAGAGTTTCCAGTTTTGGATATGTCAACTTCATACAAAAATCCTTGTTTACTTTGAGATTCATAAGTCTTGAAGAAATTGGAGACCTCTTCTTGCAGGGTGATGATTTCAATATAACTGTAAAAGAATTCATAATGGTTACTCTACTTTCGGCAATTATGTTCTGAAAAACTTAAATGAAAGATGCCATTTGATGCACTAGAATTTTGAAGCTTCAGACACTAAAGATTAGTATTGTATTACCACCACAAGAAAAAAAATGGTCCCTCCAATGCATATAGTACTGGATGATTCAGTTACCAAATTTTAGGCCAGTATCAACTAACCTTTAGTGGGTTAGGTTACTATATTCAATATTTATCTATCTTTTTAGTCCTATTTAATCTTGTATAAACAATATCTATTTACATTAAAAGGTCAAGCACAAAGGGGATAAAGAAATGTTGGTTGGGTTCTCTCATTTGCAACTCCAGTGAAAATCTTCATGTAAATTTAATTCTACCTAGAAGAGGCATGACAGTATCTTTTGGTGATGGTCGTGTAATATATTAATAGAACTATCAACTTCTCCTTGGAAAGGTATTTTTAGTTGTGTCATATTCTTAAAACTCAGAAAATAATTAAACATTTTTATGGAAAAGGACAAAAAGCACAAAATATATTGGTTTTTATTATTACTCGTAATTGTAATATCACATATTAAAATACACCACTATGCAACTCATAAATGCACCTTGTTTTGATGTATGCAAAAATCAAATATTATTTAATGTATGCATGTAATCAACAAACAAGTGATTCTTTAGAACTCTTTGGTTAAAAGTAAATTCTTTTGATTGAATAACATTATGCCAAAATTTATTTTTTTACTTATGTTTTTGCCAAAGATGTCATGCAATATCAATAAATAAACTTATCGACAGGATTTTTAACACTTTCAATTGCTGATTTGGTTATAAAAATTTCAAACATTCAACCAAAGATCAGTGAACAATCCCAGAAAAAAATTGCTGCAGACTGTGAGCTTTTTTAACTAGTATACTATTGTTTTTCTATGGACAATTAAACACAATTGAAGAAAAAGCAGTTTATAAACTTCAAAATGTTTAATAAGGAAGACTGGCCCATGAAAAAATAGAACAATGCAATTTAAAAGTGCTATAATTACATTGTATAAAGCATCCAGATCATTTAAGTATTCATTATTGTACTATAATACATCCAAGTGTTTACAAAAATATATCAACACATTTTGAATAACTAACCATATATGCAAATGACAAAACAGTTTGCCAATCTAAAATGAAATAGTCGAATAAACAAAAAGCTTGAATGTTTAAAAACTAAGAGCAAGCAAGTATAATATATCCAAGTGTTTAAAAAATACAATCAAAAATTTGAATAACTAATCGTATATGCAAATGACAAAATAATTTGCCAATCTAAAATTAAATAGCCAAATAAACAAAAAGCTTGTATATTTAAAAACTAAGCAACATTAAAAATGATTGAACCTTTCAACTTCTTTAGGGGATAGTAATGTAATGTTTTTCCTCCTCTTCCAAGTATCTCCGGAAGGATCTTTGATTTTTGAAAGATATTTTTCATAATGTTTTTTAGCATTATGCAGATGTCGCTGACGCTCAAATAAGATTTTATACGTTGGAGCAGGTGAAAGATAAAATTTTATGGCACTCTTCGCTGCTCGTGTATAATCCTACAATAAAAAAAATTATAGAAGCATTATAAAATGAGTCACAATACATTTTCAAATGAAATTTAAAGTATTGGTTTAGATAAATTAAAACTGAATTAAAATAGGAAGTACAAGATGCAAAGCAACACGCAGATCAATCAAATTGAAATTATTTCAACCTGAAGATGAATGGCAATCTCACCAGCTCCTCTGATTGGTTTTGGTTGTTGCTTTGATCCTTACACTTTCTATTTGAATTTAGCTTTCCCCCCCCCCCATACACAAATAACAAATTTTAAATAAAAGTTAGTTAATGTTTTTATTTATTTTTTAATTCATTGGTAAAACAGAATTTAAATAAAAACGAGTAGCAAAAACCGTTTTAACCTCACTAATTAGATTTTAGACATTTACACTAACATTCAAATGACCAATTTTAGCCAAAACAGCTAAGTTTGGTTGGATTTTATGGCGAAAGGGCCATACTATTTGTCCAAACCATGTTAAGTAAATAGCTGTTAACACAAGGAGAGTTTTACTGACACAAAAGAGAGAAATAGAACTGGCTCCTCTTACAACTCAGTTTCCTAATGCAGTGGACAAACCCACATAGCCACATCAACTCCCAGGGTTGAGATATGCAACTTTCTTTACTGTTATTCAGCAAAGAAAATATGTTTATTGAGAGAAAAGTTTGAACATCTTAAGATGAAAAAACTGAAGGTTCCAAAAGCATATTGGTAGCAGAATTTAAAACTATTTTCTTTGACAAAATTATTAATAGAATAGAACTGATTAATTTAAAAATTAAATTAAGTCTGCAACCTTGATCAACAAAAAAAAAAATTTAAAAATTTTGTAGATGAGGAAATAAATTGGAAACATGAACCTAAATTGTCACAATAAGAATTCTAAAAGTTATGGCAAACTTGCAATTGAGGTGAAGGAACATGTTTGATGAAAAGTGAATAGTTCATTTAGTGGAAGATGATGATAAATGAATAGAATTTTATGTTTACAAAACTGGATGTAAAAAACGCTTTATATATCCTCATGTCACAATAAAATCATGAAATAAGCAACAAAGTAATCTAGTAATGTTGGATTGATTAAATAAGCAGACTAGGATGGCTTTGCTCCTTTGAGAATTTCATAATTCAAATGAGAAGAGCATTTTACATAGTAAAGCCAACTGAGGAAAACTAAACTTGAAACAAGTACTTTTTAACTTCATACCACTACTTTGGAACAGGTTTTGAAGAGAAATATTCTTTAAATGTAAGACAAGACATGAGTATTCATAATTACGTAAAATTTGGCCCAAATGTGTATTAAACATAACAATGCCAAAATGCATATCATAAAAATATTACAATTGTAGTCAGAACACTTAAAAATATCCTTGCTAGTACTTAAAAGTGGAAAATTGACAAGGTATAAAATTCTGAGAATAAGTGATTAAAATAATTAAAAATCCAAATTCAAGAAGTAAAATCCAAAATTAATATGGAAATTTACAAAATAAGATGATTATGAGCTTTAGAATAAAATAGGGTAAAAAAAAAAGTATTCATAAAATTGCAATATGTAAAAGTAAAAAACACTTTTACCTCCATGAACACTTGGATTTCATAAAGAACATTCAAATACTTGAGGCGTTCTAAATGTCGACAGGTGGCAAAAAGGTAAGATGACCATACTGACAAAGTAGGATCAGCAATGTATATAAGTTGTTTGAGAGAAGATAGGTTAGCATTTTTCAGGCAAGGCATAAATAATGCTTCAATAAATATATTTGGATCACAGTTCTAAAAATATAAAATAACAATTACTGAACACGATACAATATTTTAATGCCATTTTTCAACTTTAAGACATTTTTAATAACTTCAGTAATAAAACCACTTGATGTTAATAAAAAATAAATATAATCTATTCTTAAATCTAATTAACTTTTAAAAGAATAAGGAATTAACTTTTAAGAATTTTAGGTACATACAACATGAATGCTGACTTAAATAATGAAAATTTACTCATTGAAATAACCAAAAGTAAATTATTTAAACAATTATTTAACAGAACATAAATGCTTTTGCCTTCACACAGAAGTTTACACGTCCAGTATTTCACTTCAAATATAACAGACATAAAGCTATTGGGTTCCCTGTATGGAGACCCATCCCTTTACACCATTACTTGAATAAAGACTTGAAATTTATTAACTTTAAATAAAGATGTATATGGTTATATAAAGATGTATGAGATTATATAAAGATGTATAAGATTATATAAAGATGTACAGCCCCACATAAATGATCAAATCGATTCCAAAACCCTGCTAATGCAATATAAAACAGGAAACTATCATGGAATACTACTATTTAGATTGAAACTATTCTACACACAGAATCGAAATAGATTAAGACTACAACAAGCATACTTTTGAAACCTCATCTCATCTAGATGTACAAAAAGTTGTTCTCTTTCTTACAATAGCAACTCAAATGTAAAGCAAACAATGCACTATAATAAAATAGATATTAACAAGTACGTCTTTGAAACATTTGTTTAAAACATAAATGATCAGATCAGATTACAAAAATTTAATTTATTTGGAAAGTAAAATTCAAAGCTATTATTAAAAATCATGGATGATTCATTTATGACAGTTATTTTCAACCTTTTCTTCTCATAAAAAACAAACTACTTATTAAAATTCTGTAGCAAATCAAAATTATACTTTTGCTAATCAGATAAAAAAAGTTGTAATTTTTATCGGTTTACAAAAATTACCTTATTTTTGCTCCAAATGACTTTCTAAAAATTTTTTTTAGAAACAATCAATTTACTTTGAAAAAAGTAATACCTAAAATTGTCTGTACAGTATTACTTAAAATTATTCGTAAATACACCTGTCAAAAGTTCAAAATTAACCCATTGAAATGAAATAAATCATACACAATTCAAAACATTTTGTCATATGTAAGTCACAGTGCTATTCTTATGGTATACCAATTGAAAATTGCTTATTTATGCCACAAATATATAAAAACTGGAATATATGGTCAACCTTTACAATTTTTAAAAGTAAAATTACTGAACATTCTAAAACTCAATGTGATCTAGAAATTTAACAATTTTATATATATTATTGTAATGGAGTAATGTTTAAAAGTACCTTGTTTTTTATGTAGCTCAAAGCATCACTTAGAAAGCCATGTCTGTGATAAAATTCCACTGTATCATTATGTGTACCATACATGGTGAGATAAAACAAGCACTCCTTTTTAATCAGATCATCCAAAGGAGAAATATTCATTTCAAACTAGAAGATATTTTGTATAAATAAAAAAAAACTTACAGTACAAATATCATTTTAAGCTAGCCATTTTTCAATTAGATAAAATTTTATTCAGTAAGCAATACAATGCTTTAAATGCTGCAGGAAAGAAATTAGTTTCTCCTGTCATAATAAAATAAACAATTATTGGAAAAATAACTAAAGCTAACATGCTAGATAAAAACAGTATAACAAATTTCTATTTTTATTTCTAAAATTTTAGCAAATAAAATGTTTTTGCCAACACAATTAAGATTAAAAAAAGTAATTACATTTATAATTGTAGATATACAGTAAATTAAAAAAGGACTGAAATACCTGAGTTAGGCCAGATTGTATACTTTTTAAAGAAGACAATGATTTGAAAATTGCTGCAGACTGAGAAAAAATAAAAATAAATATTTTAAAATAAAATAACATTACAAAATTGAAAAATTGACATAATTAGGCAAGCAAAAATCTATTAACCTTTTCAGTGCCAGAATATTTGGAGCTTTCCAAAACTTTTAAAATCTTATTTAGCAATGGATTTTCTTGGGATTGATCATTTTTATCAGACACCATCTGTTGTAAAAATAAACAAAAATATGCATAATATAATACTACACACAATATTTGATATCATACACATTGATGTGTTATACACAATGGATTATTAATTTACTAATATTTCTAAAATTGGGCAATATTGGAGGAGCCTGGTACCAATTGGTTTATCAGCATTTTTGCTGAGGCATCCTTAAATCTTGACTGTATATTTGTCATCCTTAAATCTCCACAATCAACTACTCATAGTCCACAATCAACTACCAATACTAGTCTCTTTTTAGTTAAAAAATTTGTCACTTAACTAACCCAGGGCTTCTGTACTTCTTGGAAATTGAAACCTTGAGTCTAATAGTGTATTTTAAAATTAATTCTTAATAACTAAAAATTAAACTCTAAAGTTTGGAGAAAAGTATAAGCAGAGTCCTCACACTCTGATTGGCTGTAAAAATATCTCCCCTCCGAGGCTTTGAATAGGCTGCATCCATATACAGGCAGTACTTGCAAGGAAATTCCCAATGAGGATGCCATGGTAGATAACGCTCCAGAGAACTTAACTCAACGATATAATTCCTAATCTACTGCAAAGAATAATCTTAACTTCTAAGTCTAAAATAGCAAAGATACACTCTAAAACAAAAAAATTGATGTACCATGAAGGAGTTGTCCTATCACAATAAAAATTGGTGGATGTGAAAAACATACATAGAAAAACAAACGATTCAAATTTCAGAACAATTGAATGGTTTATTTCAGAGTTTGACCATTACAAAGGGAGGATCATTTAAGTATCTTTCAAGGTTGTGTGAGAGAATAGAGAGAATATAATTGCTAGAAATAGAGAGAAGGTATTACAAAACACATAATGAACGACTATGGCTTTGGGATTAGTTTTATTACAGGCTTGGCAAAAAGCCACACTAATGTATCATAATTTTGACCACATTAATGTGAACAATAGCAGATTTTCAAACTTCAAAATGAAACAGAATTTCAGATGTTTGAGGCGTCGTTGTAGATATTTATGAATTTTATGCAACAAAAATACACTATAACAAAAAGAAATCAACACACCAAGAAGGAGTTGTCCAATTGCGATAAAAATAACTGGGTATGAAAAACATACATAGAAAAACAAACAATCACAATTTCAGAACAATAGAATGATTTATTTCAGAGTTTGACCGTTACAAAGGGAGGAAGTCAATAAGGCGTTGGTCCACCTATGGCCTGGATGCAAGCTGTCACCCTGCGTGGTCATAGACTGAAAAAGTTCCCAGATGGTGTCCTGCAGAATTTCTTCCTGAATTGTCTCCAGCTGTCGGGATAAATGGTCAACATTTTGGTATGGTTGCAATCGTCTTTCCATAACATTCCAAATGTGCTCTATGAGAGAGGGATCAGGAGACCTAGCTGGTCAAGGAAGTGTTGGAAAAGCTTGAAGGTACGTGCTGTGTGGAGCCGGGTATTATCTTGTTGAACAGCAAGGTCGTAGAATGTAGTCCACGTACCGCTAAGCTGTAAGTGTGCCTGAAAGGACTACCAAAAGGGTCCAGCCTTGTCGTGGGCATGTCTGGCATACAATAGTAAGGGCAGGATACCCACATGCTGCCCTGGACGACTCCATTCAGGTCTGCGGTTGTCGTCAGGACACAGTTGGAAACGGGACTCATCACTTAAGACTATACATCCCCAGTCAGTGTCATTCCAAGTTGATCCAGTCCGGCACCACTGCAATTCTGCACCTTTATGGTAAGTCGATTTTTTTTTTTTTAGTGTAATTAAGAATAGCAAAATAATAAGTACATACCTTCATACACTGTTGAAATTTCAACCTTGCTGTGGGCCAATCGCCAGCCGTCAAGCAAAATAATCCCCAACTCGAAAAGACACCAGTTTTCTCCAAGTTAAACTTCGTGGATATCTCCAATGCTAAATTCATTCGTTCTTCTTGCCACAACGTATCTCTCAGCTTTCTAAGAACATAAGACTAATAAGAAAAATTCCAAAACACATTTGGCAAAATTTGTAAATAATCTGACATACCTTACTATATCACTGTTAGTTAGAGCTTCTCTGGGGATTAGATGGCGACAGTTGGCACTCACTAACAGCTTTATTACATCTAAGTGTCGGACATATAAGTCAGCCAATCCTTCTGCTTCACTGTCTTGAACTTGATGAGATTTTACTTTCGCATTCATTAACAATGACTTCATCATGCTATAACAAAAAGCTCAAAAATAAATAAAGTGAGAAAACATATATATCAAAATAAAGAGATGAAAAATGCAGATACAGAACTAAAACATCTAAGAGATTCAGGTTGTCTCTCTATTTTACCACTTGCAGAACTAAGCGTTTTTTAATCTTGTGTAAATTTCCAAAACTCTTTACAACTATATCCAATCAGTTGTTACTATTAGCTCTGACTTAATTAGTTATAAGCTGCTTTGATTTCTCTGATCAGTCACCGTATTGCTCATACGTAACAACACTCTTTCAGTATGGGCATTTGAGCATGGTATGCTTAAAACAAATAATAGGATCTTGTTAAAGTTTAGCACATCAATTTGTTTCTTAAATCCCTAGAAATATTGAACCAATAATTAACCTTTGTTACATAGTTACAGGGCTTATAACCGGTTTTAAGGTGTAAAAAAGTGACAAAAGTGACTAATCAAACAAAAAAGTGACTAATCGAACTGAGAGAAAAAGATACTATCGACAGTCACACCTATCTTTTTCTTTTCTTTCTTCCAAAGGATATTTATTTTCTTCATTTAGAAAGCATATTACTTTGAAACAATAATAACAAAAAAGCAAAATAATTTGTAATCACAATTTTTAAATATGTTGTTCATTTTCGACATAGTTTGAAGAATTTCTTCCATTTCTTTGAAAGATTGTCTGATCTTTTTGTAGAAAAAATCTGAAATTAATTTTGTCTCTTTTTCTTCTTAAGAGAAGAAAGTGCATTTTTTTTTTAAGTCTGTCGTTGCTGACCAGTATTATATTGCAATCGGCAAGAAAAGTGGCACAACTCAAAATTGCAGAATTTGAGAAACATCAACAAAAAGGATACTATAAAACATATTGTAATAGTATAAGCTTCTTTTAAATTTTAGGTAAGTATTTATGGTGGTAACTTCTACTATATTCTATAGAATAGTAATATAACACACTGGGGCACCTCATACGTATTTTTCAATGACATAACATCAAAATTTTTATTTTTTGACTTGTGTCACTTTTTTTGCCGGGGTGACATACAAGACTATTGCCACCCCTTCAATCATTGCCTGAGCACCCATTTACTGCTTCCTTAAAATCTTATTTTTTTTATTGCCTTCTTGGCACTATCATTGGCTTTCTTTAAAAATTTTGAAGCACTGTCCAACGCCAGATCCTCTTCCTTACACATAGTTTTAAGTTTTTGCTCTTCTTCCATGACCTTTCTTTTCTTTGCCAGTTGTTTAAAATTGTTTTCTCTCCTTCCGGTCCTTTTTTCTTTCCTGTCCTTCTTTAATTTTTCTTGTTCCTTACATTTTATATCTTTTAAATAAGCATTGTAGGCATTATATGCAACCCTTCCCATATCAATTAGCTTTGACGTGATCGGCACCAAATAAAGTTAATTGTCAAAATTTGCCAATCTTCTTTTGACCGTCATCAATGCATTGAGTGTGCGTTCTGAGGCTCAGAAGACACGTCAGTGTCAGCACTACCATGAGAAGATGACAGAGCAGCCTTCTCTAGGCTTTGACACAACTGGGTATTTAGGATACACACCACTAATGTCTCACAGTCAGAACTGGTCCCCGTAAACATCAATAGGCTTCATTCTTTGGAGTAGGTTACCCTCATCCAGTAGTATGTCTCTTGGGACTTCCCATGACATTGCTCTTGCAACTTCCAATACATGTCGCACACTCACCACTTAGTATCTCAAGAGGACCAGGACAGGATTAACTTTTTAAGGAGATGAACTGAAGGAGGACTTTTTCAAAAGATATTTAACACTAGCAGTGTAATGTTTCTGAGCCCTTAGAAAAAAGAAATTCCTTTCCTTCTCTTTCACATTCTGAAGCGCTTTAGAAATTTTATCTCCAATCACAATATTAGCCAGAGGCAAGTTTCTAAGGACATATATCTTCCATTTCATCCATCTTCAAATCTCGAATAAATTTCTCTTTGTAGATCCTACCTAAAATTGTTTCTTATCAACAATAACAATTCAAGTTGAGAATGATGGTTATGCATTAAGGGTTCTTTTTTCTGAAGAAATTCAGTCGCATGATTATATATGCTTGCGCTTGATACGACAAATATCACCTCAACCTTCATAGTTTCTCTTCTAAGTAAATGAACAATTTTCGTGTAGCCTGGTCTTTGTGTCATATTTAGCTTCTTTATTGGAATGTAGTAACGGAAATACTTTTGCACTGCAAACCACTTTTAAGCAACCTTCCAACAGATGGCTTTAGGTCTAGCCACCTGCTTGAACAATGTTTGATGAAATAGTGAGAGGGAAGTTTCAAGCCTCCTTGCATTTGTTCGTAAGTTGACCACTGATTAAAAAAATCTGTGAATAGAAAAACTAGTTCAGACACATCTTCCCGAAGCTTCAAAGCCGATTCTCTTTTTCCTATATCAAATTCCTTTGCACCAGGCTATGTGATCAAGGATATTGTGAGGGAATTCGATGGAACAGCGTTCCACTGCCTTTATGGAAATTACGAAGGAAAGAAACTATATTCTGCTGCTCCATATTCAGAGGATTGTCATTGGTTATTAATATTTGATGGCAAGATTATCTTATTTGGTGATACTTGAGGCTTCAATTCTTTTCGTGAACCGAAATTAATATTATAGCAGCCGGCGGCAGCCGTAGCCATCACATTACGATTGCCTCAAAGTAAATATAAAAATGGTTTGATTTTAGCGGAAACACAGGCATCATTCAGAAGGGAGAGGGAACTGCCACCCCCTTCTGAATAACCCTCAAATGGCATACCCACAGTGGAGAAAACTAGCCTGGACAACTTCCAACACAAGACGAAATTACACAATATGTACTAGGTTGACATTTGACTTTTTTTAGAGGAAAAAATGAATTTTTTTTTAATTGCGCACTAAATATTGTTTTCTTTAAGTAGAATTTAAGAACTTAAAACACCTGAAAAATTGACAAAATGTCAAAAAAGTGACAAAAGAACAAAAAATTGACGTGTTATAAGCCTTGTATTATATAATAATTGGGCATAAAGATAATAATACAGTTTCACATCAGAATTGAGGGGAATAAAATATTTGAAGTTCATGATTTCAATTGTTAATGAAATGTATGGGGGAATAAAAGGTAGGTCAATTCGGGCACCAGGAGGATCTGAAAAATGAGCACTAATATGGAAGTTTGCAGGATATATGAGAGAGTAACGGCCATATTCACAAGTCTGAGTTAACGATAAATCGCCATTTCAGTGTTACATTTTGATCCTCCGAAACCAGCGGATTAAGTTTTGGTTGAGAATTACGCATGCGCAGTACTCTTTTTGCGAGAGATACGGTTATTAAATTACAGCATTCAGTCAAAGATTCATACAATAGCATCAGAAAAACTTTGAAAGAGTTTTTTTTAATTATAATTAAATCCAATAACTTAAAACAATAAATCAATGTTTTAAATTGAATTTTAAAATGAACTAATCATATAATAAATACAAAAACTTTTACTTAGATAAATATATATAAATTAAATAGGAAACACAATACTTTATAATCAGACTGTAATCAATTTCCAAGGGAATTTTTCCAGAACGCCTTATTTTTATTTTGCCCAATAGGCGGTCACATAGATTCATCAAAAAATGAGCACATTTTCGATCATCACTATGGAGCTTTAAAATGGAATAACAGAGTGTAATGCTAGGAGTCTGCAAAAAGTAAAACAAAACAATTTCAACATTTTTCTACACATGTAACAATAAATATTTCTAGAACATTCTTTAATTTTACTTAAAAACTTAATTTTTTAAGTTACCTGTTCATAAGAAAATTCGTTTCTAACAGCAGCATTTTGTTCACCGTCACAAGAAAGAACCCATCTGAAAGCTGGCTGGGTGCTATGAATGCTACTGGTGCGCCTTCTGAATACAGGATCATTTTGAAATGGGGAATTTCGTGGACTAGATGATCTCCCTACAAAATGTATATTTCCTCATTCGTAGCAATTCTAAATACATTATAAAACCAGCTGTATGTTACAGTGACTGAACAAGATAAAAAAATTCAGTACTTTGAACATTTAAAGTTAATGAAGTATTGAATGAATTAATATTTAGAAACATTTTAACAAATGCCTCTACAGAGTATGTATCATGGTTATGTATAACAATATTTACAACAATTAAAAAAATATTTCAGGGGTATACTTTTTGAAGGCATAAAAAATTTATAATCAGAAATTTTCAATGAATATTTATTGGGGAGTGTATATTTTGTCCTTTTCTAAGCCAAATAGATTGCACAAGTAAGTCTCTAGTTAACTATGTGAGAAAATTCAATGCACCATAAAAAATTTAGAAAAAATTATTTACTGTTTTTTAAAAAATGAGATACATTATCTAGTTCAAAAGACAAAAAAAATTCTCACTTGAAGACAGCATACGGTATCTCTTTTCAAATGCTACAGTACTGAGAGATACACTTCCAGTCATTCTGCAATAAAAATGTACACATTCAGGACAAGTAATTTAAATTTAGACATAAACAGTAATGTCTAAAAGACAATGGCAATGTGACCTCCACGAAAAAAACTGTTACGGGCAACTCCGCTATGTCTGTTATCCAATATTCTATTAATTCCTATTTGGTTTGCGAAGCAAATCACAGGTGTGCACACACACATATATATATATATATTTCTTAAAGGAATATAATATACAGAAATCCATGTGTATATGATAGATTGAGATATTCTTTTGTACCACTTAAAGAAACAAGGCTGCCAAACTGATATTTGTTTGCATAATGAATTCTTTTGGTGGTATTTTTTTAATATATATATATAAACCCTAATTCATCCTAAACAAAGTTTCAAAGAACAAAACACTCAGTTAAGGTAAATAGATAAAACACAATCACATGCATTTAATATTTACAAAATTTTGAACATAATGTATCTGTTAACATTTACGTATTAAAAAAATAATAATTCATAATTAAAAATGTTACTATGAAGATAATTGATAACAGTATACTTCTGTCTTCCTAGGGACTCAATCAGAACAATAGAATAAAATTATTTTCATATATAATTACAGAAAAAGATTGTAAGTCTTACGCATTATAACAATCATCACAAACTCTAACTTTCACATTTCCATAGCCATCAACAATAAGAGCATGTTGAGAACAGTTAGCACACACAACACGTCCACAACGTCGGCAATGATGTCTTCGAGAAAACTATAAAGAATAAAACTATAGTTTAGAAAAAGGAAACAGTTTGAAAAACTCTGCTACAAAATATTAGTTTCTTGATGTTGGATGAATTAATTATACCATGTACACCATTCGTCACATTTCTTAGTGGATGAGGTATTGCCAGATGGAAAATGTCTGGCACGATGCAAGTATAGTGCTTTAGTACTTGCAAGAACTGGGCTTTTAACCTTTTGACTACTGCTATAGATACAACTGGCGTGATTCTTATAACTTTCAAGATACAACTGCTGTATTGGCTGTAGTCTAAACTCTATCATGGAGTAATTCTTATAACTTTCAAGGTACAGTTAAACTTTGAATAACTGGTTAATCGAATTGACGAATAACAGAAAAACCTTAAACCATAACACCTCTCTAATAGTATGTCTCCTAAACTAGAGGCACGTTCATGCAATTAAATCTTAGAAATACTGTTACACATATTTTTAGTTTTGCATTTAGTTCTTTTCTCACTTTAAGTTTAAGAATAATTATTATGGCTTCAAAACTAAATGTTAATCATCGAGATATTACTGTCATTTCACTTGCACTTTGGTATATTTATTCACACAAAATAGAAAATGATTTTGTTCTTTTCAAAAATCAGATTGCCAATTAAAATATTGTAATGAACCTATTTTATTAAATGGCGATAATTGAACTCACACAGTGATAGTATTTCAGTAACCATTTCTGGGAAAAAAGCTTAAGAAATACTTTAAGATTTGACTACAGTAGTGCATTGACTATTCGAACTCTGATTACCCGAGTGTTCATGTAATCCAAGTCAAATTTGATACAGAGTTTTTTAAAAGGCTTCAAATAAAGTTTTGGGGACAAGTACCCAAGTGTAGGCACAGTAGTACTTTAAACAAGGAAATAGTCAAATGCATTTAAGCTAAAATAAAAAAGTTTTGCCATGAAACTCTGACATTTTACATAATACAGTTCAATAACCACTAACCATTCTCACTTTCTAAGCATACTAAGCCATTTATGTTTTTAAATTATATGGTATTGGTGTATACTACAATACTTCATAGAGTAAATACATTTTCAATTTGCAGTAACAATATCACATTAAGATATATTATGCAAATATGTAAACATAATTACAGATATTTACAAAAAATGTGCAGCGTCAATAATATAGTTACATAGCACATAATTTGTATTCGGACTACCACAATATTTTGAATGGTAAGTAATGCAAGAAACAATAGATAAAAAGAATAAGTTATTTGAAGAAATAATCAACTCTTAGCAGTTAGAATGTTCATTCAATGAATCTTGCATGATATTTGTAAAAAACCTAAGATAAAACAAAATTACCAATCATTTAAAAAATCAACAACAGAAAAAGAAAGTTTACCATATTAAATCGCTCTTCTTTGCACACCTGACATCGCTGGATTTTCGCATCAGGTACCCATTCATCTTTGGTAGGAACTCGTTCAGGT
This sequence comes from Metellina segmentata, assembly GCA_947359465.1. Classification (NCBI taxonomy): domain Eukaryota; kingdom Metazoa; phylum Arthropoda; class Arachnida; order Araneae; family Tetragnathidae; genus Metellina; species Metellina segmentata. The sequence goes on from OX375879.1 coordinate 107,586,574, forward strand.
AATATAAATGGTTCATCACTAACTAAAGTTTCTTCTGTGCTTAAAACAAGTGTACTACTTGATGAAACATCTGCACATCAAAATGATATATTTGTATAAATTATTCAACTAATACATATAAACAAACAATTACTTAAGAGCATTTACTGACATAGCATGCTAGAGATATGTTGAGCATATCCTCTATGAATTAAGAGCTATTTCAAAATGGCTCAAAAAGGTAATGGGGATTTTCTTAAATTGCAGAAATGGCTATTCGCGTTCACAAAGAAAAGAACTCGAGATTTAACTACAGTATACTAAAATGAGTTTGTAACAAATCGTATTTATTGTGTTTACTGCAACTTTTGCTGAACTTTTTGCAACTTTTGCTGAAAACAAGTTGCCAAAAATATTAAATAGGTGTCTTTAACTTACTTAAGCTTAATTGTGATTAACATGGTCAAATTATATTAGATGGGATGTGGTATACATTCATAGTACATTTGTATAATCAGAGTTAATTTTTTAATACCTTTAATGTTTTGTAAAATAGTTTTTATTGCAAGTTTTGTGAGTGTAAACCTTCCAGAAGTTAAAAAACTTCAGACATTTAAATAGTTTTTCATCGCATTTTTCATCACTTTCTTTCCTCTATCTATTGATAATGTTGTGCCGATTCTGTAAATTTTTAATGGATGATAAAAATTCTTCGAAAAGAGGTTCAGAAAAGCTATTGGGTTTGAAGAAATATGGGTAAGAAGTTCTGAATTGGCATTCCAGTAGAAAATCGCACCTGTGGATGATAGGGTAGAAGCGATACTACACTACTCTGAATTTTTTTTTTTATTATTATTATTATTATTTTTTTTTTTTAATTACGCCAGCCATGTCATACTCGGAAATTGTGACATTCAGAGTTAAATCACTATATTCGTTATTCATAATGCATGTTCACAATGTCATTATATTGTCTTAAAGAATTCTAATCACAAAGCTCAGGACTGATTAGAAAGAATGCATGTATGTATTAATGCCTTCATTACAGCAAAACATGAAATTACAAATAAATCATGAAACAATCAAAATATACTTGCCAAGCAATGAATCCAAGAAATGAAGCTCTACTGCTTTTGATGCATAATCCTCCACCAACTGATTCACAGAAGAAAGGCTCATGACTGGAGCTATGTCGGTTTGAGATTTCAAATCATCGTAAATAGCCCTCAAAGCCATTTCCCCATCCTTCAACTGTAAATCCAAAAACATTTAGAATACCTGATGTTTTAAATAATTCAGCATTTAAAACTTACAAAATAGAAATTTTAAAGCACATACCTCAACATTCATGAGCATTTGTTCTAGAATGAGATACGGCTGAGAAATCAAATCAACATAGCTCTCTTTGACAGATGACTCAAGTGCACATAACATCTGAAAGACAAGATGCACATACTCTTAATGTAAATCATATTAAAAATACGATGGAAGGAATTTTTAAGGGATTCTACAGCTTGAGTTCAGCACATTTTCATATGTAGTAAATTGCCAAGGGCAAAATAAATTTTGATAAATATTATTTACGGTACGAAAAGTAACCTTGTGCTCTTTGATATTGCAAATTAGGTATACTAAAATTAAGACAAAACCTTACAAACAAATATACAAAATGGTGTAATTAACTTTATTTGGTATCAAAACAATATAAATCTAAACAAGTTTACGAAATAAAATAATGAATAAATTACAACATAATGTTGATAAGCTTTATTTTTGTTTAAAAAAATTTAAGCAACTGAGATACTGGTTTCACTTATGTACATATGTGGCTCAGAAATCAGCACTATTTTAAAATTGGAATAGATCAATAATTACAAAATTCATTGTCAGGTTACCCATTTCATTAAAATCTGGTCTGGTTATGGAACAAAATATCTTTAAAATGCAGAGCTCAACATTTTAATGAAACTCTCCAGCACTCAGGTGAAAGAAGGACAATGATAAGTTTTTGAAAAACAATAAAGGTAGACATCAGAATAGTACAGAAAGTTCCTGAGTTTCAAGACATTGAAAAACAGCCAATAGTCTTCAAACATGTGAATGCAATACAATTAAGGTGGACATTCTGGAGCATAATTGTAAAAACATGTAATTTGTACATAATTTGGTATACTTCATAAAAAAATGCTTGAATTTAACACAACTAAAAATTCACAAATGGCTTTTGATTAATTATTTTTATTTTATCCGGAAATATGAAATGCAAAATTAAAAACGCTTATTACTAAATTTAGTGAAATTGGGTTCGATTCTTTTTCTTAAATTAAGGAATTCTCAGAACCTTTTAGGACCCTGCAAACTTTCTTTAAAGAAAAGTTAATAAATAAAACGATTTTCTTTTGAAATTAAAAGAGTAAAATTGAACACATACACAATTGGCAAAATCAGCTTTTTCTCATTAATATTGGTGACAGAAAACACCTGACTCTTTAATTACTTAATGTATCATTATTGCATTGCCTGCAATTTATAATCACGTTTTCTGTCGCTAATATTATTGAGAAAAGGCTGATTTCACCAATTTTGTTTAATAGCACTCATTTACTTTGAGATATTGAGATTGGCATTATGCAATTTTTCATAGAACTTCTTACCATAGTTCACAGAAACTAGGTTCACCAAAAGACTATTTTAGAAACAATGCTTCACAATATTCAGTTATACATCCAACAAATAATTATTTAAGTAAAACTTCCATAAAATGAAATGAAATTATTGAACCCTAAATAAATATATAACACACATACTTTTAATCCAAGAGCCATATTATAATACTGATAGTGTCTGTCATGTGAAAAGTTTTTATCAACCAAATACTGCACCAAACACAGTTTTGATTCCACAGTAGGAAGCTCAGGTATAACCATGTCACACAGCTTTATGCACTCTGACAAATCATCAAAAGAATCTATAATCTAAAAAATAAAAAAAGAATGCCAGAAGAAACAAAGTTAGCAATTTGAATGTTAGCCATTGATATTTTAAAATACTATAGTCCAATTTACACAAAATCTCAAAATGTTTAAAAATAAGTGCTTCAGGACTAATTTAAATTTAAAAGGTCCTTCTAGACCAGAAGTTACATAACATCAGTACATAAAAATATAAATAATCTAACTACAAGCAAAATCGTTATGAAAAGGCATTACAAGTATAGAATAAAATAGATGCTTATGCTTATACCTGTAGAATAATTTGTAGGAATAAAATAGATGCTTATACATTATATATGTAGAATAATTTGTTTAATTGTTTAATATCAATCATATATTGTGCATGAGATATTAATTTAGAATTCTGTTTTATTTAATTAAGAACTCATCTCAAGAGAATTGATATCCTTCATTGAACACTAAGGTGTTATACAGGCATTTTTAGGCATGTTTATTTCAAAAAGCTAACAGATACTTTTAGTACACATCAAACAAGTTTAATGGAAACATGTACATTTTAAACTAAGCACGTCCAAAATGTAATTATGTTCAAAATGCAAACTCTGAATAGGGTTTTTGAAGTTGAAATAATTGTTGAATTTGAATTCCCACTCTCCCGAATAGTTTGAAGGATAGCGTCTGTGTGTGTGCATTTATTTTAAACTGATCAGATTAATTTCAAAATTAAATATTTTACTATTATTAAATACTTACATCAAAAACTGCTTGCTCATGAGGAGGATCTTGAGTTAAGAGCCAAATTATATTCATAGATAATCCCAACTAAGAAAGTAAAGTCTATTAATAATAATTGACTTGGGGGACAAATTATGATGAGAACATTCCTTATAAAAGAAATTATAGAACATATATCTTATTTTTACAAATATAAACATTTTCAAGGAAAATAGTTTATTAAATTTCCAATAGTAGGCTGAAAAATAAAAGACAGTACAAAGGTTAGAGTAACAAAAGTACACGTCCTAACTAGAGAGCACAGTTCAAATTTTGTAGGTGGCACATGTCCATATGTAAGACACTTGTCAATACAATATACCAACACAGTGGAGCCGAGTACTGTCTGCAGGGAGTAAAGGTAAAGGAGGGAGAAACAGTCAAGGATCTTGGGGTGATAATTCACAGGGATTTTAAAATGGGTCACCAATGTTCAGCTGTGGGTAAAAAGGCCAATAGGTTATTGGGGTACATTAAAAAAGACTGTAACTTCAAGGGATAGGAATATAATCTTGCCGTTGTATAAGGGCTTAGTAAGACCACATCTAGAATATGCTGTACAATTGTGGGCTCCATATATGAGAAAGGATATAGAATTAATTGAAAGGGTTCAGCACAGAGCTACAAAAATAATAAAGGGGATAGCAAATCTCGACTATAATGAACGTTTAAGTAAGCTAAACATGTATATACTGGAAAGAAGAAGGAGAGGGGATTTGATTCAGCTTTCCAATTTGCTAAAAAAAGGGGACACAGAGGGCTTAAATTTCAATAGGGATAACAGAACAAGGGGCCATAGGTATAAATTGAATGACACATTTTAATCAGGATTTAAGGAAAAACTACTACTTTAATAGGGTAATAGACAAATGGAACGCATTGCCAGAAAATATAGTTAATTCAAAGGGAGTGTACGAATTTAAGATAGAATTGGATAGTAAGTGGGAATTGGGGAATTCATAAACAAAGGACCAGCCTTGTTTGGCTTGAGCCTGTAGCTGGTCTTCTGTATTTGTATTTGCATTTGTAGACCATTTTGCTATTTAAAACGTTGCTCAGAAGCACCATATAGAGGCAGATCAAAATTATTGTACTATTAAACAAAAAATTAAATACAATTTAACCTGAATTTTATTTACGAAAACACTATCTCTTAAAATTAAAATGTTTAATCTTTATTAGTAAGAAAAATACAAGATTTATCCTAAAGCTAATTTATAAGCCAGTAACACTTAAAAATTAAATGAGACAAATACAAAATCTTTAATAATTAATAATTGATTCAGATTATGTGGTATGCAGTTTAAAGAATAAATCATTCCCAAATGGGGTCACAAAAGGATTAGTAATATTACAACTAAAAATAAAAAGATGAATATAGACAGGAATTCTGCCTCAGCCATCAATAGTATTGGAATATTACAATGGAATAACCCCTCCACTAAATCTGAAAATGCACCAGATCTAATGTCAATAGTGTTGTACTAAGGAGGAAGGTGGATAATGCCTCAGTTACAAAAATTAATTTTAAAATAGACATGAATATTGGTGATGAATGTGATACAGTAAATGCAATGTGATAACATTTTGAGAAAAGAAAATCCGACGTAGTTACAAACACAGCTTCATTGAATGAGATCTGCAAGGTGCTACACAGACTACGCCCATTCTGCGAGTGCGATATGTTACAAGAACTGTTCTTGTATTCTAGTTGCTGCTTATTCTCGGAAATGAATATCGGACAATGCAGGAATTCTGATATGATTAAGAATATGAAATATTGGGTGCTATTACAGAAAAGAACGTCAATTAAATACAAATATTTTACAATTCAGAATGAAGCAATAACAAATATAATTAAATAAATGGGAGTTTACAACAACTTTATAAGTTTTGTCATTCTAAAGGAAGGTGTTTGTTAAGGAAGTCATAATCAAAGCTTTTTGAAAAAGATTTTGGAAAATCTGTTACAAAATAGTTTTATTGCATATATGTACTCACCATTTTTTGTTCTTTATTAATATGATGCAGTTCTGACCACAACACAGCAAGCTCGTATTTTTCACTAGATTTTATAAATTCCAATATCCTGGATTGATCCCAAACAGAACAATCAGAAACCTCCTGCCAGTTGTTGAACACATAAACACAGTCCTTTACTTCAGAGTCTCCAAACATTTCAGAAGCATCAAAAATCTGCAATGATTCAATAAAGTTAATAGTATAAGAGGACATGAAACATGAAAAATACTGTAATATATCTCCACACACCTCTTAGCTATAACAATGCTTGGTCTGGAACAATATAGGAATTTAAAACCACACATGGAAAAATAGAATTTGAAAATTTATAAAGACCTACGAGTAGCTTAGATTTATTTCTAGTTTGAAATAAACAAAAACTTATCTGTAAAAAGAAAACAATCATAACACAAAATAACAAAAGCTTATAGTAAGATGCGAGGCAGGCAGTGCAACTTTGCCTACAAAAAGTATTTAATGGTACGGATAGGTTGTATTTTAAGTTAATATATACTATTGTTTTTAAAGATAATTTTTGTAGTGGTGGCTGAGTTCGCCATAACATTCTCCTCCAAAATTTAGTGGCAGAATATAATTGCTAGTAGTGGGAGATTGCAATTGTGGGAGACCATGAAAGCTGTATAAAGATCATGGGTGTACTAACATAAGCATAGTGATGTAATTGATGATTACAACTGTGAACTATCCTGTGTTGTTTTTAGCAACCAAAAGTGAGATGGTGAGGAAAGAAGGCCATAGCAATGAAGAGGGGTAATAGGAATAGAAGATGGAGGTGTTTGTTAACAAAAGGCTACAAACAGTTGTTGGAAGTGATGGCCCCACATTGGCGATATTCAGTGATCCATCCATATAAGTGTTGATTGTTGCGAGTGCCATTTCGTATTTGTCTCAAAAGCTTCATCAGGCTTGTTTTTGCACTCCTGTTTATAATCACAGCTGTAAGTCATCAATTTAGCAAGAGGTGTGAAAGACAGCGCAACATTGTCTATAGTCATGGTAGAATTAGATTACACTGTAATATATGTGTAGTGGTGCGGTAAGTGCTGGCCCACGAGGAGAAAGGGTGACCCTGAAAGGGGAGACAAGGAGAATTACATGGGAACCTCGGCGTGGGAGCGAAAAAAGGCCTCTTCGATGTATGACTAATTTTGTGTATTTTGTGAGCTGAATAAAGTTTCCTTTAAGAGGAGGAAAGTGTTTGTTCTCCTGGTAATCAAGGATGGTAATAAGTAGGACCAGATCACTCGGGGTCTTACAATATGTTACTGTAATATATATATGGTAGTTAGGCATACCATAAGCTGTAAAAAACATTCTCAAAAGAGCTTGTACAACTTATAGAATTTTTACAAAATCGCTACATTAAAAACTTACTTAATCATGAGTAGGGCAACTTTTTGTAACAAATGAAACTTTTTTTCATGCGTTCTACGTTGCATGTAAAGTACTAAAACCAAAATTCCTCCTACATGGGGTGTATAGTAAGTGAGTTATAACCACAACATAAATGCAACCACGTGCAACTTTTTAAAATATAGCTTAAAATTAATTCATATCAAATTTGTTTCATTTTTTGCTCTCTGAATCAACTCTTTGATCACGTGTCTGATCTTATGAACACTGAAGTATTGCAGATCAAACAAGTTCATGGTAAGAAGGTATTCGTCCTAAGACGAAAGTGAAATAAATGGCAAGAAGTACTTTAACACATTGGTTGGCACTCTTGACAATCCTGAGGAAACTTGCGTAATCGACTGCAGAGTTTGCGAGGTGAGTGTCAATCATCCATATATTGTTCGCCTTGTAGATGACGTTTTAAAATCTCTGAATGTTGAGTGAAAGGATTTTACGCTTCTGCTATCCGATACAGCACTTTATATGACTGCTGCTGGAGCAGGATTTTAATGTTAAAGAAATTACTGGCCAAGGATCGGCCATTCAACGTTCTTCTGTATTTCAGTATGTATTACAATACTGTTGTACACAACTAAAATTGTCAATATATTTAGAATTTTTTCATTTTTTACCAATAATTTATTTTAGAATTTAGTGTATCAAAAATAAATGCAACTTTATTTCCATGAATGCAACTTTAGGGAATGATAAATGCAACTTTTCCCATTTTTTCCTGCAACAAAAAAGTTGCCCTAATCATGAGATTATTCAAATTGACAATGCATTTTCTTTGCACCACCGATTTGCAAATACAATCTCAATATCAGAAATATCAGGGAATTCAGCCATATTTAGTTTTTGTATTACTGGTTAGAACTATAGACATCAAGTTATTTAATGATAAAATATTGCCTCTTCTTACATTTATATTAAAATATGTTGCGAAAGTTTGTTCTATTGTCTTTTTATAAGTGGTTTACTTTGTCACTTAAAACCAGATAAAACAAAAGGAGAGAAATTTTTAACATATTTTACTTAAGTCTTTTGCTGTTTCTAAAAGTAAAAAACTGAATTTCATATTGAAAAACTTCTAATAACTCAAGTTTCTTAAGAAGTCATGTAAAATTTTTTGTATTTCCATCTATAAATATGGCCTGTTGTATCTGTTAAAACAAATTATCTATATAATAGTATACATAATTTGAGCACTTTTCCAGATGAAATTTTACTATGACAAATAGTATTTAAAAAATGGCTGTTGTGAAGAATTGTAGATTTTAACCTTGAAAACATTAGAATAGCTACAAAGTTCCAAAATCCAGTATTTTCATGCACATCACATAGAAAAAGAAATTACATACTTTTCAATCAAATACAAGCATATTCCAATGACGTATAAAATACATTGTAAAATTTTGGGCATGTTAGCCTGACATGCATCGCTTTTAATTCAATGTGCTATTAAAAATTTAACACACTAACTACTTTTATTGCAACTATAACATTTTTTAACTCATTTTTACATACCTATATTAGTTTTATGAAAGATGATAACTGAAAGAAGCATAATTAAAGTATGAAGATATATCAAAGTTACATGTGCACTGAAAAATTCATAACTTTAATATGAAGTTAATATACTCATATTAGAGCTTTATTTAAATTGAGATTTAATGAAGAGAAACTTTTTTTTGTAAGAATTCGATATTTAAGAAAAATCAGAAGTTATTTAGGTAGATGATGTAGTTTAGGAAAAAAACAATTGTAACAAAGAGGTAGATAAGTGAAGTTGTTATAATCTGGCTCAGACAAGAAGGCAGTCAGACAAGGGTCAGTTGATTTTTGGTAGGATATGAAAGCCTGTTAAGGACAAGGCTGGCAAATGCAAAAACATGAATGGTGATCACCCTGGATATTTCTCGTGCCAATTCATTATCACCACTGTCACCTTTGACACTGAACAATAAACTTAGATCCAGAATATATGCTAAATATGTCAATCATGGAAGTGCTTTGTTACTGTACCGGATGAAATGGTGTGGTGACAGAATTGAAATGGTAGCGTAAAGGAATAAGATCTTTGGTTTCACCACTACAACATTTATTACAGCTTAGCAGATAAGTACAGCAAGTTTACAGAAGTTTTTGGGACAAGAAGGGTACGGCAAGTAAGCGAGCTTGTTCTCGCTATCAAGTCTCAGTAGTCTCTGTGGAAAATTGTAACGTCTTGCAGGACGCCTTTGAACGGAAAAAAAAACAGATGTCTATGGAATTTCGAGTGTTCTCAAGGGGCTTGAGATTGATGAGATCGGGATGTCAGTGTAACGTCAGATGAAGAGGGTTTGTTTCAAGTGCTTAGAAATTTATGACATATGTAATGTCAAATGGAGTGCTGGAATAGTACTTCTAGGGTAAGTTATGGACAGTTGATCACTTGAAAGAAGTTTTATGATCTCCAGTTAGGGAATTCTGGAATACATCTGCTTTGTGTCTACTTGATCAAAGAAGTCGCATTTAGAGCGGTACAACTGGCAGTATAGTTACCAACAGTTGCCTAATTTAACTAATTGATTTATTCAAAATCATACGACTCAATTGTCTTCCCCATTGCTGTTCACAGACCAAAATTCATTGAGGAACAAGTAAAATAGAACAATACAGTGGGTGTGAGAGAAAAAAAAAAGATACTACTAACATAACTAGTATAATTAAATAATTTTCCAAATACACTAACCTTTTTATATACAGTTACTTCTTTCAGTCTGCTGCTCACAGATTCGTACACATCCGGGTAATTTACAAGCTCACTGTCTGACAAACAATACTTCAAAGCTTGAATGGCACAACTGTCGGGCCAACTAAACGTATTTTGCAGAATAGTTTTAGCTCTGCACACAGGATCCTTAATGCCAAGTGCATAACTATAAGGATCCATTTGTAATGGAGAGTTTATGGAAACAAGATGCTCCAAAATAAGCTGCCTGAGAAGAATGTAAGTGCTATCACTTTCGAAGCGCTCAAGGTACATATCTACAAAAACTAAAGCTTTGTGCCATTCACTCTTTGCAAAACATGCTTCAAGCTGGTGACTGATGAATACTCTGCTAGGAGATGGGCTCAATGCAGAAGAGAACCAAGCGTCTGCATTGTCTTTACACTGCAATGTGTTCTTGTAAAATGCCAGCAAGCGTGTTATAGGTACTTTCGAATTATCTCCTTTAAGTGAAAATAAATTCAGAGCATAACTTTCCAAGCACAAATTTTCTTTCGAAAAACTCTCAGATTCGTGTTTACTCTTAAAAATTTCATAAAGGTCATTGAGAATGAGGCATTTGTCTTTCAAATAATTCAATATGGATGGCCGAGTCTCAATGATTGTGGCAGCTTTAGAAAAGTTATTGTCAGGTTGCAAGGTGCTTGAACTATAGTACTGCAGCATGATGCCACATGAAACTACAGGAGGTTGGAATTCAAGTCCAAAAGGCAGCAGCTTTTTACCAGATGCATCTGAAATAAAAAGATACGGAAGAGAGATTGTATCCTTACTAAATTAAAGTTTATGGTATTTACAAAAATATGTTTATAAGCATCATCTGCAATAAATGAGACACTCTGAAAGTAAGGCCACATAAAAGTAAGCTGGCCTTCAATAATAAATGTTTCTTTTCTTACAGTAAATGAATATTGACAAGGAAACACGTTCTACAGGATTCGTCAATTTGAGTTAATACAGGGAAATGTGGTGGTCATATTTGAGCATTACTAAATTTCATAATTCCTTATCATCTTTATCAATATTTTTCTGTCTTTTTTTTTTCCAAATTGCTCTATTTCAGTTCAGAAAGTCCAAAATAGACACTTTGCACATCTTTAGTTTTTCAGAATTGTGTGTATGCGTGTGTAGGAAACGTTGCAGACACAGAAGGCAAATTCAACATTGGGCGAAAATGTTTTTTAAATATTTTGGTTTATAAGACAGTAGTGACTAATGGTAAAAACTTTTTTGTTAAGTTTTCCCTTTCAAACCATATAAGAGTAGGGCTGCCAGTAGCTCTCCTACCTTCTAAGAGCAGTAGAGCTCCGGATACGAAGGGCGAACTCAACACCGTAGCTCCACTCTACTTGCGCCCCGCCTACCCCACTCCACATCTTTTCATTTGGCTTGGATGATGCAATCCGTTTAGTTTGCCCGTCACTTGTATTGCGCAAGTTGTTTGAATACTATTACGATCTCATTGCAATAATTGAGGACTAAAAGTAGTAAACGTTGTAGTGCCAAAAGCAAAAATGCTGGGAAATCGCAAAAAATAAACTGTTTTTGCACATATTAGGCACTTACAGCATTTACGAGTTTAATTCACCCCTTACAAGCAACTTACTGAAATAGCTGAAACTGGCTTTCACGATGCTTTCCCCTAGGAAGAGAGGTAATATGTTACATCCCTTGTCACCAGTAGTTGTCATTTCTATTGTAGACCTGGTTATGCCCAGAAGATATAGATACTTTGCGGGTTAACTGAAAGGCCAGCGGTGACTTCAATACGTATGATCATAAACACTCAAAGGACCCGAAAGCTTGCCAACATCTATAAAAAATCATAAGTTCTTCATTCAAAAAGGTCATAAAAAAAATACCATTCAAGGTAGTGCAAGTCACGCAAGATTTTATCTTGGACTACAATGTTCTTCAAAAATACACAAAAAAAACTCAGCTCCAAGTTGCAAAATTAAGGATGGTAAAATTTTTGAGTTCATCAAAGATTACAAACAGGGGTTTTACATCCTCAAAGCTTACAATATGGGCATCAAAACTGCAGTGAAACTTCAGAAGGAAAGGCCAACACTTATGACCCATTGAAGTTCAATCTGGCCAAGGTTTTGTTACCGCGTTTTTGTAATTCCCGAGCCTGTGCTCCCCTACAAACTAAAAGGATATTTGAGATCTACTGCTCCATGTTCCATAGCCATGGTCAACATATTTCACAGGCATTCTTGAGAATCAACCTGGAACTTACTCTGCGCCAAATAAGGGTGACACTGAGGAAATAGAAGACGACCAAGTGGATTACGAAAAATAAAGTAAATATTGTTCAGAGTTTAAAATAAAGTAATAATAATATTTGTTCAGTTTAAAATAAAGTAATAATAATATTTGTTAAGTTGAATAAGAAAATAAAAAGTTGTGATTTCTGATTTTTTTTATCAGCATTTTGTAAAATAAAGCTCTTTTTATTAGTATTTTTGTTGAAATAAGTTTTTTCATTACAAATCTGGATTTACTTAATTTTTTACTTGGTATTTATTTATTTATTTTTCACTTTTGAATGTTTGTTATACATAACCAGGGTTGGGCGGTAAAGCGTTACAAGTAACGTGTTACTTGTAATAATTACTTTTCACAGTAATCTTATAGGTAATTCGTTACATTTGAAAACCAGTAATTTTACAGGTATTCATTACATAATTTTTGATAAAGTAATTTTAGTTACAGTAACGCGTTACAATTTATTTTCATTTTATTTTGTTTGAAAATCTAGTGTACAAAAAGATTTTTTGTTCTACATTTGCGAAATGTCAAGGTTTCCTACTGATAGTACTGATCATGACCAACATTCATCTAGCAGTGAGGATGAATTTTCTGAGACAGTGAAAACTAGACATCCTTCTTCCGATTTTGAGTTATCCATTTATTTTCAAAACAAAGATTGTAGTCTGTCTGCATTCTGTTCTCTACCTTCAGTAAAAAGCACGTTTGTAATATACAATACTCCCTTGCCAGCCATTGCGGCTGTTGAAAGATTGTTTAGTTCTGGCGGTTTATGTCTCCAACCCAATCGCAGCCGCGTAAGTGATGAAAATTTTTAGATGCAGCTTTTGCTGCATCACAAAAAATAGATTTTCTTATAACGATGTAATAAAGTTGATAAAAAATCTTTCGTTTATTGATTCCTACATTACTTTAAAAACATTTGTAAATATAGAATTTTGTCGTAAAAAGTAATCTTAAAAGTAATTGTAATGTGTTACTATTGAAACATAGTAATTTTACAGGTAATTCGTTATTTTTTACGAAAAGTAATTGTAATTGTAAAAAGTTTCATTTAAACAAGTAACTGCCCAACCCAGCACATAACTTTATTACAGAAAATTTAGACATCGCAGAGCAAAAATAGCTAAAATACCTTTTTGTTGAGTTCGCCCGAGTGCAAAAATAATTAAATGTGTTTTTCTCGAAACCAGCATTTGTTGAGTTTGCCCTTCATATCCACAACGCCTCATATCTTCTATACAAATCTACCCTGTTTAACCAATCCACACTAAATTTGGTACATACTTTAGAACACTACAGAAAACATAAGCTATTATTACTTTCCTGTCTTTAGACCAATATATAGCACAACCATGAAAATTGGTTAAAGGTAGTCCTAAAAGAGCCCCTCAAAGCCTCTATTTTAAAATCTTAAGTTTCTTTTCTTGAAATAAATTAATATTGACAAGGAAACACGTTCTACAGGGTTTGCCTATTTGTGTTAATACAAGGAAATGCTGTACTCTTATTTGAGCATTACTAAATTTTATAAATTATTGTTTTTATCAATATTTTTCTGTCTTTTTTCAAATTGCTCTATTTTAGTTCAGGAAGTTTAAATTCGACACTTTGTACACCTTTCGTTTTTCAGAATTCTGCAATTTTTCATTGGAATTTCGTTTCTATTTATATGTCAATATTTTGCACATTACAATACATTATTCAGTAAAAAAATGTATATATTTGCATCCGAAGTAAATTGTAGAAGCTATAAAAAAGTTCAAACAAAGTTAAAAAGTATTTTCCGTACCACATAAATGATTGAGTTAAAAAGTATTTTCTGTACAACTTAAATTATTGCATTTTTGTATGTAAGAAAAGTGATTAGTCTAATTCATTTTTCAATCAACATTTAACCATTTCAACCTGAGCAACGCCGGGTTACTCAGCTAGTCTTCAATAAAGGCATGTGTTATATCAAGAGACTGCATTTGCAATGATAGCAAGAATGTGCCTTATTCTACTGTATTTTTAAATAAGTACAAACTCAAATCAGATTTTATTTGGTATCCTCAGGCCTGAAAACAACTGAATGGCAAACAAAGATGCCTGCTTAAAAACAATAGCCACTATATTCAATAAAGGCAAGTGTTACATCACAGCATTGCCTTTGTATGTAGCCCTATTCTACTCTATTTTTAAATAAGTACTAAACTCTAATTAAATTTTATTTGAACTAGAAACAGAAGAGACATAATAAAAGTTTTAAAAAAAGTTATTTACCAATATTTTCACTAAAATTATGCTCAGAATCTCCAGCGAATAACTCCTTGAACTGATCTGCCAGATCAGAACTGACGAGGCTAGATATTAAACTTACAAGTCCTTCGTAGGGCGCTCTGTTCAAATCTTGTTCATCGTCTTTTGAAAAATCATCAGAATACCATTCTAATAAGGTTGGAAGGTACACCTAAAATTAAAATGTTATTCCTAGATTAAAGTATGTCTAAAATATTAAAATATCCTTATTCACAATCTTTAATGTGACAACCTTACGGAAATGTGTGGATATTGACCGACAGTTGCAGTGCCATCCAGCACCTGAATGGAGGTGGGCGACAGAGCTTCACTCTCGACTCTGTAGATCCTGAGATCTTTCTCAACATCGTGATGTTTACATACAATGTGTCCCGTCTCATACTGGCTTGTCTGGTAATGAGACGGCTGATGTTATAGCTAATAGGGGACCTCTTTTACTTATGCCTCCCATGCTAACTTGAGTTATCACGAAATCTGCTCAAGGATAAAAATGTCAAATCATCATTTATGGAAGATCCCTCTATCACATGATTGGTATGACAGGAAATATCCCGGGGTGCTCTTACTATAAAGGGTGACAGAAGGATGCAGACCATCATTTGTCGGCTGCTAGTGGACACTTAAAAAGTGCCACTTTTTGCCAAGGGCAAAAATGTTATCTTTATTGCTCTAAATGCAGGTCTGCCGAGGCCTCTCCTGATCACCTATTGAAGTGCTTGGAGCTTGACAGGGAGTATATTTTTGCAAACCCTGTGCTGGTCTATGACTTTATTGTAGTCTTCGATCTTTAGGACCTGGTCTAGCCTGCGGCTAGATCAGGTGGAATAATCAACAACAAAAATGTGACAACCATCAATATTAGGAACAACCTCATCGGATACTACATATTTCATGAAACAAAACATTGAGCTTTTACAATAAAAAAGAATGATAAAATCACAAAAAAATAATTTCTGACAAATGGATAAAAAAATTTTGAAAAACTCAATTGAACCTACCTTATTGTTTTGACAATCAATTTTTACAGTGAAATCAAAATAATCTTTCATTGCTTCTTCCAATTCATCTTCAATAATTTCACTATTAATGTTCTTAAAAAGAAAAGCAATTAGAATTAAGCATACAAGGTTACAAAACCATTGTTAAGATGATTACTTTTAGATATACAATTTATATGCTTTTACAGTCATTTTAAATAATACAAATATTATACATCTCACAATTCCACACTTTTCAATTTTCAACTAAAAATCTTTAAAATTAATCAACAATCTTTTCTTGATTCTAAAATATTTCTGTGTCAATAATTAAAAGGCTCTGATTAATCGAAGAAAAATCTAATACACTTCAAAAGGTATTATAAAAGTTGAATTTTAATAAGTCAACTTATAAGCATATATTTTTAGCAATAGAAAACTATTTTAAAAGTTTAGCCACAAGTTGCAAAATGTTTAAATAAAAAATCTAGCTATAAATCCAGCATTTCCTCAATCATCTCTTCTTTATACAATGTGCATTCTCATTTTTTTAATCTTTTACCCATATCTCCAAATAATTAACCTAGTTCTATTTGAATAGTTTGTTTTATATTTTTGTTCTAGTTTTATAACATATCCTCATAATTTATAAATTATATGCATTTAATTAATATAACATTATAGTTTAATTAGGAGAAAACCATAATAAATTGTAGGGAATGCTTAATTAATTAATGAAATGGTAAAAAAGAAAAGAAAAGCATCTGATACTTTAGTGAAGTTATTTAATTTCAAAATAAAATAAAACTATGAATAAAAAAGTTATATAATTATTTTTTCACTCAAATTATCTTACAACATTCAGGCCCTATAGTAAAATAAATTTGATAGTTGCAAGACTAAAACTATGTTGCTTGAGTAAAACTGTTTGAAGATGACTTTAAAAAATGTACATTAAAATATATTTGCCGGTATTGAATAGAATTAAGGCAATATTAATACTTGGTTCATTTGTGACATTTTACAATAAAAAGTAACATTACTTGTAATTTAGGAGAATACTGTAAGCCTTCAACTAAGACAAACAGCAACTTTGGCTCTAAAGGAGGCATATATTTTTCCCATTCTGTTTTTGGATCACCTATAATAATTAAGGTATTTAAAATTACAAACACACACACACACAAAATAGAGGTAAATAATGAAAGAAGGGCATTCCTTGAAAGTAGTATTAAAATTTAAGTGTTATGGACGGCTGTTACATAAAAGATTAATGTGCTTAATAAAGGAGAACTTAATAAAGGAGAAAAGTGACACAGAAATTCGTTTATCATAGTTTTAATTTGATTATCATTGAAAGTTCATATTCATTTAAAATCGTTAGTAAAACATTTTTTCACGCAGATTAATTGTAAGTTTTCTATATTAACATTTATTTTTTATAAAATAAAATTTATTCACTTATTTTACACGCTACAGATAAATTTTTTCTATAATAGTTATTGATCATTTGGGATTTATCTATGAAGATAGCATGTTGCCATTAGAGATGAGATGAATCATTAAGATAACATATCACATCCTTTTCTAAAATAAAATGTGAAAAGATAACCTAATCTATCTTTGCTAAATAAAAAATATGACTATGGAAAATGTGTTATACTCACCTAAAAGTTTATCAAATGGTGGTTTTTCTAAATGTTTCGGAACAGGTAACTGAGCATGAAGCAATTGATAACGCAAATCAAAAAGGCTAAAAAAATATATAAAATTCTTTAATAAGGAATACTTTCCCGGGCGCCTCAATAAATATTAATTTATAGACTGGTATGCATGTAAATAAATGTTAACTTCTTACTTTTGAACATCCTACACTTATATTTATTATCTAAACCTTTGCTAGTTTGTTCTCACCAAAATTGGCACATCTTTACATAGGCTGATTGTTTTGAAATTTTTAACTATCTATTAAATTATGTACAATGCAGTTATTTTAGCACTTTTTTTTTTGTATTTAATTTGTCTGCACTGGACAGCTAAGCTGAGTATTTATATGTTCATAACTTAGTGTCCTATACTGACCGGTGAATGGCCTTTAATGCAGTGTAGGTCTTTAATGTAGTATGGCCTTGTCCTTGTGAGCCTCAATCAATGTTCAATGAGCATTTGTGGCTACCCAAAGCAGGTAAAATCTAAATAGGGATTAGGTCCTAGAGTAACATACTCTGAGTATTTTTACCTTAGCCTCGCAAATAATATCTTTGAAATACTTAGTTTTTGAGATACCAATCAAACTGACAGTGATTAATGTATCAGATATATTTATACAATTGATTGAACATCAGTCACCCAATTTAATAACAAAAAAAAACTTGACCAATGAAGTCAACTGTTCTAAACACAGCAAAGTTTTTTTATAGAAAGCTTATTCCTAGATAATTCACCTATTAAAATTATCCTCTAGAAAAGCAATAAACATTGCTTCTTGAGCTTCTTTGGTGATTCACACTTCATTTTTATTGTTAAGTTCCAAGATAAGCACTATTTTAAGCAAAATCAATATATTGCATCTTAAATAATTATGTTAAGTGCTGTTTAACTGAGAATGTATATACATTGCTAATATTTTATAAAGAATGAAAAGGATCATCAAAGGATGAAGAATAGGAATGTAAAAAGAAAGAAACAAACTAAACTAAATATGTTAACTTTTCAACATTTGATAACTTACAACTGATAATTCCTAAAAAATTCACAACTGTAATTATTTTTAATGTAATATAATGATTATGAAATCATTAAAAACTTAGAAACTTAACCATATTTAACAGAAACTAATCACCTTATCTTTTCAAGTGAAAAACTTATCTGAAAGATTAATGGAATTTAATTAATTATAAAAGAAACCTTCAAACACTGTAACTACATTGAGAAGCAATACCTAAAGCACTTATTTTCAAAAAATAAATTTAAATGGTAGATGAAATAGAAGGTAATAGATAAAAAACTCAGACATATTTGTACAAATTTTATCTGATAATTATTAAGTGTTTGTACATTAGCCAGAGCATGTATCAAATTGGTTAATTTTCATTATCCAGCTATCACAACAATGTTTCAGTGTATTTGAAATATTTCAATACCTCACAGGGCCTAGTTGACCAATAGAATATCCAACAACTTTCTGCATTGAAAGCCTCTCTAATAATTCTGGTGAGACTAACTGAACACGAGCTTTGCCTGCCAAGGTTGACTGATTTAATCCACTAAAATCAGGAATGGCATCATTTTCTTCTACCTAAAATTAATAAATATGATTTTAACATGTTTCTCCAGACAGCAATAAAATGTGTCTGCCACACACTCATTAATTCTTCTGACGATTGAGCTAGGATTTTTTAATCTGTGAGCCAGACTTATGAAGCCTGTGGATCTATTTTAGTATTAATTTAATTGACAGTCGGCTTTTGCACCTGGCACAGGAGGTAACCATTCAATGTTTTTAATCACAGCTGTCTCTCATAAAACATAACATTATGATCCCAGTATACAATTTTTTTAAATTTGCCTTTTCTTTGATAAAATAACAAATAGATTAATTCTTGATAGAATTACAACACCGATACTAGTTTCAAAACAGTTTTGAAAATCTTTCAGCCATAAAAGCGAAACTGCTGATTCAGTATAAAATCTGAGTGAAATATCATAAGATTAAACATGACAAATCCAGTCATATTGTATTTCAAAATTAAGAATCAATATTTGTGGAATAGTTTCACAAAATTTCATAGTGGAATACTAAAAGATGAAAAACTAGAAAAATGAAGTCATTGCCTGGACGTGTGCATTAAATTATAACGCAAATCAGGTCTTTTTCATGCATTACACTTAAGTAACATGAAAACAAATTTTCATTAGTTAGATTAATATGTAAAAAATTCTTTTTCTGATGTTTTTAATCATTTGTTAGCATTAATACAGGCCTCGAAATAGATTTTTTAATACAGGTGCACAAAGTGCACCAAAGTTTTTAAATTAGGTGCACAGTTAAAAAGACGTAATATAAGAGCATTGATATAATGTAAACTACTTTATTAGTTGGGTATGTTTAAATAGGTTTGTAGTAGATAGTAAATAAAAATATTTAAACATCTACATTCTCCCTTGTTCGGTTCAAGGCTGTCTTGACAGTCTCTTCAACAGAGCTAGCTGGAAAATGTTTCGATCATCGGAAAGTTCTGGTGGCAGGGCACAAGTAAATCTTCATCCTGTATAAACCCGTTACGGCCCAGCGATTTTGTTTTCGCATAGTGTGTATTTAAGAAATTTTAATTATGTTCCTTTAAAGCGAGAGAGGTCAATACTAATAGTTTGTTAAAGCATCAAAATAACATCAAACGTTCCCTTCACTTTTTAACGTTAGGTGCACAGCATGCATCTAGCTGGAAAAAATTAGGTGCACAATTTTATTTTCATGTGCACAGTGCACCCGGGTATTTCGAGCCCTGCATTAATAACGAGAAGCTTAAGTCTCATTCAATAATTCTGGTTTGGCATAAATGTTTTCTGACCCTTAATATCATCAGCGTACAAATAAAATACACTAATTCAAATTTTTCAAAATTTTAGTTTTTTAGTATTTCTAGATCTGAATGTGGTGATATTAGACTGAAGTTCACCAAGTCATTTTTTCTCAGCATAAAAGTTTGATTTCTTTTTGAGAAACACATTTAGTGAGTTTAGAAAAAGTAGAATTTTTCCTTTCATTTTCTCAGAATGTGGTTTCTTGGCTTAGTGTATCATGTGTAGTCTGACTATGTATAACAATGATATTTACCTGTAACTTCCATGATAAAACTTCCAACAAAATAGCATGCAGCCAAGCTATGTTAGTAACATTTATAAAAAACGCCAGTTTTTCATTACTAGATCGCAACAGATCTAAATCAACAAATGCTATCTCAGAGCAATCTTCCATCCAGCGTGCCAGTTGAGAATGCTCACTCAATGATATTAGTTCTTCCAATGAAAACACTCCTGTTGAATTGTTGGCTATGACTGTATCTATATGGAATTGGAAAACAGCATTCATTATTTATAAGAACTTAATAGCATGTAAGAAGTTTTGAATGTGAAAAAAGTTACTATTCAAGTAATCTATAAAACAAGTAAAAAATTTATTGCGTAAGTAAATTTCACCATTTCATAATAAAGTAGATTTTGATTTTATTTATAAAATACTAAATTAAAGGTAAAAAACATTAGATATTTAGATGAACTTTGTTTTTAACTGAGGAAAGCAATCCATATCTTAGTACATGAGTCAAGTGCATTGGCACCAACATCGTGGTGTATTATATAAACATGAAAAGCAATACACAAAAGGAGTTTAAAAACAGGGACAATGGATCACAAGTCACACAGTCCATTCGGAATTTCCCTAAAACAGTTCTCTCAGGTTCAGAAGAACAAGATGTGTTCCAAAGTCTCTGTTCCTAAGGCAAAGACATTTATCTGAATCAGGAAAGTAGTATCTGTGAAAGTGAGTGAAAAAGAGCCTTTCTAGCTTTGGCAACAAAGATGTCAACTTGTATGAAGATCTTTCTGAAATATAAAAGGTCATTCATCTCATGTTGAAAAAGAAATGCTGATGTGTACTAGTATAATTCCAATATTCACACCATTTAACTTGAGTTTCTCTTTTGGTCATATTTAAGCATTTGAAAAGCAATCCAAAAGATAGAACAGAAAAATGGATGTGTAAAACTGACTATTGATCAAAGTTATTTCTAAGCCTTTCACTGGCAACAATTTTGGGTGTTGCCCCAAGTTCATGTCAGAAATTTTAGTACAAAAATGACCTTGAAGTATTGGTTAACCAACGTAGCAGAACTAGTTTTCTTTCCCTAAGTGGAGCAAAAGACTTATCAGTTGATTTCATTTGAGCATGATTGTACTCTAATTTGTGCATGTGCCCTGTTTCGAAAATGGAAACATTGAATTTTAAAAACGTCAGAGAGCAGTTGTTCTGTTGATCGTAAGGCTACGCAATTGCTTTCTTTTCTGTTAATACATGCTGTGTCTCATATCAAGATTTTATTTTATTCATAGCTAGCTTGACAAGTTACTGCAACTTAGCAGACCAACCCAATAGCTGATGACTTAGGGAATTCAGTGACTCTTAACTTGTATTTTATTGAAAGAACCTGAAATATGTCTGCCTTAGCATCTATTGCAAATTAATGGTGTTTTTAGGGGAAAGCTCTCTCATCTCTTTCCTTAGGACCCATGCAGCAGGATATGGTTGCCTGGGAGACATCCAGCTGTAATTTTGCTTGTTTATAAATAACTTGCTGTTAGCTTATTAATTTAAGTGACGGTTTTTGCACTGAACAGAAAGATTGTTACCATTAATCATTTCAATCATATCTTTCATTAGGTCCCGTGCAGCAAGATCTGGGTTCCTTGGAGACATCCAATTGAAATTTTGCTTGTTTAATATTAACATTGGATACCCTGTGAAATAAAAATACATACTAAATAGTCTAACATAACTCACACTTTACAAAACGAATAGAATCCAATTCTAGTAACAATGATCTATAACCAGATTAATAGAAGCTTCAGATTTAGCATAAGAAATAAGCAGAGCACGTCAAAGCATAAATTTCTTTTAAAACCACACTACATACTTAAATCTGAACACTTTCTAAATTCAAGGAAGTGCCAAATGAATTTACAATATCTATTATAGATACAACAAAAGGTTTCGGTAAATGCAAACCTTTGGAATTTAAATTTGAGAATGCTTCAAATAACTCATAGATGGCAACAACATTTTAAGTCATTAGTTGCAAATAAAAAAATTAATGTTAAAAATGGATAGACAAAATTTGAAATGAACTCTTAGCTTTTAAGGTTAATTTTTGAAGTTTAGTTGACTTTACTTATGAAATACATCCAATGAATGTGATTTTAATAATGATTTAGAAATTTTGTTTTCATTGAGTTAATATTTTTTTGGACATATTGTGTGTTTTCATTAAATAATTAGATTTCTTTTCATTACTCAAAAATTTTAACTGTTAAAATTAAATGAGGGTTCCCTTCTAAGAAGTTGAAAAGGTTTGAAATGGAACATCAATAAATGCTCTTTGTAGTAAATTCATTAAAATGCTTACACCATTTCTTTCAATGCTCACTTGACAAAAAACAATGGTCAAAGTTTAAAATTATAACTAAATGAAATTGCAATTATCAGTAATAGCTCCCATTTCTCTCCCTTAATTTATTTCTTAGTCTTAAATAAAAATTTTGTTGGAAAATATAAAAAATTATTACATTGAACTAGAAGGCCAGAAATGCCCATGACAGTTCTTTTTTGTCCTTATTGATACTGAAAACATAAAAAGAAAAAGCAATAATTTTAAAAATGAGTCCCACATCTGCCTGACATGATACGAGCATGTCGCTTCATTCCTTCCACGGCTTGGCATAGAATACAGACTAACTGAGGTATCGACCTGTGTAAAATTTTCCGTACATTTTAAATTGATTGAAATCTTTACTTGATCTTTAACAATTGTGAAGACAGAAAACCACAAATAGTCCTTTTTGTGTTCATAATGAATATCTTCGTCAAATGTAGCCAAATTCGTATTGTGAAAATATAAAAGTTACAATAGAAAAACTATTTATTTAAAGTAAATCACATTTAAGGTATTGATCTGGTGTAAAAGTTTCCACAGATTTCTAATCCATTGAAATTTTTACTCAATCTTTAATAATTGTAAAGATAGAAATTTGGACTAAAGAAAAAAGAAAAGAAAGAAACACCAGCCCAAAAAAATTTTCGCTTTACTGGAATTATTTGTGTTTAGGAAAATAAAGGTAAAAATAAATTTAGAATCTGATCTCTTCATACTGTTGCCATTCTAAGGAATACAAATAATAAATAAATGGCAATAAAAAAATTAATTAACGTTTTAGATTAGATTTTAAAATTTGGGCTTCGCACAAATTTGCATAAAATTAGGACTACTTGTGTGCCAAATTTCAGGATGGAAAGTGGTATAGATCGTCTGAAAACACAGACATACAAATACTTAATTTTATATTAGTAGAGATTATTATTGAAATTTAAACTTATATTGTCTTTATTATCTATCAATGGCTGATGTTAAAAACTTTTGACTTATTCTAGGTCAAATAGAATTTTATATAAGTATTAATTGCATTGTATATTGAAAGAGATGTGAAATAAAAAAAAATTCACATAAAAAGTTCAAACCTCAATAGATTATTTTTTAAGTAATAACTTACCACTGGTGTTGACATGACATAAAGACTGCATTGATTTGAATGACGAAACAGACTTATCCAACAATGGAACATAAGGTAAACAAGCTTGGGCAAGTACATGAACAAGATCTACCTTCATTCGAATGGCAAATTTTTCCATTCTAAAAACAAATTTTTAATTAATAAAATACATGCATGTAAACAACACATTTATAGACTTGGAATTACTACGAAGAAAGTTTTTGGAGCAACGAAATTGAGAAAGCAGTGAAGTTTTCAACTTAAAATGTTTATAACACACATGTAGGGTTTTTTTAAATAATGTATGCCATTGAACTGTTTACTGTGTATTTGGCCACTAGGTGGTGTAAGCTGTGCTTGTGATATATAAAACTGAAAATCTGAGATGTTAAGTAAACAGATACACCCAATTTAAGATACAAATTTGATTTTGGAAACTTAAAATATTTGATTTGCATAAAACATGCATACTTGTTTGGGGGTGTTTTTTTTTTTTGGGTGGGGGGGTTGTACCTTTGCATGTTGTTCCTGGTAAATTTTATGGAATGGATGAATGTTACTTCCAGGACGGCAATGCTCCATGTCATGTTGCAGCCTCTGTCAAGCAGTAGTATCAAGATATGGATGTAAAAGGTTTTCCCTGGACTGCTCAGAGTCCCGACCTAAACCCCATAGAACATTTGTGGAACAAGTTAGAGCGACGCTTACAGACCAGGGAACCACGTCTGAAATCTACAGCTGAGCTGGCGACATTCTTGCAGCAGGAATGGACACAAATACCCATAGCTGTGTATCAAAACCTTGTTGAAAGTATGCCCAGAAGGGTTGTTAGTGTATTTGCATCACGTGGGGGACCATCCCTCTATTAAAGCATGTATTCTTTCCCTTATACCATCATCTTGCTCTCTGGTCCGTTATTGCAGGGTTGTGTATTTTGGACTTGTCTTAGATCCAAAATTAATAAAGACCAGGCTCATTAATAGTGCACTTCACAACGCTATTATAGCCTGCCCCAAATTATATCAGCTAATTGGCCGCAAGAGCACTCTTTTGAAAACAAATTCTCCTTTACAAAGCCATCACTAAGCTGACCATCACATACAGTTCTCAAGTCTGGAAATTGACTTGAATATAAAATCTTATATTGCAGACTTTTCAAAATCGTACATTTCATAAGATGGCGAATGTTTCCTATCATCTTCGGAATGAAGTCATTTATTTGGACCTCAAAACTAAACCCATAGCTGAATTATTGCAGCATCTTTCGGCCAATGTCTTTGATAAATTACCTCAGGTTCCAAACAAAACACTTAGGACACTAACACCTAAAAGCCCAACTGTTTAAAGCTTGCATGAAAGACCTAGAACTATTTTGCATCAATGCTTTAAAACTTTCCCACATCCAGCTAAGCATTTGCAGGTCCAGATGTAGGACAGCATTCTTTCACCTGTAAGGACTCAACTGAACCATGAATTATATATTACAGATACTACTATCAAATGTAAATTATTTAATGCTACTTAACTTCTTTTACATGACCAATCCCTAATATTTCAATTTTAACTTGCTTTATGCAAGAGCATCAGTGGTGCAGAGGATCCTCGCCCGCCCATTTGACCACCAAAGTTAAGCACCTTTGGGGTCATGATCTGTACTTGGGAGAGTGACCACTTAAGTGCTGTCTGAGCTCGAGGGCAGGTTATAAAATTTTGGCTCCACTAGCTCAATAAGCTATCAATTTCA
This sequence comes from Metellina segmentata, assembly GCA_947359465.1. NCBI lineage: Eukaryota > Metazoa > Arthropoda > Arachnida > Araneae > Tetragnathidae > Metellina > Metellina segmentata. The sequence continues at coordinate 107,612,110 of OX375879.1, forward strand.
CATATATTTTATTCGAAAAATTTTCATTTAAGCATACAAATTTTCTGGATATTTTGCATTCTATAAGATGAGCTGCTTGTAAGAGAAGTGCCTAACACACTGTAGGAGGTGGTATTTTTTGACTGTATGGTAGTTCCCATTGGATTCAGATATGATTTAATGATGAATTGGCTCCATTACTTAATTGTTGAGTTTTCCACAAGTGCTTGTTTAATTTTAAAATTTCCTAGACATATAAACAATTAAAACGTAATTATATGACACAGAAATCATTCAGCCTGTGCAATAACTTTCAGCAGTTGACCAAATAACCACATAGTGGTGAAAAAAGACCAAACCCGTTTGTACAATTCAATATCTGCTTAGTAACAAAACTGATTGATGTAATTCAGATTATTAGCATTTATACAAACTACTTTAAGGGGCAAGATATTATGGATGTTTCAAGTCACCATTTTCAAGATGCTTTTATAGCTGATGAAATATATTAAAAGGCATATTCCTAAAAAATGTAGTTTAAAAGGCTTAGTATAATATTTACGCGCAAAAGAATTCTGTTTCAAAGTTTTAAATTCAAATAAAACCCTGGAAAGAAAAACATTGTGCATTCACAAAATTCAACTAAGTAATAGCATGTATATATTAAAAAATCATACTTATCTGGTGGGACCCCACTTTGCAAAATAATATTCCTTAAAAGATCAACTGGGCTCTCTTTAAGGATGGAAAAGTCAGAAGTGTAAGTTTTGGTATCTGTAGAGTCTGAAAGATGGAAAATTCAATCGTTACACTAAAAATTCAGATTTGAGGCAAATAAATCAGACAGCATTAGAAAATGCACTCACTTATATTAACACTGTGCTTCTTGCAATCAGAAACTGCAGATGTAACTTGATGCAAATGGTTGAAAAGTTTACTGAGATAATTATCATAGTTCTTTGGCGTAAGACGGATTGTTTCCGATGACCAATCCCTCAATCCTCTGATTACTTTTGACAAATTCTTGTAAGTCATATGAAGCTTATTTTCATGAGCAGTATCCTTCTGGGAAGTGCCACTTTTCTCATTCATTTCTGCTTCTTTCATTAAGACAGTAAATTCCTTAAGCAATTTTGATGTCTGTTGCCAGTTTTTCAGTTCTTCTTTGAACCTTTGGCAATCTAAGCTTCCAACAAAACTGGACAGCGTATGCGGGAAGGAGCCACTGCATTGACTTCTGGGCCAAAACAAGGCCCGAAAATCCTCCTCCTTATCTTTGTCAATGATATTTATAAATTCCCTTAACACAGAATTCATCATACCTAATGTTTTAAAAATACCTCTTATCAAGGGCATTTTCTTTTTCGATAAAACCTTAGCATCCAGCTCTTGAATGGACTCGTGAGAAGTGCTCCAGCTTCTGCAAGCCATATCAAGCAATGTGGATGATAAATCGAGCGAAGCCCCAGAAGTGCACCCCAAATCTGCTAAGAATACTGAATAGATGTTATCAGAGCCCTGCAATAGCTCGGGATGTCTTATGCCACCAGTGATATCCACAAGATCGGGTACTTTTAGGCTACTTAACTCTTGATGGATAGTCAAACATATTTCAGAAGATCGTAGTCCAGTTGCAGCAGCATCCTCAATGGCTTGTATATTTGACAGCAAAGATTTGCCTTCAGAAGTGTGAATGGAATTCTTATTTGTTGACTTCTTTTTCAGTTTTTCGTTTTCAGCTAGTTTCTGTGATATTCTTTGCAATTCTTGGATGAGAACTACTTCTTTTGCTTCACTGGATGTGTTTAGATTGAAAAGCTGCAAAAGAGATATTATATGCTTGAACATTGTAATTTTATGTGTCAGTCCATTTAAATATTTTAGTAAATAGAATGAAGCAATTGGTAAGTACTGTTGCTCCACAGGCCACCAAGGATTCCAATGCATTGGCACCAGGCAATACCTCTTCCACCAAATTGGAGATCGGTGTCTGGTTTAATAGTATTGCAAATTTATTCAATAGAATCAGTTATTTGGAATCATACTTTAAACTTTAAGCGACATACATACATAAATATGTTAAGTGTCAGCAGCAAATACAATGTACTTGGTGCCATTTTAGAATTATTTTTAAAAAATAAATAACAATATAATTTTCTGAGTTAAAACAATACTAACATAAGTTTAACACAACTTGCACATCACTCTACTTTCAAGAAGCTTATAATGTTTCATATTTGACTGTCCTCTGTGTTCCACTGGAGAGACTATGAATTTTAGCCACTTGACAGTTTGTGCTACTTTGTCCAACTCAAATTTTAATGTTCTTTTCTCTTGAAAACTATACTTTAAAGGCTAGTTTATATTGGGTTGCACAAAGGGAAATGGTCAATACAACCCATTGCTCAACGTAGTTTAAAAAGTAATATATATTTTAGAGAAAACAAAATTCAATAAAACCTTACCTGAATGACATCTCCTGCTTGTTTAAGATTTCTGTTCCATAAAGAATAGCGTAAAAGAGCTTCTGGAGAAGATAACATACATTGAATCATGCTTGATTCAGCAAAGAACTCCTTTTTATGATTAGAAAAATTTCTTTTGTACTTCTTTTTCTTTCGGCGTCTCTTGCTTTCTTTATCTGTTCCATCTTAAGAGAAAGGTATAACAATTATAGTTTTTTATTAATATAACACAACATTCATTCAGATCAAGCCTCACCCAAGTATGCCATATTTCTTTAGGACATAAAGTCTGGGTTAATAGACTTGGTGTAATCTTTTACTTACATTTTAATTTAAAATTATGCAATATAAAACTATGAAATACAAGGATTTGGGTTGCTTGGCTGTGGACACTGTAGAAAGGTATTATGAGGTTACAGAATCAACTCAAAACAGTCAGTGGCATTGCGTCAGAAATACCTTCGTTCAGATCGCGAGATCGCACTCTTCTCTGCACATGCCCATCCAGTTGACACTAATCATCCCTTAAGATTATCTGGACAAGGAGATCTTCCTAATATATTTGTTGAGATTTTTGACCAGTGGTCAGAGAAGAAGCTGCATGTGTTTACCCTTGACCCCAAGTCCCCCTAAGTATGTTACAATGCAAGTAAATTTTAAAACAAAAAGGAATTGTCAACTCAGCTATAGAAATAGAAATAGCTATTTAACTTTGGAGCTCAAGTAACATGCCACATTATTTATTGCCCTCTTTTTATAATTCTTCATCAATTTCAGAAAATAGGTATGCAAAAATATTTGTATAACACATTAATCCAAATATCTTCAGATTATTGTATAAAACTCATGTGGGATTCTATTCAGGAAGTTTTTTAAAGGTATCCAATATATATTCCTTGTTTGACTCATTTAATAGAAATGAAAACTAACCAAATTTAAGCCATGAAAAGGGAATTTTTAAAATACAAATAGCAGAATCAATTCATAAGGAATTCTCCAAGCTTATGCTTATTAAATAGTTATTAAGATCAACAAGCAGTTTGAAATTTAATCAGTAACAAATGTACAGTAAATCTACTGTTTTTGTAACACATAACTTAAACGTCTTTGAGTTTAAGCCAGCAAATATGAAATTTTGCATTGGAAAACTTAATGCATAACAAATAGAGTACAAATCAAGTCAGAAGCAATGCTGATCTCATGCTGGTATGGAAATTATAACTAATATTTTCATTTTGCTAGTAAAATATAACAATGCAACTTATCTATACAAATTACTTATGCAGGTATTTAGCATAACAAATAAAGCTTAGAATGTAGCTTTATACATTATTTACATATATACTTAATTGTTGTTTCTATGCAGGTTGGTTGGGTTTTATGGCTCAAGAGCCATATTTGGCCAAGCTGCACCAAAAACAAGACAGACCACTTCAAGCAAAAAAAAAATGTTCTGAAAGGGATTGTGGGGAGTAGAAAAGTCAAATTCTCTAAGGAACTTCAGAGTAATGAAACTGAAATGACTTCACTATTCATAAAAATATATTCACCCAAAGAGATTCATATTTCTTAAAATACAGTGAAACCCTGATTTAAAGTATCCCGCAATTAACGATTTCCCACCGTCCTTTTTCATTGGTCCAAAATAATTTCCTATGCTTACAATGTTAAAAAATCCCGTATTTAACATTGTCACTTCGAAATATATCCCTCATTTAACATTTTATCAGCGGGGAGAATTCAAAGCGATTGTCTTAAAATAGTCAGATACTAGCAGATCTGCACTGCGTTCGTTGCCTGTGACAGTTATTTTCGCGTCCTTACTTATACTGAAAACATCAAAAAAAATTATTATTTTTATAAGAATGAGTCCTATTTCCACCCAACATGACATGGGCACATTGCAAATTCGCATAAAATTCGAACTACCAGAAGTATTGATCTGGTGTAAAATTTTCCGTAGATTTCAAATCCATTGAAATTTTTGTTCTATCTTTAACAATTGTGAAGATAGAAAACCTCAAATTGTCCTTTTTGTGTTTGTAGTGAATATTTTTGAATAGCTACGAAACCTACAGAAACTTGTATTGGTGGAAAATAATGTTAATGATTTAGCTAGTCAAAGCAAAATGCAATCTAAAATAACAGATTTCTTTAAACAATAAACTATTGTAAAGGAAGAAACTCCATGTTTTGTTTTTCTCCAACACTAATTTCCCGTTTTCCCGTATATAACATTATCTCTATCTGGTCCCTTGAAATATGTTAAATTGGGGTTTCACTGTGTATACATCCCAAAAATTTACTCTGTATTTTTTCAACATCCAAGATATAAAAGTCACAATAAAAATTCAAATTAAAGATCTATATTCCAGTCTCAATCTAACATAAAATATAAAATTATTGTGTTACAGAAATTCAAGTTTCACTCTTGATCCAGCTAAGTAATATGCAGGTATTAACATACTGCTTTTTCCAATGAGAAATAACTGGAACCCAAAACTATTCATTTATACTATGATTGATATCCATACCTAAAATGAGAGGCTGTCATGGATCAGAAGGTGTGTTCACTGTACTAGCAACCTGCGAGTTACAGGTGTCGCAGGTTCGATTCCTCCCTCAGTGTATTTCTTCCTCCTATGTCAGTACAACTTTCCTTTTGTGTGTATGTCCATTACTTGAAGTTGTTTGTCCTGTGTTTGATGCAGCATGGCCAAACATGGCACTTGCACCACAAAACCCAATAAGCCAGCCACACTTACTATAAAAAATATTTTGCTTTATATCTGTGGTCAAGAAGAATACCTGGATAAGTCTAAAAACTACTTTTCAGGAGCATGATTTTAATGTTTGCCGTTTTCTTGTAAATCGAGTTTTTTTTCATAATTTATTTTGATTGCATTCTTTGTTACTCTTTTTTTTTTTTTGCACATTACTTATCCACTTCTTTACAATGCCTAAGGCCCAAAGACAAATCCTCCAGCAAACGCACTTATTTCATCTTTGCTAAATTTTGAATTATTCAGTTATTCCCCTTGACCACAGATATACAAAGATCAAAACCACTAACCTGAAGAGGATGCACTGTATTGAGCTTCAAAGAGATGAGATTTTTTAGTTTGTAATGGAGATACGAAGAATGCTCCTTGAAAAATACCAGATGTTACAACTTCATGTCGCCAGATGGCCTCATTAACGTACTGTAGAAGCCGAGAGGTACGTTCGGCTAATTCGGCATTATCAATCGACAACTTGGAATTGGATTTTTCAGTAGAGGACAACTGGTCAGTTGGAGTGGATTCTGGGATATTTGCCTAAATTTTGTATACCAATGGCGTTATAACATTATGTCTAGTTTCTAAATGGTATTAATTTTAAAATTCATAATTTTTCATATTATATTGATTTTTTATATTATATCGATATTATATTGACAGATTGTACAGTATGAGGTCTGTCCGTAAAGTATCTAGTCATGTAATACGAAAGAAGATACATAATACTTGGGACTTTTTGCACCTAATTTCCTTTAAAGACCTTGAAACCTCACTTCTTGAGTCTCTTCCACTTTAAAAAGACTCTGTTGTCCACTTGTCCATTGTTGGAGTTGCCATCAGCTCTCTCATTGTGTTCTTTTGAATCAAATCAAAGGTCTGAAATATCTTCCTTTTCAGAGAATTTAACTTTGAGAAAAGTCAGCATACACATCAATTTCCTCTCTCCTAAGCTGGTAAGTTAAATCCATGCTGCCCCAAACCATTATCGTTAGACTGGTTATCGCCAAATACTTTTCAGACAGACCTCATAACTTTATTTAATTGCTTTCATTAGCAGTTATCCTGTACATAATTGCTGAAACAATTTTTAATGTCTGTAAAAGCATTTCAATTGAGAGAAGAAAATGCCAAGGACGGATGCACCGATAACAGGAGGTAGATGACACTATCCATTTCCTGAATTAACCACTGATTAAGTATAAAACACAATGCTTAAATGTATTATTTGAGAATTCTGAATTGAATCTTCTATAGCAACTTCTTTGCATATTGATTCAAAATTACTTTCTTAAGACAGATTTTGTCAATTGTATATTACAAATAAAATATAAATGAAAACATTAAGTTTTGTAATGATAAACTCTTTAATAAAATATACTGCTTAGGATTTTTTTAAATACTAGGTTCACTGAAATAGATGTTGGTTTGTATTATGAAATTCTCAGGTGTACATGATCCACAAAATTTGAGGTGCATTCATTTCAAAGCAGTGGTTTAGACTTAATACAGGTGTAACTTTAGATTTAAAAGGTAAAAGTAAGCTTTAAATTAAATGTTAAATAGCTTTCTTTAATGCATTTATTAAATCAACTCACCTTATTTTTTATTACTTTCTCAGTTAATCCTAGAGTCTCGTACACATCTAATTTTGCTTTAATAACTAAATTCTTTAGAAGCGACAAAAGATCCTTTGTGATAAGTTCATTGCAAAGAAAGGTGTAAGGTTGTAATCCACATGAACTGTTACTTTCTGTGCTCTTGGAACTAAGATGACCAGAATATCTTGATTCCCCACAGTCTTTCAGTTTGACAGTACTTATAACAAAACGGCCTGAAAATATTTTCTCATCTGATGACGGAGTATTCTCAGTTGGAGAAGACACAGATTCTCTTTTGGGTGGAAGAATAGACAGATCCCCTTCATGACCCTGGTCGGAATCAGCCCCTGGTTCAGTTGAGTCTGTTAAAACATTAGACATTGAAAAAAGTAAAGAAAAGACATTTTCCAAAATTTCCACACGGAAAGCAACTGGAAATATCGTTTTTATTTCCTTTTCAACTCGTTTGATCCTTTTCGAAACATATTTTGAATAAGCTTTCTGAGGACCAAGATTCTGGATAAGGTGCAACAAGATATCTTTGTTTTCAAACACTTCAAAATCTTCCTCCTCTTCTTCATCATCAATATCTGTATTCTCGTTTTTTCCAGAAAAGATGTCTGATATGTTAATTTTTTTCATAGAAATAATATCTTTGAATTCACAGCTCAGGTATATAGCTTCCATAACTAATATCAAAGACAAATAACCAGAGTATATAGCTTTGTCAGTGAGGTGCACATTGGCATCTAGAGAGAATGTTTCATCTGAAAATAACACAAAAATGAATTAAATTAGTGGATGGCTTTAAAGGGCAATAAAAGAAAATAATTGAATAATGTTGATTCATAATAAATTCAACATTTGTTACACAAAATCAAGGCAAATAAGAAATATATATATATATATATATATATATATATATATATATATATATATATATATATATATAAATCTGCTTGCACAAATTTCAGTTGTTCAAGCAGCTGTTTCTGAAATTACACTAGGGTCCTATTTGATACCTTTTAAATATTTATTTTTCATTAATATATCTTGTATCCGTAATTGGTCAGCACACTGGGTAAACCTTTTACAAAACATATTTGACCAGCAGACGAGTTAAACGTATCCAGAAGTAAATATTAAGATAAGTGGGCTGGTTAACTTATTCAAGAGGATGTACCAGGTCAGAGGGCTTTTAGATATGAAAAATGAAGATAGGATCAAAGAAATTATTGATACTACTTTCATGTAAACCTAAACAAAAATTGGTATGCTGCATGGGGCTATTTTGGTTTCCAATAGCTGACATCAGTTTTATAAGGATTTACACTTAATGTGGTGTTAGACAAAAGCTTAACTCATGTGAATTCAAACTGGTTCAATATTACTATCATGGATCAACAACCATGTTCATATTGTTTATTCAATTGATTGATCCAAAGATTAAGTGCATTTCACTTTATTTCAATGTATATGTTGTATGTACAGGGCTCCTAACAGGTTTCAAGGTCCAAAAAGGTGACAAAAGTGACAAATTAAACCATAAAGGTGACAAAAAGTGACTAATCAAGTAGAAAAAGGTGACAAAAAGTGACTAATCAAGTAGGAAAAGGTGACAAAAAGTGACTAATCAAGTAGAAAAAGGTGACAAAAAGTGACTAATCGAGCGAAAAAAAGTAACAAATAACAATAATGCTAAACATATTCTAGTATAAAGATTAAAAAATAAAAAGATCCTCCCAAGCTACCCCCATCTTTTCTTTTTCTTTCTTTGGAAGGATATTTTTATTTTCTTCATTTAAAAATTACATCATTTTAAAATATTAACATGATTTTTTTTTTAATCGGAATTATGATTTTTTAATTTGTTTATTTTTGACACAGCTTGAAGAATTTCTTCCTTTTCTTTGAAAAATTATGTCTTAATTTTTTTGTTGAAAAAGACTAAAATTAATTTTGTCTTTTTCTTCTCAATAGAAGAATGTGCATTTTTTTAAAGTCTGTCTTTGCTGACCAGCATCATCTGAGACTTTAGCCGTTCCTTCAATCATTTCCTGAACAAATGCTGCTTCCTTTAATAATTTTGAAGCACTATCCAACGGCTCATCCTCTTCCTTACGCATAATTTTAAATTATTGTTCTTCTATCACCATTCTTTTCTTTGCCAGCTGCTTTAAATTTTTTTCTCTGCTTCCAGTTTATATTTTTCTTCCCAGTCCATCTCTAAATTTTCTTGTGCCTTACGTTTTATATCTGTCTTTCTTAAAAAAAAGTTTCCGACGCCACAGGATTGAAAACTGTGCTGTTTAGCTCGATTCTTAGACAGTTTTCCTAGAAAGTTCGGATCAGAAAAATATGAAATTAACATTGTTTGTTCTTTATTGTATTCCCTGGACAATTATTAAGATTTTTTTCCGATACGGCTATTAGTTTAGGGTTTATTAAGAGTCAAAATTGAAGAAGCGAAATTTCTTCCGCGAGTGAGCAAAAAACACATACAAATTTTGAGTCTTAAGCCGTGAGTTTTTTTTTTTAAGTACATCTCAACGTAACTTTTTGCAGCTTGTTGAGTATTTTTAAAAATTCCAGTTTGGTTCTTGATAATATTTTTTTTGAAATTCAGGAAAAATAGGGACATTTTCGTTTAAACTGTCATATCTATATCTTATTACTATTAGTTTTTAATTTTGAAAATATCGCAGTATATCTCAGAATGTACTCTTTCTTATGGCACAATTATTTCTAAAATTGGTTCATAAATAAATTCGATGCAATCAAAAGTTAGTCACAAATTTCATATTTTTTATTTCGCGGAGAAGGTTTCGCAGTCAGGTGTGGGTTGTATTTTTGACTATCGGGTTTGCCAAATATCAAATTTATCGTAGCAACAATTGCCATAAAACGATTTCTTTTCATTTGGCGAGGAAAATGGCTCGCTGTTTTCACTCTGCCCTCAGACGGTTTACGGACAAAGTACAGATTGTAAAGTTAGGAGATTAACACGGTTTACTTAAAATTGTACAGGACAAAAGATGTAGAAGGTTTTTTACTGATACGGCTGTTAGTTTAGGGTGCAATAAGTGCAAAGTAAAAAATAAAGTGAAATCACTTGCGAAAGGAGTATTGGTTTGCGAAGCAAACCAGACGGGACTACGTAGCAATCCCCGAGGGTGGTCAAGCATAACCGAAGAGGGGGCGAAGCCCTTGCTGTGACGTCACGAACCGGAAAGTCAACTCAGGATTATATGAAATATTAATTATACGAATTATTAATTACAGGATTATACGAATTATTTCTTTTCCCTGCATCAAAGCGATTTCCGGAGTGAACCAATGATTACGCGGAGTTGCGGATTTTCGATTCTTTAGCGTAGAAACTCTGGAAGTTTCGGAGCACTTGGCAACTCTGCTAATGTCTCGCAGTCTGAAGAAATGGTTCCAGTAAACATCAATATGCTTCATTCAAATCCTTCTTCCTCAAATTCTCTTGAGTAATTTCCACTCATCTAGTAGTATGTCTGTTGGGACATCCCATAGCATTGCTCTTGCAAATTCTAATACTTGTCGAACACTCTCGCTACTGAGTCTCTCAAGAGGACCAAGACAGGATAAACTTTTAAGGAGAGATGAACTGAAGGAGGACTTCTTCAAAAGATATTTAACACTGGCACTGTAATGATTTTGAGCCCTTAGAAAAAATAAATTCCTTTCCTTCTCTTTCACATTCTGTAGCGCTCTAGAAATTTGATCTCCAATCACAATATCTGCCAGAGGCAACAGTTTCTGAGGACATTATCTTCCAATTTAGTCATTTTCAAACCTCGAATAAATTCCTCTTTGTAGATCCTACCCAAAATTGTTCTTGTCAACAATTCAAGTTGAGAATGCAGGGTTTAAGTTTTAGAGGTTCCTTTTTCTGAAGAAATTCGGTCACACGATTAAATATACTTGTACTTGATACGACAAATATCACTTCGGCCTTCATAGTTTCTCTTCTAAGTAAATGAACAATATTTTTATTGCCTGATCTTTGTATCATGTTTGGCTTCTTTATTAGAATATAGTCAAGGAAATACCTTCGCACTGCAATCCACTGTTCATGTAACCTTTCAGCAGCTGGCTTTAGGCTTAGCCACTTGCTTGAACAATGCTTTATGAAATGGTGAGTGGGAAGTTTCAAGTCTTCTTGAATTTGTTTGTATGTTGACCAACGCTTAGGCCACTGATTAAAAAATCTATGAATAGTTAAAACTAGTTCAGACACATCTTCCCCAAACTCTTTTAGACCTTTAAGAAAAGCCTTATGTATTGTGTGAATATTACATGTCCCAATGTTAATTAGTTCTTTTTTGGGGGTAGAAAGTAATGAGTCATTAATAGTTTCTGACTTTCACTAAAAAAACTCAAGAATTTGTAATAATCAACTTCCGATGATAACAGAGAATGATTTTCAATACGTTTGCAACGCTCTTTTAATATTTAACCCTCTGGATACAGAGACGGACGAAATTTTTGCAATCTCTGGTTACGGAGGGGTTTGGAATCTTTCAGATCTCGAGCTCCTGAAGAAACGGCTGAAGTCCATTAAGATTTCCATGCCCTCATTTCTGTGCCACAAAGAGAGCAGCGTGTGAATAGCCTCCGTTCCGTAGACAGGAACATCAGGGTTCTCGATGGGGAGCTTTGAGCGCTTAGAATGTGTGAGAGGTTGATGATGTATCCAATTAAAAACTTGGCTGAGGATACCCCTTCGAGTGTAAATTATGATACATATAGAAGGTTCCACCGTCCTTTCAGAGTTTACCCTAACGTATCTATACCTTCTAGACCATAATCAGACCCACAATATACCTGGGATCCTCCTGGGTTAATGTTGCGTTAATATCAGCTTGATCCATCCGGTCTCTTCACCTCTCCACTCTCGTCTTATTCCAAAATCCGAAAAAAAAAATGGGTCTGTTGAGACCGCTCTCAGATTTGTGTATGGAGGATGTTATCACCCTTTTAAGTGACCACTGGCATTGATCACCATTTACGAACTGTCAGCGTCTGACCTCCTGGAGGGTTACTCCTATTGTTCGACCCTGTCGACCAGTGATATCTATCTTGCGCCAAATGATACGCCACACAATTCTATGAAAGGAAAACGTTAGTCGTAAATGCCACTCAAGTTAGGTAATTAGGTAAGAAGGGTCGGACATGCAGATGGCCCTGCTTCCCTTAAACTTCGCCGCTTCGTTTTACTGATAGCCTTTTTCTGTGGGAAAATTTCCAGAACTTGCTGCTAATACACCGCGAGCAACATGAAGTATCCTTTTACAATTAAAACGGTACGCTTTTGAATCCATTCTTGCGGTGGAATGTAGCGCGCATTTCAAAATTGAATTCATACGAACCCTGTTTTTTTTTAGAGGAAATGAATTTTTTTAACTGTGCACCAAAAATGTTTCTTCTCTAAATAAAATTTAAGAACTTAAAACCCCTGAAAAGGTGACAAAATGTCAAAAAGTGACAAAAAATAAAAAGGTGACGTGTTAGGAGCCCTGTATATATTGTATAAACAGTGTGTATATTAGATAAACAGTAACTTAAGAGTCCACTTTTGATACTAATAAGACGGTAAACTTTTTTGTTTTAATAAGATTAATTTAAGTTAATCACTAATATGACTGCCTAAAAATATCACAAGTTGAATTTACCAAATAACTTTTTAAACTTTAAAACCAAAAATTGTTTGGTACTCACATAATTTATTAGTTTGAAAATTATCTTTAAAGAACACAATATATAATTTAAAACACTAAATGGTAAACTATAGAATGAATAGACAACAAATAGACATTGAATGCTGATGCTCTACCTTGTGTGAGGGTTAACATTTCAACAACTTTCTTTGAAGGGATGTTTTTTAATCCAAAAACAGAATGAAGAACTCTTAAAGGCGATTGTGTTTGCAGATGAGATAAAATATTTCTAGTCTTGTTCTGAATTTCATCGGAGGTTGCCTCAGGATGCCCAGTTCTAAAATATAAAAAATCTATTTATGAAGTTTTACCTACATTACTGAACATACTGCACTTAACACAAATGGAAAATTGTATTCAAGTTATTCTATAAACTACACAGTAATTACTCACTTATAAAAGTCCACACAGAGTTCTGTCAAAGCTGCATTTAATTTAAACTTGTTACAAGCTTGAACAAGAACAGTATCAGAAGTAGGCTGAAAATAAAATTTAGGAAATGAAAATAGTATACTTGAACAATTTTATAAGCAAATAAATTAAATATTATATCTCAAAATACTTGGTTTCACAACACTACTAAAAATATTTGAGAACCCTTGAAAACAAAGAATGCAAAAGAACAATTACAAAACCTGCAGTTAATAAGCCAAAATAAAATAAAGAATTCTTTAAACTTTCTATCCTTTGATTGCTTAATATATTACTTCTCAAAAGCAGCTATTTACAAACCTTTCTCATATCATAGCACAAGTCACTGCGGGCTAGCCCATACCCGTGGTGTAAGGTATTAATCTGGTGGAATATTTTCCGCAGATTTCAAATACGTTGAAGATATATTCAATTTAAAAATTATTTATTTAAAGAAAATAATATTTTTAGGTATCAATCTAAACTGAAATTTTCCGCAGATTTGAAATCCGTTGAAATTTTTACTTTATCTTTAACGGTCTTGGAGATAGAAAAAAGAACTGTGACAATAAATCATTCTTTGGGCAAAATCAAAGCGGATACGAAAAAATTATTTTTCTCCTCGTTCTGTCCAAGGAAAAAAACTTGGCATGTATCCAACGACTGAAGTGGCAAGGTCATTTCCGCATTTCTTCTCTCTCTGGTAGAAACGCGTTACAAAAACAATGGAGAATAAAACTATTAAATTCATTTTTTAATTTTCAAGATTGAATTTTAAAATTTCGCCACGACCCAAAAATTGCAACAAATTTGGACTACCTGTGTGCCAAATCTCATTGCTGTAAGTGCCATAGATCATCAGGATTTTGTGGTCACGAAACAAACACTTCCTTTTATAATAGTAGAGATACGTGAACTAATTACTAAAATTCAATGGCACACCAAAAATATATTATATTTTTTACCGATGATAAAAAAATAGGTCTAGTTTTGATTGTATAAAAAATAATAACAACTGCCTACCCTTTTTGCAATCTTTTTGAAACAATTTATTTATGACACTTCGCAATAAAAACAATAAGTAAAATTATTCACAAGGATATTTAATAACCCTTGTCAAAAGCAAAATTAAACCATTAAAACAAAATAAATTTTGCATAATATAAACATCTGCAATGCACCCAAGGGTCATTTTGTGTGGCGCACCAGTTGGAAATCACTGCTCTGAAGTAAAAACTGTTCCTAGGTTTTAAAAATTGTATGTATCTATTGATAAGACACAACAAAGTAATATCCGAATTTTCATTAAATCAATACAGTAGCAATGAAAACTAAATTCTTAAAAATAGTAAGTACAGTGGTACCTCGGTATACAACTGCTTTGGAATAATAAGTCCAACTTGATATACATCCTGTTTGGATGCGAAAAATTTTGTTTGGTACATGGCCTTTGCTTAGAATATAACTCGAGTGCATCAAACGGTGCATGCTTACATCCTAGATCGACTGAATTCGGTTTTTGGAAATGGGTGAGGGGGTAAGAGCTGTCATCTCTGATGCGACTATCAATACAACTGTTTGTACCATTCAATGAACAGCCTGTAATATCTCTGAAATTTCATGCTATTTTGTATTTTGCTTAAATGTTTTGTAAATTTATTAACCATGAGTTTTAGAAAGTTAATAACAAGAGCCAAGGAATGAAGAAAATGGTTAGGATCACCATGGAGGTGAAAACCGATATTGTTGAAAAATATGAAGCTGACATGCGTATCCAGAACTTGGCTGCAGTATACTGTATGCCAAGAGTGACTGTATCTATGATTGTGGAAAACAAAGATGTTATTAAATCTGTTAATGTTGCAAAGGAGGTGAAATCGATTAGCAAACAAAGATCTCGGCCATTACAGCAAGTCAAGAAATTGCTTTTAATCTGGATAACAGAAAAACAGTGTGCTGCCGATAGCGTATCAGAGGCAATGATTTGCGAAAAGGCAAAAATGATGCATGCCGATCTTTTGAAAAACTAGGCAGAAACGAGCCAATAAAGTGAAGTGATTAAAGCCAGCCATGGCTGGTTTGATAATTTTAAGGAAAGAACTGGTCAACACAGTATTGTGAGGCATGGAGAGTGGACGATATTGCCTCTGGATGTGAGCGATGTGGAGGAGGTAATGGAGGGGCACAAGTAAGAGCTGACTAGTGAGGAACTTGAGAAGTAGGAGCACAACACTAAGATATAGATACTCACTTCAGCCTCAGAGGAGATAGAGGATTACCCCTACTTCATTAATCAAGGAAATCTTTGCTAAATGGATGGATGTCAAAAACTTTGCAGAGAAGTACCACCCCAACAAAACTCAAACAAGCCATAATAGCATAGTCTGCAATGAACAGACATTGCCACATTTCCAAAGCATCCAGAGGAGAAGGCAGAAATAATGTTTTTTGGATAGAATTTTAGTAAACATCAAACCTGATGAGATGTTCCTCAACCAGGTCCAAGTAGGGAAAGGGGACAGTAAAGAGAAAATTAAAGTTAATTAAATTTTCATTTATTTCATCTAACTGCTTTTGTATTTATGTATTTTTAATATTAAGCAGTGTTTAAATTATTTTATACAACCCCTATCAATGTATTTTCATGGAAACGGATTAATCGCTTTCCCTTTATTTCTTATGGGAAAAATTCATTTGGTATACGTCCTGTTTGGTATGTCCAAGGATTTGGAACGGATTAAGGACGTATACCGAGATGTACCACTGAATTTAATTAATCTTTATATATTTAAAAGTACATAACATTTTACAATCCCTAACCAGATTTTATATTTCATGGAAAGAGTATATACAATTCAAAAAAATTTGAGACGTTAGATTTCATTGAAGCATTTAGAAAAATGTACTTTTACAAGTACATTGGAGAAGAAATAAAATTCTCACTAAATTATGTGAAATGCTGAAATATTAGAAGGGGTAAAACTCTCTCTGTTTAGTATATAAAATATTTTTTTTACAAATACATGCCTCATTCCAACTCTTCACGGCCTCAATGATATTCATAGCAGAGACATCATCTTTGCAAATGCTCCATGACAAAAGTAAAATCAATGGCTTCAAACGAATAAATAAACTATCCTGTATCACTTTCTGGCCAATTGCCCAGTTACCATCTAAGATGCTGTTTATACAAAAGTCCTGAAGAAAGAAATATAACCATTAGATACTGACAAGTTTTTTAAATTATAAAATAAGTTTAAGTACAAACGAAGACGGTAAAATAGTATACAGTATTGAAAATATACATCTCCAAATATATTCATATTATCATAAGTATGTAGTTTATTTTACAAAATGAAGTTATCACAGATGGTGGTTTGTTCCACAAAAATAGTATTTACCCACTTCAAGTTAAAATGAAAGATAAACTTTAAAAATTCGTTTTACAGACAATATTGACAGATTAAATGGGTTTTTTTTAAATTAAACCCCTTAAAGCATTTGCCCATGTCTAACACAGGCAAATTTGCACATGCCGTGTCTCACATGGGCAATCTTGTATCTTGCGTTATTTCATTTCGAATGCCCGTCTGAGATCCGTTCTAGTAAAAATAGATAGGCTAGATTATAATTAAACATATTTACCATAGATGGCAGCATTTTTTTTGTGTAAACCACATGTTGCATTTTGATGATTAGCTCTAATTTTGCTAGGAATTCTTTGTTTTAAGCAGTTGTTTGGTGTGGAAAAGGTAATATATCCATTTTTATTGGTTAAATATCATAAAAGTAAACAGTTAACCATAAATTAATTGCCATTAAGTGTTTTTGTAACTTGTTTAGAAAAAGTTATCCAAGAAGGGTAAAAAAACGAAAGAAACAAGATACTATTGTAGGAACTGAATTTGCTCTACTCTGAATAGTGCTAAAAAAAAGACGATGGTTCGGGGGTTTTGTACGCGACTACATCTACAATCAGTGCATATTTTGAAATATATAATAATTAAATATAAACAAAAATAGAAAAATTATATTTGAAAATATTTGTTCTTCATCCTAACGCTAAAAATAATAAAACTCACCATTATGTCTTGAAGAAAGTGTGATGACGACTTTACACAACCTAAAAGAGCATCTTGATGCGAAAAAACACCATCAGACGTACAGCACCTTGGACGGTTTTCTTTTTCTGCATTGTTAAAATTGGGGGATTCCTTTTCTTGTAAGTCACAAAAATACATTAAAAGGTCAGGGGATGAACGACAAAAGAGAGCCTGGTGCACTTTTGTAGAATCTAAGTTTTTAGCCTTACACAAATGAAGAATAAATAATAATATCTCATCAGTATATTTCCTCTTCTCAATATTTGCAAAACACTCAGGCAGAATGCTGAGCAAGAAATAAACTTTAGATCTCAAGTCTTTCAAATGTTGCACATTATCACTCTTTATTGACTTAGATTTTATTGACTTAAGAGTGCTCATAATATGTTGAGAATGAATATCACATATAACAGTATTTATATTTGTTTCCAAATGCATGTAATTTGGAGCACACATCATTTCTAAAAGTTTTGAAACGGCAGCTGTATTTTCAGAGAATGCAGCTTTAAGAAAAGATATATTTTTACTGGAAATTTTAAAATTAAAGTCCACTATTTTTAAATTTGATGTTCCAGCTTGAATTTTTAAAAGATGAGAATAAATCAACGACAATTCCTGCAAGAAAAACATTTGAAGGAGTTATACAAGAGGAAATAAATATTTATCATTAGCATTGCATGCAATATTTCAGTAAAAAAAATGCAATGTTTCAAATGCAATATTTCAGTAAAACTGAAATTCTAAATATATTCACAGACAAGCGAAGAGTGCATAATTAATCTATGAACTGTTATCAAAAATATTAATAGCATAACAATTATGCGGAGAATTATTCAGATTTTAACTAATCTTAAAAATATGTAATAAATATCCACTAAGCAGTTTTTCCTACATTGCAACAAAAAAAAATGAAGTAACTAGTTTACATACAAATTAAATGATATAGATTAAAAAAATTAACTTTTTTATATTTGTGCTCTTTACTGTCGCAAATAAAACTTTTACTAGTTAAAATGACAGATTAAACCATGAGAAAAATAAGATAAAAAATGTACACTTTGGTCAAAGCTGTCACCTAATACATATATAAAGATGCAATTAAATCTATTCATAATTTTTTAAGATTTCAATCAAGTGTAAAGCCTTTGAGCACTTTGTATATCTCTCCCAAAATAGACTACAAGCAAACCTCACATAGATTTATCTAAGAAGAACTATTCTTTATCTCAGGCTAGAAAATTTAGTTTTTCATTTGCTGGTGATGTTAATGAGTTGATAACTTCAAAAGAATGTAGCTAAACCATTACCATTGTTTCCCAAGAGTAATAGTGCTTTCATAGCTAAACTGAATTAGTTGTAAATAAAATAATTAACTTTGAAAAAGAGGGATACATTTTTAATCTTAGCATGCCAGAAAAAGAATAAAACTGACAGACTAAAAAGCATAGAGTTTCATCCTAACTAGACAAGAAATTATACGTAGAGCATAATTCAACTCAAAGGCTCGCTTCAGATTGGTAATTTATATGTTTTCTGTACTGTCAGTATATGCATGCAAATGTCAGATATTCATGTTTTATGTCAGCAGACAAATTATTGCCAAACAGAATCAGCTCTGATCAACTCTTAAGTTGGAAAAAAGCAGCACTAAAAGTCATGTGCTAAAGGTTTTGGATACTACACACAGAAGATTTTTTGAACCGATACAAGCCACATGAAATAACAGTGGTCTACAACTCTAAATGTTAAGGCAATTATAAATAGTATGCAAACAAATATTAAGGAAAACATCAGAAATGTACTGAAAAATAATAAAATTTATTGTTAAGCTCAGAAAATTTATGTGGCAGTATTTTTAGAGTAAAGTAAATATATAACTTTCTTAGTAGTAATACAAAAAGCTTACTCCTAATGCTGGTTGAGAATTTCTAAAAAATGTCTCCAGTAAAATGTTGAAATCTGCTCGTTTTCTCCATGATTTTGCTTTGCTCTTAAATTCAAAAAGAATTAAGATAAATATACAATAAGCACAAATATTATAACATTTTTAATGGTATCTATGAGTGTAAGATGAAAGATAGAAGAAAAAAAATTTATGTAGAAAGAACATGAAAATATAAAACATATTTTGCATTTAATACTGCTTTCCTCTAATTTACCAACTTTTTTCTGTTACATGCTCTAATATGAGTCAAAATACAAGTTTTAAGCTGTATTGCATTCCAAACAGGGCTTCAGATTTGCCAGCTTCAGGAAAAAAAAATCATAAACTAGCCATAAATATTAAAATAACAATTACATGGAACATACAGTTAATTTGAATCACAACAAGCATCAAACATTAGCATTGAGTACCTGAAAAATTATGAATTTTTTAAAACAAAACAGGTGAATTGAATAAACAATAATTAATCTGAATTTAGTTTTGTGTTGTTAAAAAACTATGTGCATATAAATCAATAAATTATTAAACTTTGAGCAACTAAAAGACAAAAATATTCTTTGTTTACCTAAGGAGAGCACAAAATACATATGGCCAATTAGACAATATTCATAAGAAAAGAAAGATTAAGAAATATTTACTTTTGTTATATCATACAACTCACCACATATCCTAAGTCCAAGAGCAATTGGCATGATAAAAAACTAACAAAGCTAGGGCATGACACAGTTGACCAGGCAGACCTAAAATAAATATAAGATTCATTAGCAGGGTTCAGATTTTGTTGACCTAACAGAGATGAAAAATGACCTAAAAAATACATTAGCAAAGCATTTTCTATTAGATGTTAACATCTTTTACAGACTAAAAGATTTTTACACACACTTGTATTTGTCAAAATTACAGAAAACAGTTACGACAGAGTGATGTATGACAGTCATTGAGGCATTCTTCCACTGCAGTGCATAGTGTAGAAATTCACAAGGGGAGTCAGAAAATTCCAGAAAAAAATCATTTATGTGGGTTCGAAAAAGGTAAATCGGCCGAGCCCCCAAATATATGTGGGTTTGAAAAAGGTAAATGATAAATAACTCTTAAAGTTTAAATTTAAGTTTAATTACAAAATTAATGTATTTACAGTATATTTACAAACATCTTTGACAATTGAGAATATCCGACAACTAAGAGGCCATCTGCCTAAAAAGTCATGGGCCGTCTGCCCAACTGCTAGCTTTGGTGTCTGGGGGAACATCTGTCTCATTGCTGCGGTCGCTTCTGAGCGGACGCTTCCTCTAGGTGGCGTTACTGCTGCGGACGTATCAGGCTTTAGCGCGCTCGTCGCACAATCCCACATTTATTCAATACAAGGATGTGCATAATGTGTACATCATAGTAAACGTGAAAATTAAGAAATTTTGTAAGTGGCCAGTGGCTACAGAATTTATTCAATTCAGTGCCTACTTACAAGCATTAACATATTTTGTAGAATACATATACATTATATATGTGTCCAGACATTTTTCTTTCTTTTTTTAAAATTTATTTTAAGGTTCTCAGAAAGAAAGAAAAACATAAAATTGGAGGTTCCACCACATAATCTAATGTTTTTAAGAAAGTGTGCCGACTGTAGCAAAATTTTTCAGTCTCCACATTGAAACATTCAGTCGCCATGTGGCGACCGTTAATTTTCATCTTTACATCATAGAGCATGGAAGGGTTCTGCGTTGAGTGTAGGATATTTTGAACAGCTCTGAGTTCCTCATTCAAAGGGATCTGAGAAGAGGGAGAAGTTAAGAATTTGTCTGCTAGTAGGTTGAGGATTTAGAGGAAGATTATTGAATTCAGGGACCAAAGAAAATATATTTGGCAGCTTCAAAAAGTTGTATGTGTTCATCTTTTGAAAAATCTTAAGTGTTGTGGTGGAGAAATAAATGGATCGGTGATAGAAAGGAAGAAACAAACTTGAGTAGGTGAAAATCAGTTTGTAGCCATAGTTGGCACAGTGGGAAAGCAGTGATAAGATTTACTGGGGACATATAGGATTCCAGGTGTCAATAGCAGTGAGAGAAAAACCAGTGAGTGAAAAAGAAAAAAGAAGTTATTCTGGAACATTAACATTAATCAAATTTATAAACATGTGATATATTGTTTTCTTTCTTTCCGCATATGGAAGGATCGAACTCACAACTAAATGCCGACACACTTCAAATAGGTACTCCATCCACTGGAACTCTGTATGTGCTCTAGACAAAAAAAGATAAGGAATAGGAAGCTCAAAGGCAAATAATATAAATTATTAAAACTACAATAAAATAGCTTTATATTTAACTGTAATATTTTATTAATGTTTGCGCTTTAAAGTGAACAGGTGAAGAAAATGCAGTTAAAATGTTCTGTTTGAGAATATTTTTATAGAATATTATAAAAAACAGGTAAAGTTGTAGTTGTTCCCTAGCTTTTTATTTACTTATTTACAATAATCTTAGTTTTTATGCAAAATCGTTTCTATTGCAAAATAAGAGCAACCACATTAGTTATGATCCCCATTTCTATGGAATAGATGTAAACTTTTAAATGCTATAATGTAAGATTGAAATGAATGTGATTGATTACTTGAATTCATGTTACTTTGTTCTTGATAGATACGAATAATTTGCATCCAACTGAATATATTTGTATAGTGGTCATTTCTTTTTTCAAAATACATTCGATATTTTCTTGTTTGAAAGGATCACCTGTTTCAATAAAGTTGTCTGTGGACAGTCTTACAAAAGGAAAGATTGGTTCTGCATCTTAGGAATCTTTCAATTACAAAGTTTTTGACTCAAATGAAAACGACACAGGGTGGATGTGTGAAATTTCAAATAACATTTATTCTTTACACACAAAACTAAATGAAATTGATATAATTCTATCTTAACAAATCAAAACCAGAATCGCCAGAATATATCGTTCCAACCAGAGCATTAATTGGGTGCCTTATATTAATTAATACTTATATAGTTGAACAAAAAAATTTTTACCTCGCAATGTTTGGATTCTTGGCAATATTTTGTAAAGTGGACACCAATAATTGTTTGTCATCGTCATTTGGATTTTCATGGTTTATTAAAGCGAAGGCACACGATCGAGCTAACTCCCACTGCCCTAAATAAACATGGTTACAAAATTCTCTATAAAGAAAATCTGTCATTTTGATTTGATTTTACTTCATTTGATGGCTAAGGTTTCTGAACGTGATTATGACATCCCCCTGCACATGACAAAAATTGTAAACACAGAGATTGTTGCCATATGGAGAGTACTCTTAACATATTTTGGAATGGATGCGTTTCCTGATATGGCAAAATTGATCATAAAATTATCTTAATAATTATTCAGAGATTTGAGTGCGCTAACAGCGATGTTCTGACTGAAACTGCCGCAGTATTTCCGTACGACGTTAATTAAAATACCTACCTACCTGATTAAAAATTCGCCCACCCTACTACTACTTCAAGAATTTTCAATCAAAAACTATTTACACATATTTATCATTTGTTGATTGGCAACAGCGCCAATTGTACACAATAAACGTAAATAGACATTGAAGGGTAAATTTTTAAAAACTTGAAAAAATCCTATAAAAAGCATATAACTAGCCATGTTTTCATCAGTTGCACGTTTTATTCGGCCTGTGAAGCATTTACGGTCTTCATTTTTCTTGAAAAATACAAAATTCTTCTCGACAACACCGAGAATTTTATCTGCTACTGATGCAGGTAAACAAGAGTTAAAACCCACAATTAGACCGACAAATGCGATGAAAACAGCCCAGCTAAGTGAATATGGACTGTTCGTCGCTGAATGTCTTCCCAAATATGTCCAGAAAGTGCAAATAGCTCTTGGAGATGAATTGGAAATTATGATTTCACCTGAAGGAGTTGTTCCAGTATTGACGTTCCTGAAGGATCATCACCTTGCTCAGTTTGAATCCCTGGTTGATATCGCTGCTGTTGATGTACCGACCCGAGAAAATAGGTTTGAGATTGTGTATAACCTCTTGAGTTTAAGATACAACGCAAGGATCCGAGTGAAAACCTACACAGATGAGCTCACTCCTATTGATTCTGCTTACGAAGTTTTCAAGGCTGCTGACTGGTACGAGAGAGAAATTTGGGATATGTTCGGTGTATATTTCGCGAATCATCCCGATTTGAGAAGAATTTTGACCGATTATGGGTTCGAGGGGCATCCCTTTCGCAAAGATTTCCCTTTGAGTGGATATGTGGAAGTTAGGTATGACGATGAAGTCAAGCGAGTCGTTGTTGAACCATTGGAGTTAGCCCAAGAATTCAGAAAATTCGATTTAGTAGGACCCTGGGAACAATTTCCTGCTTATACCGAGGAATCTTCTACAATACAAGATGTACCCTTACCCAGTGAAAAAGCCGAGAAGAAATAAAAACATGTATAAACTATAGCTCCTATTAGAGAAATTCAAATTACTCGATTATCCTTCAAATATAGCGACCTTAATAAATGTGTTATTAGCTATAAAGTTTTATTTATTTGAATCTAAAAACATCACTGCTTTGAATGGTCAAATGTAAACTGCTGAAGTAATAGAGGGTTAATGTGTAACCTTTCGTGTTTTTCAAATAATAAATGTTTTTGAAGTGTCAGATTAAATTATATTTTTGATGAACACTGAAAAAAGCAATACATAACAAATATTAAATTCCCTAAAGTGGGTTTTGGAGTTTTAAGTACTCTTTTTTTCAATTCGGACAAATATAAAACTTTTCTCAGTAATTGAAGATTGGAGAAGTATTTTAGAAATTATTTTTCAAATCCTAGCGAGGTATAATGTATATTGGTTTCTTAGTTTAAATCTATCCAATGTAATTGTTTACCTCTTGGACATGTATACAAAAAAAAAATTCTCTTAATTATGCAGTTATAGTTGAAAATTTATGCAAACTTTTCATTGACACATGCTGATAAATAATGTATGATCTATAAATAAAAGGTTTTAAGTTTTTCTTTGTTAAAAGTTTTCTAAGCCATGTCTCTTCACGTCAGAACTATTGGCCTGTTCATCAATTGATGGCAGAAGATGGACATATAATAAAAATATTTATCAATATTTTCAGTTTAACTTTGGTATGTACCTTAATTCAAGAAATTAAAACCACAATGGTTAGGTGTGTAATTAATGATCCACAAATAAAAAATTAACACCTTAAAAAGTACTTAAAATCATTTGCCAAGGCTAAATTTGTAATAAAACAGCCTTGAAAATTTCATTTAGTCCACAGGAGTGATTGTCATGCAATGTATAAATGAAAATAGAATTTGTGAATAGCATTAATTATATTAGCATAATTTGAATTCAAATATTGAGATATTTCTGTTTTGCTAGTGTTAGTATTTTGTTAACCTTTTTTTAAACTTCTGATGTTTTTGAGCATGTTATTCTTGTGATTCAAAAGCAACATGTCGCTTATATTAACTATTAATACAATTAGTTATTTCCAAAGTATTTTTCTTCAATAGCTTTATTTACACCGAAAAACACGCATTAAGCAGTTTTGTAAGAAACATAACTCATTGAAGTACTAAAGTATACATAGTGAATTTAAAGAAAAGGGCTACTACAATATCGTCAAGACATTCTACTTTTGTTCTTGAATCTTAAAATGTGGCAAAAATATAACTTAGTTGTTTTAATTTTTCAATTTTAATGTATCATTTTGTTTGAGGCATTAGTTTTCCAAATCTGTCCCCCAAATAGCTTAGGATCTTAAGAATCAACAGTTGTAGAGTTTAAGCAAACATAGTTTCTGCTTGGCGATTTTACTTTTTAAACCATAGTATGTGATTAATTTTGTCACTTTTTATACGAGTGGTTTTACTAATTTTTCCTTTCTTATGGCAAAAGGGAGATTGCTTCACTGTATGTTGAGTTTTTATGCTTTCCCTTTTTGATAATCTAAAATTCTCCATTTGTATTCTGAAGTACAAGAGTATTCACGTTGTGGAAGTTCAATATTAACGAATAATGTGGTCGCCAAAGTTTGGTACCTTGCTAATCTTTGTCCTTGATATGGTGATAGAAAATTGAAACCACATCAAGTCCGTAACGTAATAATGCAGATGCGAAAAGAAGGCCTTAGAGAAATATTTTTGCAGAAAGGTCGAAAGCTGATTACAGGGGAAACGGCTGCTTTGCAGAAAATCATGTGCGGAGATCACCAGAAGCGATAATATATTTCGCCAATTTGAAATTGCGTGTTGATTGTTGCCGCTCTGGCACCAAGGGTAGTTGGTAATTTTTAATTGACGTCGTATTGGAGCAATACAACGAATAATTAACGACGGTCCAGATAAGGTAATTTTAGTTAACGTCATACTAGAGCAACACAGCGGGCTATTGACGACGGTCCGGGATCAGTGCCTTAAGGGAAAGATCCGAGGACAACACCTAGTAATTTTGAACCGCGCCAACCCAACGTGAGGACTTCCGGGAGCCTCTACACCATACGCTTAGAAACATTCAAGCATTGTCCCGGATTCGAACCAGGAACCTTCCGATCGGTAACCTCTTCGAACTTGGCATGTAGTTTCAACATGAAAAAAAGAGGAGCCAAATCAAATTTCTCTTACAGGAAAATTGTTTTCACATTTTACTCTGAAAAACTCATTGGAATTGTTTTGTACTAAATAACAAGTTTGTGCTAAAAAAATTAAAAAAGAAGAAAAGGACAAAAAAAGTCTTCAAGTTTCTAAAAAATTAAGTAGAAAACTAAATAGAAACAGTATTGAATAAAGATACAACCGAACCAAGATTTTGGCAAAAAGCATTTCATTTCTGGGTGACAGGAATTCTTCTCTTCAACTCGGTGTTTACTTATCACGTGATGTAAACACGAATACCAAAACAAAAACACCGTTTGATTTCGAACTTGAAACAGCGGGATTTTTAAGTGTTCTGATATAATTTTAAAATGTACCTTCCTGTTTTTACCATGAAAACAGTATTTGCAGCTTTTAAGAATCATTTCCAAAAGAGATCTTTCTTGAAGATGCCTGCTGTATGATGGACTTTTTAAATTGAATGTACTTGGTTCTGACTTTTGGGTTCTTCATCCAAGGATCTCCCGTCGTATTTTATTTACTTTTGTTATTACAATGGGATCATTTAAGATCAAACGCTTGAATTTGCCACAAAATGTGATAAACATGATGGAAAAGCAAAATTTAAATTCCTGTAAGGTATAAAAATGCGTTTGTATTTATAGAAAGAATTCAGGTGGAGTGGTCGTTCAAAACCATACGAGCTTAATGTTTACTAAGATTATATTAGTTGCATTATATATCGAAATCCATCTAACTTCAGATTGGTATAAAATACAATAGATTCTTGCTATTTAGTGTAATATCTAGTTTCCAGATAACAAGATTATGAATGAAATTACATTGTTTGCAGCGTTTTTCATTTTTGTTATTTTGAATTTTTCCTTGAAGTTCTGACTTAGCTTGCATGTCACGTTATGAGTGCTTCTGTCCGAAACCATAATGCATTTTTACTTGTAAACCAATAAAGATGTAATGTTAAACCTTTAGAATTTTATTTGTTGTTGATTATTATGTTATGTTACTTACAATAGTGACTCAAAAAAGTATTGGGGCGCGACCAAATTTTGAAACTGTAGCTTTTTTACTGCATACGTATATTATCTTGGAACTAAACATGAATTAATATGCAAATAATTAAATAAAAAGTAATAGTAAAATTAACTATGAAAATTTGCATATCTTGTGTTCATAATGAAAATAAGGGTTAGTGAAGTATTGGGACACTGGATCAAATTAGCTTTTAATGCGGTTAGTAAAAAATGAAACCTTTTTGAACCTAATTTACATTTGTTGAATCTATTGGACAGTGCTTTTAAGTGATTTTCACAAATTATTATTCTTGAGATTCTCAATGCTAATTTTTATTGGAAATCTTAAATGTGTCAATTCTATATTGAAAATAATCCTAAATATTTTCAATAGAATTGTAGTCTGGACTTTGTAGAAGAGATAAGGTGAATTTAAATATGATAGGGTCTAGTAATCTACAAATATGGACATTATCTTGACAAAGTTTGTACATCAAAATTTGACAATAGTCCTATTTTTAAACCTTTTCTTTAGAGGTAGTAGTAGGACTTATGTAGTAAAGCTTTATGTACAAATTTAACTTATTAATTCTTGCATTTTACTCTAGGATGTACTCTCTATCACTAAACTGGAATTGCAAACTATGCTTGGATTGAGCCATAAAAATGTAGATAACTTACTACTGGAAATTTGCAAAAAGTGTGTTACTGAGCCTCAAACTGTAAGTTTAAATATGTATTTATTTTTATTTGTCTTGTTTATCACATTTTTTATTGAAGTAAACTAATATACTCCACTCATGTTCCTTTTTTTCTTAATTAAAAATATATGTCAAAACCCTTTTTAATTCAATTGCAAGAAAGCTACTCAAAAGCTGGGTGGTTATTGTTTTGACCCTCGGTTCAATAGCCTCTGAGATTAAATCCCGGTTTAGGTATGGTTGTTTATTGTCACTTTAAACCATAGGTCCAGGTCTAATTCGCCATCATGTTGAAAAAAATTACTATAAAGTAACAAACCAACTGAATAAAAAAAATTAACTTAGAATATTGTTTTGCAACAAAGCAGGAGTTTGATATCAAACAAGTTCATCTTGAAATTATGCTTAATCTTGTGCATTTCTCTTTATTACCTACACTGCAAATCCTATAAAATTTGAACTTTTCTCTTCAGTTCAAATTTAATTACACTCCCAATCACTGCTAATAAGACTTAAATAAAGAATCCCTATTTTAAGGAAACCGTGCTTATTAAAAGCAAGTTGTGAGTGAATAAAAAATATACTAAATACTGGCATTTTTAAAGTTTTCTTGTAAATGAAACAGGAAATTTTAAATCACTTATGAAACATAAGTATATCAGAATTTTTATTTCTTCTGTAGTAGAAATGCAGGTACTGTGTTTTCATAAATTGTCCTTTTGTTTTTATTTGTTTACCATTTTTTTATTTGTTCTAGGGGATATTTTAAAAGTGACATATTATTTATCTGATCATAAGTGGATAATTCTTTGGATAAAAATTCTGCTTCTTGCAACATGAGATATAATTGATGCTCTTGCTATTGTATTTCCATATTAATGTTTGTATGACGTGTTCATATTTATTTCATAATAATCTTTTCCTATACTATCCCTTCATGTTATTTGCTCCTATAACTGAAGTTAACTATATTGGTTTTGCTTGAGCTAAACATTACTTCTGTTTTTTCATAGGCTTACAATATTTATATGAATCAAGAATCCACATTAGCAAATCAATTTTTACCCTCATCCTTACATTTGCTAGATCTTTTGCTTCAGGGTGGTTTACCTCTTGGCAGCATAACGGAAGTAAGTAAAAATTATAATTTTGAATGACTCGTTGTTCTAAAACATGTGATTAATAAATACCTTTAAATAATTTTATTCTTGAAGCCATTTAATAAACTAATCATTATTT
Source organism: Metellina segmentata (assembly GCA_947359465.1). Lineage (NCBI taxonomy): Eukaryota > Metazoa > Arthropoda > Arachnida > Araneae > Tetragnathidae > Metellina > Metellina segmentata. The sequence goes on from OX375879.1 coordinate 107,640,724, forward strand.
GATTTTTGTATTTCTTTATACACTTACAGCGGATAAAACAGTTTCCGTATGATAACGAAAATGGCGTATAACTTATTGTAACTTCTAAAGAAGATCATAGATTCAGAAGCTACAAAAAAATAATTTCACACCAGAGACAATGTATTCTCAACAAGAATTCCTTAATTTTCACAAATAAAAAGTAATTAAAATTTTGAAAAAAAACAGACAAATTAAAAGACAAAAAAAACTTTTCTACGTGCTATGCAAATTGATTAGAACATACAGTCTAGCTGTCCCACATTCGATTATCATAATTATTGGAAGAAAGAAAAAAAACTTCAGAATCATCCTAAACGATTTTTTTGCCAGTGGATCGCCTAATATGGAGGTTCTGAATGCAATTAGAGAGTTGGCGATAAAGTTGAGAAATGACAGTCAAGACAAGAACCTAAAACAATTCAATGAAACTTTAAAGAAAATCCACGGCTTAGCAGCATGCAAACAATTAGGTGCCTTAAAGCATAAAACATGTTCACTCATAAAAAATTGAAGACAATTTATTTTCATATATGTACATGAAACACATATGTTCTAATGGACGATTATGAGGACAAATGAGTTTTATGAACACATGTCTCCTGTGACATTCAACCACCCACATTCCGATCGTGGAGTTTGGATGCCGAAGTGGCTGGTAATAGCCTTTCAGAATTATTGAAATATTCATCCATCAATGCGTTGAATTGTAAATCTGAGTGCCAACATGCCCCCCCCCCCCTGCCTAGGCTCAACCCACCCTTGATTACATCCAATGGAGAATGTGCCAGTGTGTCATCGTACATGGCGGTGAAACAAAGATGTGATCCCCTCAGACGATGCAGAGTTGAAAAGGCAAATCAAACACCTTTTATCGGGGATTTGCAACTTAAACTTCAACTGTGTTGGACCTTATCCGAATGTCCCCTTCAGAAGTGCAAGCCCAGAAGCCTCAAACGGAGGCAGACTTTGCCGTTAGGGGTAGATAGGCGCATATTCTTTGCGGCCTATAATTTTCAGTAGACACAGAGTCCTGTGCTACCAGACGTCCATCCCGGTCAGATTTAGGATGTCCGCCTGAAGTGTAGCCAATATTGGCAGATAGGCACCGATTCTTTGCGGCCTAGAATTGCATATAGCGATACCAATAAACCTAGTGTGATATCAAGCTCGAAGAGTGTTATTTCTGCATGTCCTCATTACCAGGACCTCCCAATTAGTTCTGACAATTGATGTTGAACTGTATGCAGAATGTACATGCATGTAACCATTCAATCTAAACAAAGTATGAGCATACAATTTTCAAATATCAAGTCCATTGACTTAGTGAACATTCTGTATTTCATCAATCAAAATCTCATATTCACTTTGAAATGTGTGACATTAGTTTTCATAAAAGTATATTCATTCTAAAAGATACACTTACCTGATAACACACTTTTAATTGTAAGAGATCAGTATTACACAACACAATGCAGTTTATGGTAACAGAAATTAGTCTACAAAAAGGCAATATCTTTTTACTGAAATATTTGCTTCTATTTCTATAGATTGCTGGTCCACCAGGGGTTGGAAAAACTCAGTTTTGTTTCATGTTAAGTATCTTAGCAACATTACCTACTCCATTTGGCTGCTTGGATGGACAAGTAATTTATATTGATACAGAATCAGCATTTTGTGCAGATAGGTAACTTCTTTAAATAAATAGTATTATGATTCATAGTGTCAATTAATCAATGTTTAAACATTCTATGAGACACATGTTGGACGCTTTATCTTTTGGAGTAAAATTTTTGTTGGATTGTAAATTGTAAGATAAATCTCCCCTGATGTTAAATTTGATGAGGCTTTTCATCTTTCTGAAATTGAAAAGATCTATTGAATCAGTGTTTTTACCCCATTCATTCCTCACATTTGCATCGTAGATCACAATACCTGTTAGATTAAAAAATGGGCCCCTTGTGAAATACAAATGTATTCCAAATATTCAATTTCTAATTTTCAGACTATAAAGTTTACTCTTTTCCTTTATACACTTTTTGTAGTTTCATTTTATATGCAATGAATAACATAAATTTTATCTCTACTATTACTAAAGGAAGTGTTTGTTTGTTTATGTGTACTAATTATCTTGACGAATCTATGGCACTGAAAATAATGGGATTTAGCACACAGGTAGTCCAAATTTTTTACAATTTTTGTGCAAAGCATGTATTTTAAAATTCAATCTAGAACATTTTAAAATGAATTTAATGGAATTTAATTATTATTTTTTTCTTTTGAATGGCAACACCATAAAGATATGACAGATTCTAAATTTATTTTTTCCGTGCATGCCGAAAAACACGTTTTCGTTTGATTTTCGGAGCAAAGCTTTAAATTGTAGAACAAAACAAATAAAAAGTTTTAACTGGAGTTATGTAGTTCTTTTTTCTATCTCCTAGATAATTAAAGATAGAGTAACCATTTTAAAGAATTTGAAATCTGTGGAAAATTTCACATTAGATCAATATCTTGAAAATATGATTTTCTTTAAATAAATAATTTTAAATTGTAACTTTTATATTTTTTCCCATGCCAATTTGACCTCAATTGTGTTCAAGAAATCACAGATTCCATTTCCTGCACTCAAACAATTCCAGCCAAGGAAACCAAAACAAATATAAAAAAAATTTAACTGGCATTATTTAGTTCTTTTCTTGTAAAATCGGGATCATTAAAGATAAATTAAAAATTTCAACAGATTTGAAATCTGCAGAAAATTTTACTCCAGATAGATGCCTTATACGTTTGCTTTTCTTTTAATAAATCATTTTTCAATTAAATATTTATATTTTCACAAGAGATTGTGACGTCGATTGGATCTCTTTGCAATTCGAATTTGGCTGCATTGCAATGACAAGGCCATCACAATGACAAGGCCAGCCTGTAGTGGCTGTTATTCAACAGGCTATGAATTCCTGTTTGGTTTGCATCACAAACCAAATGGGAATTCGTAGCAATCAACGTGGTTTAACAAGCAGTGGTCCCACCTGACCCCACGAAAAGGACTGTCCTGGGCCAGGCCGTGCTGGCCACGCAGTGGCTAGTATTTCCTAAGATTTAGTTCCCATGGAAAAATAAATTTAGAATGCTTCTTCAAGTATAAAACGACTTTTTTTAAGTGTTGGGGAAATGTTATTATCATTATTATATGTATACATAAGCATTATAAATGTTGCATAATCAAAACCCCATCCGCCAAACCACCTGCACAGTGGCGACACTCGTAGCGACGCCAGCGCCACGGAGCGCAGGTGCATAAGAGAGCAGAGTAGTGAAGAGCGAAGTCGCCAACAGCAAAGCTCTCATCGATGTTTCCGTTTTAACGTGTCTTTTAGTTAGGCTTAAGAGCCTAAAGTTGTATGCTAAACCTGAGAATATATAGTTATTGTTAGAACCTGACTTGTTCTTGTCTTCATACATCAACACCCTAGACAACCCGAACCAGAACATGGGGGCTCAACCGGTTCTGAACTTTTTTGAGAAACGAAATGAACAGCTCTTGGACTAACAGCAACGAAACGAAATTCTACAGTCAAACCAAAGCTAGAGGTCAATTACCCCGCGAACTTATTCAACGAACGAGTCCAGTGCAACTGTGAAGCAACTAAAAGCGCAGGCCAATTCCCCCGCCTCAACTAACGTATCCAGTCAACAGTCGAGCAAACAACAACGCAGAGAAAACGGAAGCAAGAGTCCAATTTCCCCGCCTCAACGAAAGTGTCCAGTGCAGCTCACCGACGTGCAAAACAGAAGCAATAACGCCAAACTCCCCGCCTCAATGAAAGTGTCCAGTCCAGCTCACCGACGTGCCAAAACGGAAGCAGTAGGACAAACTCCCTGCCTAAACGAAAGTGTCCAGTGCAGCTCACCGACGTGCAAAACAGAAGCAATACGCCAAACTCCCCGCCTCAATGAAAGTGTCCAGTCCAGCTCACCGACGTGCAAAACAGAAGCAATACGCCAAAATCCCCGCCTCAATGAAAGTGTCCAGTCCAGCTCACCGACGTGCCAAAACGGAAGCAGTAGGACAAACTCCCCGCCTCAACGAAAGTGTCCAGTGCAGCTCACCGACGTGCCAAAACGGAAGCAATACGCCAAACTCCCCGCCTCAACGAAAGTGTCCAGTGCAGCTCACCGACGTGCAAAACAGAAGCAATACGCCAAACTCCCCGCCTCAATGAAAGTGTTCAGTCCAGCTCACCGACGTGCCAAAACGGAAGCAGTAGGACAAACTCCCCGCCTAAACGAAAGTGTCCAGTGCAACTCACCGACGTGCCAAAACGGCCAATCTCCCCGCCACAACGAAAGTGACCAGTGCAACGGTCAAATCGACGACGGTGCCAAAACAGAAGCCAAACAAGAATCTAAGATCCTCAATTCACAGCAAAGGTCGGCGGACCGACCAGTCAGGATGGACGAGTGTTGCATAATCAAAACCCCATCCGCCAAACCACCTGCACAGTGGCGACACTCGTAGCGACGCCAGCGCCACGGAGCGCAGGTGCATAAGAGAGCAGAGTAGTGAAGAGCGAAGTCGCCAACAGCAAAGCTTTCATCGATGTTTTCGTTTTAACGTGTCTTTTAGTTAGGCTTAAGAGCCTAAAGTTGTATGCTAAACCTGAGAATATATAGTTATTGTTAGAACCTGACTTGTTCTTGTCTTCATACATCAACACCCTAGACAACCCGAACCAGAACATAAATGTGGTTGGTATGCATATTTTTGATGTCTCCTCTATCAAATAACTGTAGATATTCTTTTATGATGTAAAGATATGGTTATATAAATATAATATTTTATGTAAAAAATCTTCTATTTCTTGAGTCATTTGTGTTTAAATTCTAGGTCATTTTATTATTTATCTTAATGTTAAAACAAGTTATCTTACAAATTTATTGCAAATATTTATTTTGGCTGCTTCACCTTTAAGGATTTTTGTTTTGTTCATGTTACACTAAGGAACATATGTATTTCCATTTTCTGTAGGCTAAAAACCATGGCTCAAAAGAGATTTCCCCAGTTCTGCAGACAAGATGATGAAGTAAATCGAATTCTCCAAAGGATATTGGTGCACAAAGTAAATTCTGTTAATGCCTTGAAAGAAATGTGAGTGACTTCTACTGTAGCACATAATTTCTTAACAATACTGCAATTTAAGCATCCAATGAATCCTAAATTGCTTTTATCTACTGCACGCTATCACATACAGTAAAACCCTGATTATCCGAGCCCCGATTATCTGAGTTTCTGCTTTAACCAAACTATCAAATATTTCTAGGATTTAGTTGGGTTTTTTTGGTTCTACATTTTCCATTTTTAAAACTACCAAAAAAAATTCTGAACTTGATTTCAGAAACACTCAAGAAAACGACATCCAACAACACTAACCCCTTTACTTTTCATTGTATTACGCACCTCTCTATCCCTCCCCTTCTTTTGAAAGGAGAGTATTGCAACCCTCAAGCTCAGGGTTCCAAAAGAGAAGCATGCAACAACAGAGAATTCGCAGAATACGTAATTAGAATCGGGGAATGGTTTCAACTGGTCACATGAACCCCGCTCTGGAATCGGGAAATGGTTTCGTCCAGTGTATCTGGAAAGTACGGTGGTTACATTCAGTCCATTCTACAGATTCGAAATGAGTAGCAATAAGAGAAAACGAGTTGTTGTTTCTATAGAAATAAAATTAGAAGAGCAATCCAAAGAATAGATAATGGTGAATCAATAAAGAAAGTAGTGGAAGATCTAGGTGTCAGAGCTGTTGCTGTTGGAGACTGGCAAAGGAAGAGAAACGAAATAGAAAACTGGTGTGCAGAAAAGGTCAATTGCAATTTACGAAAAACAATAAAAAAGTGTGAACTCGAAAAAACATCAGAATCATTATTCCTGTGGTTCACACAATTGAGAGAGAACAGAAGTCCAATATCAGGGCCTATACTACAAGCAAAAGCATTGGACTCATAAAATGTTCTATGCTTGAGAAGATTTCACTGCTAGTAGTGGATGGTTAGATCGCTGGAAAAAGAGGTATGGTGTCAGAGTGATCGAGCTATGTCTTAATTTTATAGACAATGTGTGTAGTAGAGGCCAAGAACAGAGGGACCCTGCATACCTAAATTGGACATGCACATTTATTTACAAGATAATATAAAAGTTTCAAATATATACGCCGCACCGTCCGGTGCAAAAGCACATCTCACTCCTTTTAAGTCTACAACAAATCTGACCTTATTCCGAACAGTACCAAGATTACATGTTCTTGATTGTATCAGAACACAGGCACTGTCGTACATCAGTGTTCCTCTACTAGAACAGTAGCAACCAGAACACAAGTACAACGTTCTTATAACTTATCTGTGTTTGTAATCACCTGTCGGGAGATCGTTATAGATGGAATTCAGTAATTAAATATATCAGGAGATATATCACCAACTGATTGTGATGTGGTAATTAAATTCAAAGAAAGTTCTAAAAATCTCACTGTAAAAGAAAATCTGAAAATTTAGCAACTTTTCAACTATGAAACATGACTGAACTAGAATGTTGCCTTCAAAAACTCTTGCGGCAGAGGATGAAAGGTCTGGGGTACAAGAAAGAGTAACAACATTAGCATGTTTGAATGCATCTGGAAATTTAAGACAATGCTGATTGGCCAGTCGAAAAAACCTAGAGCATTTAAGAATGCTCATATTCAAAGTTTACCAATGTATTACAAGAATAAGAAAAGTGCTTGGATGGATGTGTATTTGTTCAAAAAATAGTTTTTTGATGAATTTGTTCCTAACATAGAGACATAATTAAGAAATCAAAATCTTCCAAGGAAAGCAGTAGTATTGCTTGACAATGCTCCCTGTCATCTGAATGATGATGAATTGGCGAGTGGCAACATTAAAATTATTTTTTTGCCTTCCAATGTCATGTCACTAATTCATCCTTTAGATCAAGGTGTTTTGGAGAACATGAAGAGAAATTACCGAAAAAAATTACTAAAAGCTCTTATTGAAGGAATTTAGGAAAATAAAAGTGTCCCCGAGACATTTAAAAGTTTTAATCTAAAGGATGCTGTCTACTGAATAGCTGAGGCATGGGATAAAGTAAAATCAGCCACCATAATAAAGTCATGGAGAAAAATTATCGATACACAGAATACAGAACAACATGTAAGTTCAATGAAGGTAGCGATGAGCTTTTGGATTTAGTCATGAAACTGCCATTGTCTGAGCCAATCAACGAAGAGGATATATAAGTGACTGGATAAGTGCTGACGATCAACCAGAGATTACAGATAAAAATTATCGTCAATAAGTAAAGTGAATCTAGCGATGATGATAAAGACAGTGACAATGAAAATCGACATATAAAAATCTCCAATACAAATGGACTGAAAGCTATCAAAAGTGCTATTGAATATATAGAACAACGAGAAGAAGCGACACAAGCAATCCTGTTATCCTTTAAAAAAGGGGCAAAACATTGCTGCAGTAAAATGCCAAAGTAACGTTAGACAGAAAACAATTAAGGACTTTTTAAAGTAAGACACTTTAATTAATCATAACAATATGAATTGCATGTGTTGTATCTTTATAACTTTTGAATTTGTTAAAATATACATTTAAACCGACATGATTTATTTTATTTACAATTTTCACTTTAACCGAGTTAGTCTTGATCCACATTAACTTTGATAATTGAGACTCTACTGTGCTTGCCAACTTTTACGTATTTCCACTTAATTTTACTGATTTATGGATAAGTCTGCCTTGTTGAAGAATTTTTAATATTTCGATCGAGCAATCTAAATATTTTATTCTCTGCAACCATCCACTAAAAGTTTCTATCGGACTTAATGAGTCCAACGATGAACCAATGGATGAGTTGGAAAAGGAGTTTTGTTGTCTTCAGATGGAAGATTTATCTGTGATAATGGAAAGACATGACCGTATTAATGGGCTGATGGACTTCTAAATTTTGCTAGTTTGGCCAAAATTATGCTTTCTATTCTGCTTATCCCCCATTCCAATGCAGAGTGTGATATAATCTTCAGCTTCGTCAGAAAAAAACCAAACTCAATACCGCTCTCTCATTTCTAACAAAACGTTGGAAAGTTTGCTGGTGTTGAAGACACAAAACCCCAAACCTTGTTTTGAGCAGAAATTGAGTGCAGAATTATTAAAGAAGACCCAAAAAGCTAATACAGCTTCATTGAATCTTTCTGCATAAAACACTAAATAAAACAACTTTGTAAAAAAAACATAGATTTTTTTTATCTATTTGTAAATAAGCTTTATAAACACCAATGATCTGTAATCCAGACACAAGTTTAAATGGTATGTAACATACTGTTTTGGATGCAATGTGTAGGTACTGATAAAGTTAATATGTTTTTTTGCAGTGGATGTGTTCAGTTTGGTATTAAAGCACTACTGCTTTGCAAAGTTTCTGCAGTTGATAAAGATGTGAATTTTTACTTAAGCTTTTTTGAATACCAATAATACTAGTTATTATGACATATACACATATTTCTAATACACATAATTCCACACAAATGCATTTGTGCCATCTGACTACAGATGAATATAAATTAAACTTTATACAGGGTGATTCTTAAAAGATGGGCAAAACTTTAAGAGGTGATGGTACACATCCAAACAAACCACTTTCTTCAAAGAATGCATTGTCGGAATTGAAACGCAAAGGTGCTAGAGGACGGCGAAGGTGGTGTTGTTATGAGAGACATAAACACACAAAGCGAGAATAAGTGACAAAAGCAAGTTTAATGACATATGATTATAATAAGTGTTCAAAACAGTGACTGGCAGTGGCTATGCATGAGGTACAATGGCGAAGAAAGGATTGGCGTACTTTCTGAAAAACGCCAGGCATATCGCGTACTTTCCCTGCAGCGTCCGAAAGTCTGGCGACAAGATCTTCTGCAGATTCAACGGGGGTCTCATACACAAGAGCCTTCAGCTGTCCCCACAAAAAGAAATCGTTGCATGAAAGATCTGGCGAGCGTGGTGGCCAAGCTACATGACCACCTTGCCCAATCCATCGGTTCGGAAAAATTAAATCCAGACAGTTTCGCATCTCTTGTGCATAATGGACTGGTGCTCTATCATGCTGGAACCACATTACATTCTGGATGTGTGTGGGAACGTCCTTCAACATGTTTGGCAGCACCTGTTGCACAAACGTGAGGTATTTTTTCCCGTCAAGGCGTTCTGGCAGAAGATAAGGTCCGAGTAGAAAAGCACCACTTATGAGCATGTGAATAACTGACATGTGGATTTACATCTACCCAAACATGTTGATTGTGGGTGTTGAATGCACCCTCACGTATAAATGTACATTCATCCTGGAAAAGCACAGTTGCCACAAAATCTGGATTTACTGCGCTCTTTTGCAGAAACCAGTGAGCGAATTCCACACGACAAGGATAATCGCCCAGACCATAATGCCCTTTTGGGGCATATGTGACATGCGATAACAAGGGCAGGATTCCCACGTCTAAGGTTGTCAGGACACAGTTGGAAACAGGACTCGTCACTAAAGTCCCCAGTCAGCGCTGTTCGAAGTGGATCGACCCCGGCACCACTGTTGGACAACTCCTTCTTAGTGCAGCGATTTTTTGTTATGCTGTATAATTTTTAAATTTCCATCGGTTTGAAAGGTGGTGATATATGTTATTCAATATCATTTGGGTTATAGGAAGCATTTTTGTTTTATTGTAATATTTATTCATGATGTCCTTCCCCTTTTAAAGTTCTTATTCCCTCAGAATTTCTCAGTTAGAGAGAGAAATCATCAGGAATCAAGTAAAACTAGTCATTGTGGATTCAGTAGCTTCTTTGTTGAGAAAGGAATTTGGAACTGAAGGTCTTGAAAGTTTAATGGAGCGAAATAAGATCCTTTTAGAACAAGCAGCTGTTATGAAGGACATTGCTCAAACTTATAAAATAGTGGTAAGTGAAAGTATAAAATAAATTTCGGCTCTTCTTATTATCCTTATAAAAATAATTTATGTTGCCGTACTTCTTACATTTATAAAAATTGCATGCTTTGAATAACAATACATTCCCCTTTTCTTTTTGAATGTTTAACAAAAACTTCCATCTGAAGTTTTGAATACTCTATTTTTCTAGTCAATGAAATATTTCTGTGTGGATCAGTTTTGTCCAACATTTTAGCTACTTCATTAAGTAAAGAAGAAATGGTGGGTCAAATACAAAACATTATATGCTACAAAACTTAAGGAGCACCATTTTTTTGAAAGGCTACAGTAAAATTAATCTAAACAGCCAGTGGTAATTTTCACAACTTAAAATGTTTAGTGTGACTTTATGTGACAACGTGTTAAATGACTTTTTTCTGGGGGTTTTCAATGGTAACTATAGTTTAAAAAAGGATCCCAAGGATGGAGCCTTTGCAGGGGGTATAATTAAAGAATGCAAATTCAACAGGGAAGAAATAGTACATCAGTTGAAAAGAATTAAGCCATCTAAAGCACCAGGGCCAGACGATATTTATCCGAGAGTACTAGTGGAATGCGCGGAAGAACTGGGGGAAGTAATTCACACGATATTTAATTCAACATATAGCACAGGTTGGGTGCCAATGGATTGGAAGTTGGCCAACATAACTCCAATTTTCAAAAAGGGAATACAAAGTGATCCGGGCAACTATAGACCAGTAAGTCTAACATCAGTAATTTGCAAAATATTTGAATCTCTGTTAAAAAAGCATATAATGTTATACTTGGAGGAGGGGGGACTGTTATCAGAGAATCAGTATGGGTTTAGGAAGGGCAGATCGTGCTCTACAAACCTTTTGAAGTTCTACGAAAAAATTACTGAGGAGCTGGATAATAAGAGCAGTGTGGATATCATCTACATAGATTTTCAAAAGGCTTTTGATAAAGTGCCTCATGAGGCATTACTGTTTAAATTGGAAAGGCTGGGGATTCAGGGAAAAACATTAATATGGATAAAAAATTGGTTATTGGGTAGAAAGCAGAGAGTGCAGGTAAAAGGAAATTATTCACAGTGGACAGAAGTTATAAGTGGGGTGCCTCAGGGATCAGTTTTGGGCCCAATTTTATTTATAATTTTCATAGATGATATAGCTCAGGGGATCAAGAATAGAATCAGTATATTTGCAGATGACTTAAAAATATGGGGGACAGTGGATACCAAGTTACAGATAGAAAATTTACAAGGAGATTTTGATAAGATATCCGAATGGGCTGTAAAATGGGGTATGTCATTTAATGTAGGGAAATGTCAAGTTCTGCATATGGGTTACAGGAACAGTGGAGCCGAGTACTGTCTGCAGGGAGTAAAGGTAAAGGAGGGAGAAACAGTCAAGGATCTTGGGGTGATAATTCACAGGGGTCATCAGTGTTCAGCTGTGGGTAAAAAGGCTAATAGGTTAATGGGGTATATTAAAAAGACTGTAACTTCAAGGGATAAGAATATAATCTTGCCATTATATAAGGGTTTAGTAAGACCACATCTAGAATATGCTGTACAATTCTGGGCTCCATATATGAGAAAGGACATAGAATCAATTGAAAGGGTTCAGCACAGAGCTACAAAAATAATAAAGGGGCTAGCAAATTTCGACTATAATGAACGTTTAAGTAAGCTAAACATGTATACACTGGAAAGAAGAAGAAGGAGGGGGGATTTGATTCAGCTTTTCAAGTTTGTAAAACAAGGGGACACAGAGGGCTTAAATTTCAATAGGGATAACAGAACAAGGGGCCATGGGTATAAATTGAATAAGACACATTTTAATCGGGATTTAAGGAAAAACTACTACTTTAATAGGGTAATAGACAGTTGGAACGCGTTGCCAGAAAAAATAGTTAATTCAAAGGGAGTGTAGGTATTTAAGACACAATTGGATAGTCAGTGGGAATTGGAGAATTCATAAACAAAGGACCAGCCTTGTTGGGCTTGAGCCTGTAGCTGGTCGTCAATATTTGTATTTGTAGACGGCTGATGCATATTGAAATTTTGTAATCGTGATGTCAGAGGCTCTAACATAAGAATGTGCAAAAACTCATCCACAACTTTTATCTTTATATGCACACAAACATGGGTCGAAGCTTGCATCAGTGTTCAAGGTTGCCGAAAACCCAACTATGCTTTAAGTTTTGCATGCCCTTGTAGTTAATGCATGCAAGTATTTTCCTTTATTTTTAAATGTTTTTCTTACAACATTAATAAAGAGAACAACATAAAACTAGTGGGATACCTTGTTTTTGCAAAACTTATGCATCAATGTTTGGTTTGATGGAAGTGGTTGAAATTCTTTGCGAGTTCTCAAGGTGCTAGTCAGAAATTTGTTATTTAATTTAGTCTTCATTCCCTACATCCTTGAAAAGAGTTGTGCATTAATGTAAGTGCTACAAAAATGATATGACATGAATAAGGTATGATTGTGTAGCAGTATTCCCTAGGGAGATAGGTCTTCGAATCATGGAAAAATTCACAGAATAATATTAAAAGTCTATGATCTTATGTGGTGCTTTATTACTAACTATTCAGGGCTCCATGTGAACTGTGGATGGACGGAGGATATCCCTCGTGTAGACCTTTTGAAATAATTATAATCTATGAATAATACCGGTCTATTATTAAATCTTTTAATATTGTCTTCCAATTCAAATATTCTTATTAGATAATGATTTTTCCTCTGTTTAAATGAGAAAAATTCATTTTGAATGTGCTTTTTTTTTCTTTATTGATAAATAGTTTATAAAAATCATAATTATAGGTTTTTCTCACTAATCAAATTACATCACATCATGTGGAGTTGGATCCTATTCTTCCAGATGATACACTTGATGATAATGAAGGTGATTTTACATGCAATAACGTTGAACCTGCAGGTAGAATGTTTATGTGTAATATTTATACTTTACTTGAGTTTTATTTTTCCACTATCTTTGTTGCTTGATGTATGTCTACTTTACAATTGTATTCATATTCTAATTGATGATTGTGAAACATTGATTATGTTCTAATTGTGTTAAAATATTGATATAACAAATTTTAGGGGTTTTTTTTCTTCTTTTTTTTTTTATTCTATCAGGCCAGTACGGCGTTGCTTGTGACTGTTCTTTTCGTGTCGTTACTGATACTGAAAACATTAAAAAGAAAAATCAATAATTTTAAGATTGAGTCCCACCTCCATCCGACATGACACAGTCATGTAGCCTCATTCCTTTCATGCCTTCGCACAAAATTCGGATTATCTAAAGTGTCGATCTGGTGTAAAATTTTCCACAGGTTTCAAATTTGTCGAAATTTTTACTCTAGCTATAGTGATTGCAGTGATAGAAAACTTTAAACTGTCCTTTTTGTGTTCGCAATGAATATCTTCGTCAAATGTGGCCAAATTCGTATTGCGAAAATATAAAAATTACAATTGAAAAATTATTTATTTAAAGAAAATCACATTTAAAGTATAGATCAGGCGTAAAATTTTCCGCAGATTTCAAATCCTTTGAAATAATTTTGACCATCTCTATCGATCGCGAAAATAGAAACCACGGCACCTTCTTTTATATTTTCGCATGAGATTGACGTCACGTAAACATTCTCTTTCCAAAAAAAAAACTGATTGCATCTTCTGCTTTTTGCGTTAACAAAAATGAAACAGATTATATTTCCTGTCCCATTCCATTCCCGCGAATGAGAGCAAAAAATAAAAAACATATTGACTGGGATTGTTAAGTTATTTTTCGTAAAATCGGAATCGCTAAAGATAGATTACAAATTTCAACGTATTTGAAATCTACTGAAAATTTCACTTTAGATTGATACCTAAAAATATGATTTTCTTTAAATAAATATTTTTTTAATTGAATACATCTTCAACGGTTTTGAAATCTGCGGAAAATTATACACCAGATTAATACCTTACATCACCAGCAAACCAACACCACGGGCAACGCCATGCAGTATACCACGCAGTGGATACTTTATAATATACTCTCATGTCCATAAATTAAGGATAATGTCAGCTCAGGCTAATAAAGGTTCAGAAACAAAACAAACATGACTTATTCATCAAGTCCATTTATTAAACAAAAGAAGATTAAGAATAAGAAAGATTGTGTACGTATGATACCATTTTCATAAAAACTACGATTTTTGGTCACTGGAGCAATTACAAAAAATATCGACCTTATAAAAATTTAACATGACATGGTTGGTATGATGGTTAATACATTGTATGTCTCCTAAACGATGAAATGTAGTCCGTACAACGCCTAGGCATGCTGAGGATCAAATTATCGAGCTGATCTTGGGGATGATCACTCCACACAGCAAGCAATGCTCTCCGAAGTTCCGGTACATATGTAGGAGGTGATTGACGGGCTGCAACTCGTCGGCCAAGCATGTCCCACACATGCTCAATCGGATTCAAGTCATCTGAGAATGCTGACCATTCCATACGGGTGATATCCTCAGATTCAAGGCATTCGTTTACAAAGTGTGCACGTTGAGGACGAGCGTTGTCATCCATAAACACAAATTCTGCGCCCATGGCACCCCTAAACAAACGTATATGTTGTTCCAGAATGATGTCCCGATAAATTTGGCTTCTCATGGTTCCGATTTGCACATGCAGATCTGTTCTGGAGCCCAATATAATTCCGCCCCAAACGAGCAATCCTGCACCACCATAACAGTGTCGTTCAATGATGTTGTCTTGGTGGTAGCGGGTACTTGGCGTTCTCCATATGAACGTCTGCATGCTAAACCTGAACTCGTCGGAAAACATCACACAAGCCCACTGTGACAATGTCCATATTGCATATTCTCTACTCCAGACTAACCGCTGGCGACAGTGAGTTACCGTGAGCGGAACACATCTGACAGGACTGCGAGCATATAGACCAACATGTCCCTAACGTCTGTAAACGTTTGCCTTGAAACTGTCGTACCCGTGGCTGAAGATAGCTGACGAGATAGGTCGTATGCTGTGCTCCGTCTGCTTCTTTTTGCAGTTACAGCCAAATACCGGTCGTCATTCGGCGTTGTAACTCGGTGGAGACCTGTACTGTTACGTCTACTGACATTTCCATCATTTTGGAATCGTTGCCAAAGCCTAGAGATGACACTTTGGGCGATTCCAAGTTCCACTGAAACTTCCGTCTGAGTACGCCCACATTCCAGGCGGCCGATAATTCTACCGCTTAAAAAATCATCGGCATGCGTCCTCTGTGCCATAACTGAGCGGCTTACAGAACGCTTGTGAACAACTTTACTTCTTTGCTACCATTCCTTATATACATCTCTCTTACTCTCTCGTCATTGTGACGTACTATCGGCGTCATCTGATGGCTTCCTGTAATTTGGATATTATTCTTGACGATGTGGGCGATAATTCTACAGGTGAAATTTTTACTTTAGAATTCGATTTCCGTGTGATTCTGAATTATCCTTAATTTATGGACATAAGTCTAATACACTTGTCATTTTTACAGGAAAGGAACTTAAAGGGCATTCACAATCACACAAAGCTCAAAATCGATTTCTATAATAGTCATCTCACAATCAACTTTTAATTTAAATAACAACAACCAGAAACGAATACAATTATGAAGACTGACATAAGTTTTTATTTTAAATCCAAGCTTGGGGGGGGGGGCATTAAAATGTTATTTTTTGCCATTAAATACATCTACTTAACAGTTTAAAACATACTGACTACCCTCCTACGACTTAACATGCATATATCGCACCCCGGCAAGAAAAGCGACACAAGTCAAAAAATAAAAATTTTGATGTTATATCATTGAAAAATATGTATGAGGTGTCCTAGCGTGTAATATTACTATTCCATAGAATATAATAAAAGTTACCGCCGATAAATACTTACCTAAAATTTAAAAGAAGCTTATACTATTTCAATATAAGTTTTATAGTATCTTTTAAGTTGATGTTTCTCAAATTCTGCAATTTTGAGTTGTGTCTTTTTTCTTGCAGGGATGCGATATATTTACGTATAATAGACTTTCGGTTTGGCAGAGAAACTAACAAGTTAAATTGTGTTTTAAAGAGCTATTTTTGTCTTACAGTGAATGTTTACTCTTTTGGTTGTTTCATAACCTCTTTTTGCAAAATGTGCGATTTGTTTGATCATGTTTGTTGCTTTTTAGGGCATTTTTCGTAGTTTTAGTGATGATAAATGCATTTTCATTGCGTTTTTCTAACAATATTTTAGTTATCAAAACATTTAGCCTTAGTTATTACTTTCATTTCTACTTTTTAGATAAAAATGTATAACTTTTTCCAGAACCTATGAATTTTGATTTGGGTTGGATACAAGACTAATTGACTATTATTCAAAGTCTTTTGTCGGGAATGACCATATCTTAGATAATTAAAAAAATATTGATTGTATGTGCACTGCTGGCCACCATGAATGCAACACCCTGAAGAAAGCATGCAAATAATATGAAATTTACAACATGCATTAGCGGAGGTGAGATATGCAAATGATTAGAATTTCAGCGCAGACGCACATCACGCGCGCCTGTGGCGCCACTTCAAAGCGCTATTTAAGGCTTGGAGATTTCGACGATTTCAAGTACGGCAATTGTGTTTTTCATGTGGTTTTTTTCAAAAAAAACCGATCAATTATGCCTTGTAGAAAACAGTGATCATCTTTTGATCATGTATCCGAGTTCGACAGAGGAAGGATAGTGGCCTACCGAGATTGTGGATTATCTTTCAGGGAAATCGGTAGCGTGTTGGACGAAACCAAACAACTATAATGCGGATATGTGATCGTTGGATGCAGGAGGGTACGACGGACCGACGTGTTCGATCGCATCCACCTCAGTGCACCACTTCACGTGATGACAGGTATGGCAGTGACGGATCGCTCAGCCACATCACGAACCATAGCACAGCACATTCAGTCTGTAACGCATCATCCAGTGTCTACGCGTACCATTCGATGCCGTTTACAGCAGAGTGGTCTGTCCGCAAGACGTCCATTGCTTCGTCTACTCTTGACGCAGAACCACAGACGTCTCCGCCGCCAATGGTGCGATGAAAGAAGGATGTGGACGACAGAATGGAATAAAATTGTCTTTACTGACGAGTCACGCTTCTGTCTGCAACACCACGATGGTCGGATTCGAGTCTGGAGACACCATGGAGAGAGGATGCTGAACAGCTGCGTTATGCACCGCCACACTGGTCCTGCACCGGGTATTATGGTATGGGGCGGTATTGGATATAACTCTCGCACTCCTCTAGTACGCATTGCCGGTACTTTAAACAGCCAGCGCTACATCTCCGAGGTGTTGGAGCCAGTTGTCCTTCCTTACCTTCAGGGCTTGTCCACAGCCATATTTCAACAGGATAATGCATGACCACATGTGGCACTCATTGTCCAAGGGTTCTTCGTCAATCGCCAGATTGAATTGCTTCCCTGGCCAGCTCGCTCTCCGGATCTTTCGCCGATAGAAAACATGTGGTCAATGGTTGCTCAACGATTGACCCAGATTACATCCCCAGCTGCCACACCAGATCAGCTTTGGCAACGTGTCGAAGCTGCTTGGTCTGCTGTACCCCAAGAACACATCCAAAGTCTCTTTGAATCAATGCCGAGGCGTGTGGCAGCGGTGATCTCCAACAGTGGCGGCTACTCTGGCTACTGATTTTGGCAGGAACCTCACTTCACAGAAGTCTATAAATTTAATCATTCGATACTTGGTCAACATGTTATCTACAAAATAAATTTTGTTGTGATATCTCTTGTCTTTCTTGGTGTTGCAATATGGGTGGCCAGCAGTGTATAATTAAATTGAAATTTTATTACTCGTGGAAGAGATTGACCTCTAAAAATTAAGAATAAAAGTTGATTTCAAAGTAAGGGTATAAAAGTACTGTATTCAATAATTGATTGATATGATTTCGCGTCAATATTTGGAATTTACACCCATAGACGTAGTACTTCTTTTCATGTCTTGGGTACAATACGTTTTATCAAGAGGAATTAAATTACACTACCCTAAATAATGGACCGGACGCCAGCGGATTTGCATAAAAATTGCATACTTGTTGGGGGGGTGTTTTTCAAGATATGGCCTAGGACTTTTGCATATTGTTCCTTGTAAATTGAACGTCGACGCCTACAAAACATTTTGGACAATGAGGTTCTTCTTACGCTCTGGAAATTTTATGGAATGGACGAATATTACTTCCAGAACGACTACGCTCCATGTCATGTTGCAGTCTCTGTCAAGTAGTGGTATCAAGATATGGATGTAAAACGTCTTCCCTGGCCTACTCAGAGTCCCGACCTAAACCCCATAGAGCAATTGTGGGACACGTTAGAGCGACGCTTACGGACCAGGGAACCATGTTCGAAATCTACAGCTGAGCTGGCGACATTCCTTCAGCCGGAAGGGACACAAATTCCTATAGCTGTGTGTCAAAACCTTGTTGAAAGTATGCCCATAAGGGTTGCTAGTGTAATTGCAGCACGTGGGGGACCATCCCCCTATTAAAGCATGCGTTCTTTCCCTTATACCATGTAACAATGTTGAACAACTGGGGTGTATAAGTTTTGGCAGGAAGGATATTGTAAGAAAACTGAATATTGTATAGAAAACAAATATTCTTTATTTCTCGGTTATTTATTATATACAGTGCTGTTCTGTTAAAACATAAACAGAGTCTACACCGGAGACTTAACTCCCAAAATCTAGGGCGTCGCTAGTACGCCCTCGAAACAACGACCAAACTCTTCTCGAGTCAGTCAGAGAATCTCTTCGCAGACCCAGCACTCTCTGCTCCAAGCCTCGAAGCTCCGGTCCGTGGGAAAAACCCTTGGGCAGTTTTCCACCGTCTCAAAACTCAACTCCAAGATAGGAGCTCCCCTGCCTTTTCAGTTCTATCCCCACAGAGGGGCTGGCCATTGTCCCACAAGGAACGATTTCAGCCAGCCAGGCGACTGGTGAAACAAGAGGTCCTTGTATCACTACGCCACAGCCCTTCCCCCATAAAAAAATTTCCTTGTAATGACGAGGAAATTCAAGCAAGGTACAAGTGAGCCTATCCAGAAAAATCGTCCGAGAGGCAGATCCTTAAATTCCTCACAGTTCCTTTACAATAGTGATACACTATCACATAGCAATAGGAAATTTAACTAATTTTTTTTTAACAAAAGGCCCACCTGTGCTCAGTAAAGGAATCTCTCTAGAAAATAGTTTTAGGCTCAAACCATTTAAACGAAAACTCTAACACTCCACGAGACAGCTAAATTACTCTGCTCTCCTACTGTTCGGTAAAGGGTTTTATCAATCCAATGCAGAGATTAATTACTTAACTTTCTCTACATTTGAAACAAATCACTCTGCACAGAATGCTAACCCAAGAAAATATATTTACATTGGCTTTACAAAGCCATTTTCTGAACCAAAAACAAACATTAACTGACACAAAACAAAAATTTACACAATTTAAAATTCATCTTATATACTAACCCATTATAATTTCATCAAAAAAAATTTTTTTTAAGGAGGCTGTCTACTCAGACCATCGGCATTTCCGTTGTTTTTCCCGGCTCTGTGAACAATTGTGAAATTGTATTGCTGCAAACATAGAGCCCATCGGGTCAGCCGCGAATTGCTCCCCATCATTTTATTTAGGAAAGTCAGTGGGTTGTGGTCCGTTTCAATTTTAAATTTTTGTCCGTCCAAATAGTAATTTAATTTTTTTAAACCATATACAATAGCAGCCAACTCTCGCTCCACTGTACTGTAGTTCTGCTCTGCTCTCGAGAATTTTTTACTCAAAAACAAAATAGGGTGCTCCTCCCCTTCTAGGTTCTGGGACAGTACAATTCCCGCACCTGTTGCGCTCGCATCCGTTTGTACTATAAATTCCTTAGTATAATCCGGAGCATATAATACCGGATTTTGGACAAGCTTCGATTTTAGGTTCTTAAATGCCTGATCACATTCGTCTGTCCAAACCACCTTTTCTTTTGTCACCCTTCCTTTCAAAGCACTTGTCAAAGGGGCGGCAATAACCGAGTAATTCGGGATATATCTGGAGTAATAACCCACCACTCCTAAAAATGACCGAATTTGGGTTTTAGAGGTAGGAGTGGAAAATTCTTGGATCGCCTTAATTTTCGCCTCGTTTGGCGACCTTTTCCCGGATCCAACTTCATGCCCCAGAAACTTGACATGGTCCTGTGCAAAACGGCACTTGGCCGGTTTGACCGTTAACTTAGCTTCTCCCAATTTGCGCAATACCCTGCCAACATCCTTAAGGTGTTATTCCCACACAAGTTGGGGAAAATACCGCGATATCGTCTATATAAGGGGCCGCAAATTTTTCCAGTCCGCCTAACACCTGGGCCATCAATTTGCAGAAATAAAAGGGGGCATTAACCAGGCCAAACATCATTTTCTTAGGGATAAACATCCCAAAAGGCGTCACGAATGCTGCATATCTTTGCGCTCTTTCAGTAAGAGGTATTTGAAAGTATCCCTTTGTCAAATCCATGACGGTGATGAAAGGGGCGGCACTTACTTTTTCCACTACCTCTTCGATATGAGGTAAAGGGAAAAATTGGGTTCGGGTGATTGCGTTTAGCTTTCGATAATCCACACATGGTCTAGGGTCCCTACCTGGGCTCTCAACTAAGATCATTGGAGAGGCATAATCCGATTGACCTACCTCGATCACCCCCAGAGCCAACAGTCTCTGAATCTCATTTCGCAAGATGTTTACTTGTCTAGGAGACATGCGATATGGCCTGGTGCGCACCGGAACCTCACTGGTCAATTCGATGTCCATTGTTATCAATGCGGTATTACCCAAGGCCATTCTAGATAGGGAACAGGCCTGATCCCCAACGCTGTTTAACGACCTGACGTCACAGCCGAGGTCGGGGAAAGTATTGTAAGACAGACGCCAGTATCACAACTAAGCGTGAAAAAAGTGGTTGTTTTTTTTGCTCTTTGATACATATTCCATTTGTAGAATAAAGTTGAACTACCAATACTACTACAGATTACTTTTCCAATTTTAAGGTAAGATTTAAAAATACTTGGCGGGATAGTATTTGATTGTTTCAAGCACAGCATAATTTTTCTCTTAAGATTTCAAATATTTGCTGTTTAAACAAAAAAGATGCTATTGATTTTATTTTAAATGTGTAGTTAATTTTTGAAAGTATAAAGTATTTTATAAATTATTTTCAGATGGGTCGAAAATGTAGCGTTCCGGGATGTAAATCCAATTATGATGCAAAAAGTCCCCATGTAAATACGTTTAAGTTTCCAAATGACGAGGAAATGAAAGCTAAATGGCTAAGAAATATCCATAGACAAAACTTTTTTGCGGGCAAAAATGCCTGTGTATGCATACAGCATTTTGATGAACAATTCATCGAACGAGAAAGTAGTGCCATGAGAGATGATGGGACAATTCTTTCTCTTCCTCGAGCTGTCCCAATCCTTAAACATGGGGCTTTTCCCACAATTTTTAAGGGGCAACCAAGATATTTGTCTGTTTCCTTACCTGCAAAGAGAAAGACACCAGAGGAGAGGGAAAATGAAATTTCCAAACGATATGATATGGATTTTAAAAGCTGGTGTGATGAGGATATCATAAATGATTTTTCTGAATTTTCTGAATGCTACTCATCCAAACTGAATGGAGCGTGGACAGTAAGGAAATCTTTAGGTAGAATCCTTTTCTTCACAATTGATACCACCGATGTGCCTAAAATAATTGTATCCTTTTCTGTTAAAGATAATCTTGAAGTTATTATTCACCATAATGGAGTAGAAATAAGTCCAAGTTATACATGGTTATTAGGTGAAAAACTAATTTGTAACAGCTGGTCAAAATTTGAAAATTTGCTCAGTCACTTGTATGTGTATTCAATAAATCCTTTGTCTTTGGAGGAAATATTTAAAAATATAGCTGAAGCTTTTAAAATTTGCATTGAAAAAATTACAGATGAATCTAAATTAAATGTATTAAAATTTCTTAGTGAACAATTCCAGTTATTGTCTCAAAAGCATCCCAAATATAGTCCTGACATATTAGTTTGGGCATGTACAATATTTTATACTAGTCCTAGTTGTTATTCTCATATTAGAAATAGCTCTTCACTCATTTTACCTCACCCAAGTTACATCAGAAAATTAGCCCTAAATGTAGGTTCTCCATTATCTGGAATAAATAAAAAATACTTAACGGAAAAATCTAAGCTTCTTAAGGAGCATGAGAAAAATATTAATTTACTCCTAGATGAAATTTACATAAAACCATGGGTTACCTACAAAAGTGGGAAACTAGAGGGATTTTCTCACTTTGATAGCAAAGAAGAAGCTACCACAGTACAAACTTTCATGATATCATCTATTTTATCTAAAAACAAAGATGTAGTTGCACTATTTCCGGTGAAAGATTTAAAAGCAGATCAACTTAAGGATTTAACTTTGCAAGTTTTGAAATATGTACATGATTGTGGTTATATTGTCGTGAGCATAATTTCCGACAACAATAGAATAAACAGAAAAATGTTTGAGAATTTATGTGGAGGGAAACTGAGGCATTCAATCGATAATGATTTTTGTTTAGGGAAAAAAATTTTCATTTTGTTTGATACTGTTCATCTTCTTAAGTGCACTAGGAACAACTGGCTAAATCAAACTGAAACCAAACAAACTTTCATCATACCATCCTTTGAAGAAGTGGATGAAAACATTCAGTATGCTAGCTTGTTACACTTGAGGAAGTTGCATAGTCTTTCTGAATATAATGTTTTAAAAATGGCTCCTTCACTTACTCGAAAAGTTCTGTTTCCGACATCTTTGGAAAGGCAAAATGTATCAAATGCACTAAAATTGTTTGATGATAAAGTTTCGGCAACATTACAAATAGAAAGCGTGGATAATCAAACTGGTTTTGGGAAGGATGTTTTGGGAACAAAAAATTTCATTGACATAATATCCAAATGGTGGAATATTGTTAATGTGAAATTTCCAACAAACCAAAATAAAAACTTCACGCCAGTTGTATCTATTGCTGATGAAAATCTACAATACTTGCAAAGTTTTATTCTTTGGCTCCAAAGGTGGGATAAAATGAACACAAATTTTCCAGTAAGCAGGACCAATAAGCGAAAAGGTAAACTTTCTAATGAAACCTTTTTTGCATTGGAACATACCACTATTACTCTGATTGAGATGTCTAAATATTTGATTCAGAAGTTAAACTTCAAGTATGTCCTATTAGGAAAATTTCAGACAGATAATTTAGAAGCTAGATTTGGCCAATACCGGCAAATGAGTGGATGTAATTACAATGTATCTTTAACGGAAATATTGGAATCCGAAAGGAAACTAAAATTGATAAGTCTTTTAAAACTAAATTCATCCAAAAGTGGAATATTTTTCTTGAAGTCTATTTCTGATCAACATAATTCAGGGATAGAGTATGACACAGATTTGATTTGTGATA
Organism: Metellina segmentata; assembly: GCA_947359465.1. NCBI lineage: Eukaryota > Metazoa > Arthropoda > Arachnida > Araneae > Tetragnathidae > Metellina > Metellina segmentata. Next base: position 107,664,310 of record OX375879.1, read on the forward strand.
GTATTTATTTAGATGAAATACTTGCTGCACCGAATCACATTCAATTTTCTCAAAATGACATGAGAGTTATAATTTATATTTCTGGCTACATCGCTAAAAAGGTTGTCAGAAATATAAACTGCTTAGAATGCAAAACTATACTGTATATAAATAAATCTTTAGATATAGAATTTGATAGTGATATCTTCGATTATATAGATATTTTAGATAGAGGAGGTTTGTTTTGGCCAACTCCATTTACTATAAGTATTGTTACAGCAACATTGGAAATTTTCCAGACATGCATATCGCAGCAGTTTGAAGACGAATTTCTTAAATGTATGAACCAGAAAAGCTTACTGACCAATATAGTCGAAGAAAGGCTTTATTTTAATTCTAGTTCCTCTTTTCTTGAAGTGTGCTCTTGCGGATTGCAAAAAAAATCACTCAAAATAAATTGTCCGTCAATAATAGTAAATATACTCTTAAACAATTACAGTAAAGTTAGAAATGATAAATTTAAAACCAAGTCCAGTAAGAAAGGAGATAAAAAATTAAAAACATTGAATCAGTGATTATTTTTCTGATAAAAAGCTTTTTCAGAAAGGTTTCAGCGTTTCTGGTTCATGTAACGTGACTGAGCTTTTATTCACATTTTTTCTTTTGCGTTTTAAAACGAAGTTATTATACTGTCAAATTGTTGAAATGTGTTATTTAGTTAAGCAGAATTTTAACAGTAATACAAATATACAAATATGTATAAAATAATACAAATATGTATAAACTTGTTTAAAAATGATACAAATAAAAATATATTCAAAAAGCGAAATTATACCATGATCTTACCAACCTCATGGAATTCGTTATGATCAATGAATATGTTTTCAAATGCTTTTCAAGACATTAAATGTTTTAAATTCAAATTCCGTCGATTGTATCTTTTAAATTCAGATTGACGCAAACATTTTCCGTTTAAAAAGTTCTAAGTAAAAGTTATGAAACGTAAAAGAAACTTCCCCTCTTTAACATTAGTAAACAAACAGTGAAGTGAAACTCCCGACCTTGCTCGTGACGTCACAAATGGTTGTATCAGGCCTGTTCCTTATCTAGAATGGCCTTGTATTACCCGGGTCCGAAGAGAACACCTTTCTATGAGTTTTTAGCATTTCCCCGAATCTTTCGATCTGGATATCAGACGCGCGCTCGTCAAGTCGGCTATCCATTACAATTTCTTGCAAATCGAAATGAGTGGGGTCTTGTAGCGGATAGGGGATCTCAGCTTCATGCTCTACCTCTTCGTGCTCTTCATCGATAATCAGATTAACACACTCGGCCCTGCTATGATAGGGTTTCATTAAGTTAACGTGATAAATCGTGCTTTTGTCACGTTTTTCGGGCAAATCTATCAAATAATTTGTGTCCGAAATTTTGCTCGTAATTTTACCAGGCCCCATCCAGTTTACTGCCATTTTATTCGGTTTAGATGTAGCTAAAACTAAGACCTGATCTCCCACTTTAAAATTTCTCGTAACCGCATTCTTGTCATACCACAATTTCCTTTTTAGTTGGCATTCGCCCATTCTTTCGGTAGCCAACTCTTGGCACCTCTTTAACCGATTTGTCAGGTTTAAAATGTACTCTACCACATTAGAGTCTGAATCCTCAGGTTCAAGCCAATTCTCGTACACAATAGTCTGGGGGGTCCTTAAATTCTTTCCCAGTACCAGTTCCGCAGGACTGAAACCTAAACTTTCATGGGTCACCGTTCGTAATGCAAATAGTGCGGATGGTAAATTCTTTTCCCAATCCTCACCTGTTTCTACGCAGAGTACTTTGAGAACGCGTTTAAGACTCGAGTGCCATCTCTCCACCGGGTTACTCTGAGGATGGCAGACCGAACTGTGCACCACTCTGATGCCAAATTTTTCGAAAAATTCAGACGTCAATACACTTGTAAACGAGCTACCTAGGTCGCACTGAATTTCCCTGGGGAACCCTGTCCTTGAAAAGACTGAGAGCAACGCGTCTATTACTTTTACCGAGGTAATATTTTCCACCGGAATAGCATCTGGGTATCTGGATGCTAAACAAATGGAAGTGATCAGATATTTGTTGTTATTTGAGCTAATTGGTAGGGGTCCTACAGCGTCTATATTGATTTTAGAGAATACTTCTGAAATTATAGGAACTATTTTCATAGGGGCCTTTCGTCTATCTCCACTTTTCCCCACCCGCTGACAAGAGTCACATGATCTCACATATTGCTCAATTTCTTGGTAACAATTCGGCCAGAAGTAATAACGTAATACCCGATCTTTTGTCTTAGTAGCACCCAGATGTCCAGCTATTTCCTCGTGACAAAAAGCTTTTATTTTGTCCCTAAATTTCATTGGTATAATAAGTTGAACTCGCTGTTCGCCTCTCTTTGAGTATGCAATGCGAACTAGTTTCCCTTTTACAATTTTAAACTCACTTTCTCCATTCACTGAACTCCGAGCCCATAGCGCAGCGAGAGACTCGCAATTCCTTTGTGCGACTTCGAACACAGCTGAAGAGATCTGAGAAAAGCCATTCTCTTCCTCTGGCAATGTTAACGGCAAAAAGGAACGATCGCTTTCGTCAATTACGGGGGGTTTTTCGTCCTCCTCTACCGCCTTCGGGGTTTTGACTACGGGGGTCTCGTTCGTATGGCTCGCGCCGGAATTATCTACCCTTGTTTTTGTTTGGCTCCGTGTGACTACTACATTTAGAGGCACAGGGCCTTTCAGATGCTCTTCGATAAGCTGGGCAGTCTTATTTCCCAGAAGATAAAAACCCTGATCCAAAACATCTGGCTTAATAGCGGCTTTGGTGACTATGGAACCAAACTTCCCCTGGAGCGTAACCTTTGCCAAAGGCAAACATTTGCATTCATTATCCAGGGGCTGCCTAATCCAGGTCACTTCGCCCAACAAATCTTCGGTTTTTATCCAACTTCTTGCGCATAAGTCGATCCCTGACCCTGTATCACGCAAGCAACTCCGTTCTATACCGTTTACCAGTACTGTATTCAAAAAAGGGGCAAAACTCGCGTCGAAATCAGTTCGAGTTCCTATATTATTACACATTACATCCTCTGTCTTTCTTTTTAGCAACGGGCATTCCGGCCTTATGTGGCCTGGCTTTCTACATTGAAAGCAAATTACCTCCTTTTTTCTGTCGAATTTTTTATTTAAGTCCGGTTTAAGGGTTTCCGAGCTCCCTCCTCTTCCCGCCTTGTCTTTAAACTCAAAGTTTTTTCTAGGATATGATTCTGACTTCCCTTTCCCGTGCAAACTCTTTTCCCCATATTTGATCTCAGTTCTCCTGAACGTTCTCTTCACACTTTCATAATGATCTAATTTTTCGGCCAGATCTGAGGCCTTTCGAAAATCCTCCCAATTTTCTAAATATCTCTCTTTGAGATCTTGGGGTACTCTTTTTTTTAATTGCTCCGTGAGCATAAGCTGTTTTAGCGTTTGAAAGTCATTCACTTCCGCCGACTCCAACCAATTATCTAAATAACCTTTTAATTCGTAAACCAGATCGGACCACAACGCCCCTGGTTTCCTGTGGTGCTCCTCAAATTTTAGTCTTAAAGCAACCGTGCTTAATCTGAAGCGTTTCATGAGCATTCGCTTCATGTGGTAGTAGTCGTCTCCATTCTCTACAGGTT